>JAGDYQ010000148.1:648905-685982 GCA_021962125.1 Bulinus truncatus
TTGTCATCTATGTCCTTATGTCATCTCCGGCTTTATGTCATCTCTGGCTTTATGTCGTCTGTAGCTGTAAGTCATCTCTGGCTTTATGTCATCTCTGGCTTTATGTCATCTGTAGCTTTATGTCATCTCTGGCTTTATGTCATCTCTGGCTTTATGTCATCTCTGGCTTGCGCCAATTATTCCCCAGCGTTCTCAGCTTCTACAAGTTCATCGAGCACAGTGGTCATTTTTTCCTCGGCTCATTTATCCATGAAGACGACAACTGCGTTGGTCAGCTCACACCACTTTCCAAGGTCCGGCAAATGGAGAGTGGCCCAGTCTGACCCCTCTACCCATTTGGTACCTTAGCGTTAATCATCTGTATAAAATTGATTTGGAATCGATTCTCATAAATCAAAATAGCCCGGTGTGACGACCATCCATTTGATAATTTTCTGTGTCTACAGCAAACAAACTGCATAATGTGTCTACAGCAAACAAACTACATAATGTGTCTACAGCAAACTAACTACATAATGTGTCTACAGCAAACAAACTGCATAATGTGTCAATAACAAATATACAACAACAGGATAATGTGTCAATAAACTTTAATATCCATCAAATTTACAAAACAATCTTTCTGGGATCGATACCGTTGAAATACTGACTCACTCATAATACAAATGAGTAATCTTTGTTTTATTGTAAAAGTCTGTATTATATAACGGCACATTGCTGTATATGATACAAATACTAACATGATAAATACAAATAAATATAAGACATTTTATTTAAAGAAGAAAAAATTTATTTAAAAACTTGTTGAGTACTAATAGTCATTCTGTCCGAATGGCGAAAAAATGAAGGAATTTATATTATATAATAATATTTGTGAATAATTAAGTTAAAGTGTAATTTATCGACTATCGCAGATCTGAAATATTGATATAAAAAATATTCATGTGATTTATCTCCCCTTTGTTATTTCTTTAGATTAGAAATTTAACACATTGCCTCGGTGCCGTTTTGTAAAGAAGCATTACATTTAAATAATTATACAGTTAAACAGCTATTTTTATAAGTTTGTATTTTAGCTGCGATGGTTGCTTCAGTGTGTTCAGCTGGTGAAACACCTTGACTGTGGCAGTGCTACAACCACGTGGGTCAAACTTTGTCGTCCTGGTCTGCCAGTTGGTTCAAAGGTCAACGCACTGTCAAACGCTTCGGGCGAAGTCGAGTTTTTTTTTTTTACAATAGTTGGTCTCTCAGCTGATTGGTGTCAAGGGGAGATATTTTTCAAGCAAAGTTGTCTACTCTTGCTCTTCGCCCCCCTTTCTGAGACATAAGAAAAACAACAAAAAATAACGGAAATTTTAAAAGATAAAACTTGTTTGATTTCTAGACCCCTCCCACCCTTTCCCCCCCTCCCCACACCCAACGTCCTTCTAACTCTTTTTCAGTCATACAGCAAGTCTAATTATTATCTCCCTTAATTAACAGTTTAAAAAGTTAACACTGCGGCATCTTCTCCTTCAAATTTCAAACGTCAAAGTTCTCAGCATATCAACCGTCGAATATATATATATATATATATATATATATATATATATATATATATATATATATATATATATATATATATACCCACGGTTCTCAAACGATGCTACACGTACCCCAAGAGGTACGCAGAGACATGTTATAATTTGTGTTCAAAACAACCAAGAATTTTAAGGAACTTATGCGTGTGTGTGGAGAGGGGGGAGTTACCGGCATAACTCAAAAATCGCTATCATTTTATTAGATTGTTCATTGACAGAGATGTTTTATTTTTAAAAAAAAAACTTGACTTATTATTTTCTAAATGCCGTAGATGTTTGAACTAATCGATACGAAATATTCCAGATGATTATCCGTAATAATATCAATGTTGTGATCATTCAATCAATGTAAACTCCTTTAAGGTGGGGCGTTTTGTATTTGTAGATTTATAACCCCCCCTCAGCCGCCTCGTAATTAAGAGGAAGTTGCAATGAGACGTTTTCTGATCCGTAACATTCAAATAACGAACCTCTACTGGTCATCTACTTCCTCTGGTCATCTTCTTCCGGTTGGTTGTCGTCCAGGATCTTGGCCATTTTAAAGGCTATCAGATGTAGGTCATCTTCGGTCAAGACGAGCAACTTGTCTGCGTTTGGAAGACCTGGTGATTTTTTTTTTTTTGGACCATTCAAAAAAAGTAATTCAATTCAATGCATGGAACATGAATGAAACAATTGCTTGCGGGTAGCAAACCAACTTCGATGTTGATATAAGACATTTTTACATAGGCAGATTAACTATTTATCTATATCTTTTCTATCTATCTATCTATCTATCTATCTATCTATCTATCTATCTATCTATCTATCTATCTATCTATCTATCTATCTATCTATCTATCTATCTATCTATCTATCTATCTATCTATCTATCTATCTATCTATCTATCTATCTATCTTAACCTCATTGGCGCGTATTCTGTCTAACTGTCTATTCATTGAAAATACAACAAAGAGAACTTTATTTATAACTAACGAGTGAGTCTAGCACCATTTACAAGTAGCCAAATCAGTACTCTGTATTGTCATTTCTTTAATGTTTTTCTTTATCATTATTTTTATTTTGTCGGACTACTAAAGATGAAAGACTACAGAGCAATGTTTTTTGAAAAAAGTAACAGTAAAAAGACCAATGTATCCAACGATGAGTAAATGTTTGAGTAACAACGGCTTGAATCCGTCTCTATACTAGTCATATTAGGTTATATGATTACCTTGAGACATTCTCTGGACATCACCAGACGTTTCTGGACCAATCTTGGACATTCTAGATTAAAAGAGAACAATAATTAAAATAATAACTTATCTAGGATTTTTCAATGATTTTTTTGTCCATCTATCTATCTATCTATCTATCCATCCATCCATCCATCCATCCATCCAAACCGTCCATCCATCAATCCATCCATCATGCCATCCAAACCGTCCATCCATGCATCCATCATGCCATCCAAACCGTCCATCCATGCATCCATCATGCCACCCAAACCGTCCATCCATCAATCCATTCATCATGGCATCCAAACCGTCCATCCATCCATCATGCTATCCAAACCGTCCATCCATCCATCCATCATGCTATCCAAACCGTCCATCCATCCATCCATCCATCATGCCATCCAAACCATCCATCCGTCCGTCGATCATCTGTCTGTTACTCTGACCATCTCTACATCCACCCATCCTACCGTCCACTTACCCATCCTTTCATCCATCCACTCATCAAGCCATTCATCCAACAATCAATCCACCCATCTCTGTGTGCGTATGTCTGTCTGTCCATAAAGCCCGTCTATCAGCAGCTATTAGTTTAGCATGATGTAAATACGATGACATCTTAAGTATTGTATTGATTGTGCAAGACATTATCTCATTGTGCAAGCCAAACATTGAGAAAGAGATCATCTCATTGTGCAAGCCACACATTGAGACAGACATTATCTCATTGTGCAGGCGGCACATTGAGACAGACATTATCTACTGGCAAGCCACACATTGAGACAGACATTATCTCACTGTGCAGGCGACACATTGAGACAGACATTATCTGATTGTGCAAACGACACATTGAGATAGACATTATCTCACCTTATTTTCTGTCGAGTCTCGTACTTCGCTTTCATTAGTTTTAGTCTCGCTGCAAAAAAATAGGACAAAAAGTGTTCTCTGTTACAGTGTTCGCTCGTCATAACGAACGAGCAGTGTGTAAACACAGATAATTGACATTAATATTATAATTATTATCTATTTCCTGTAATCCAACTAACCTGTCAGTCTTTTCTGAGTTTTTCCTTTTAAAATACTAAAGGGGTAAAAAAAATGAAAAGCGTGTATTAATTTTTTTTTAAAATATGGTGTAAAGTCTTTTACATAATAAAACAAAACACCAACATTAAACACCAACAATAAAACACCAACAATAAAACACCAACAATTAAACACCAACATTAAACACCAACATTAAAACACCAACAATAAAACACCAACATTAAACACCAACAATAAAATACCAACATTCAAGCACAACAGCAAAACAAAATTTTGTTTTAAAAAATAACAGTGTCTTTAAATGTATGTATGAAAGCATCTTTAAAAATCCGTGTAATGCTATTTTTACAAATATCGACCTCTGATCTAGGATTGAATTGATTATTTTCTCTGCCGCCAATCGTTCAAAATCAATCACGTCTTGTCCATTCATTTCACCTTCGCCATGTTCGTCATTAGCTGTGTAATAAAAATATGGTTCAGTATTATATCACACACAGGATGAATCTTTTTCTGAATAAATGAGCATTGCTATTATGTGTTACCATGTAATGAAAGATAATACAAGGGATCGAACCCTACCATAGGGGTCTCTGATTTTCTTGGACAGGAAGAAACAAAGGGGTAAGAATGGTGGAAGCAGGTATCTGGCGGTCGAGTACTCCATGGACAGGTGAAATCTCTGGTAGTTGCCGATCAGGTCAGCCTCGGCGTAGTTGCGGGTGATGGCGTCGCTGGAGAAGACCAAAACCATCAACATCAGTATCAGCAGCGACCGAATACATCATCAACAGCATCAGGCACATAAATAGCATCAGCCAAATTAAAAGCAACAACAGGATTTTTAGGTTAACTACATAAACAACAACAACAGTATGAACAGCGTCAGCTACATAAACAGCAACATCCATATTATTAGAGTCAACCATATAAAGAGCGTCAACCATATAAAGAGCGTCAACCACAATAACAGCATCAGCCACATAAATAGCAGCATCCAAGCTAACAGCAACAACAGGATCATTAGCGTCAACCACGTAAACAACAACAGCAGTATGAACAGCGTCAACTACATAAACAGCAACATCCATATCATCAGCGTCAACCATATAAACAGCGTTAACCATATAAACAGCATCAACCATGAACACAGCAACATCAGTATCAACAGCGTTAACCATATAAACAGCATTAACCATGAACACAGCAACATCAGTATCAACAGCGTCAAACACAAATAAAGCAGCATCCTTATCATTAGCACCAACCACATAAACCTGAACCATATTAAACAGCATCAAGCACATAAACACCAACCACATAAACACCAACGACATAAACACGCATGAAGCACATAAACACGCATGAAGCACATAAACACGCATGAAGCACATAAACACGCATGAAGCACAAAAACACGCATGAAGCACATAAACTGTATTTAACAGGAAACAAGCAATTAAGCCTGTTCCATTCTGGACACAGGACGTGTTAGCGCATTTTCGTGTTATGTATCAGTACGTTTGTTAGCTTTCAGTAAATATTTGTAAATTTTGGAAATGTTTATAAATTCAATTGTGTAATACACATATCTGTAAAAAAAAATTATAAAGACGTTTCTTTATATTTGAAAAAAAATTATTGTCTCTTAAATCTAACTACAAGTGGTTTGTGGTTACTGAAATAGGACTCATAATTGAAAACATTCGAAATTATAGTCATTTAATCGTCCGAAAACTCCGTCAATTGTTGCATAGCTCTGATACTTTTAATTAAACTCAGAACACAAGCTTACTATTTCATTTGATGAGTTTCTTAATAAATCTTGGTGAAACTACGTGCTGTAGTATTTCGCACCAAATGAATGGGTTATTGAACGTACAAGGTGTATATATAATATATAAGCCCCTTAGGAGCCCTGAAGCCCGGCCCTCAGAGGTCCTATCGCGAAATGAACTTTTGATGTACACATGGCAGGCCAAGACCTACAAAATGATATATACATCATGGGTCTAGGACTTATAGTTGCTGAGATATAGGCGCTCCTTTATTAAAATAGCTTATATAGTAAAAAACGGTACTAAGCCCCCTTTTACGGCCCTCAGAGGTCAGATCGCGAAATGAACTTTTGCTGCACACATGGCAGGCCAAGACCTACAAAATGATATATACATCATGGGTCTAGGACTTATGGTTGTTGAGATCTAGGGTGCTGACAGACAGACAGACAAAACGGGGACAATAGAAAAAAAATGCTCTAAAAAGCGAATTACGTTCTCCGTTGATGCTCTAAACACAAAGCCCTTATTCAGGCTTGTCCCTAACTAGCCAAGCCGGTCAATGGACTTAGTACATCGCAGGGCCGCTTTATCAAGTGGGCACAGTAGGCACTGTGCCTAGGGCCTACGGACTTTCCAAGGGCTTACGAAAGCCAGAAAATAAAAGTGAAAACAAGTTCAGAATGCCAGTAAAATTTAATAATGTTTGTATTAAAGTAACTATATATAACCGTGTGAGATAAGCACCTGAGCAAGTCAAGCTGCAGTGCTGTAGATCTGTAAATTACTGTATGTTAACTTTTCGGCTCTTTGTCTTAGCAAAGTCACATATGACGTCCTCAAAAGTTTATTTAGATTTCAAATCGCAAAGAAGTGCGGGTGCATATTTCTTGAAAAAAAATTATTAAAAGTCGGGGAGGGCCTACGATTTTTGAAAGTGCCTAGGGCCTACGATGACCTTAAAATCGGCCCTGGTACATAGTATGATCAGAATTGTTCGAACCCACAAAAAAAACAACAATGTATCTCTCACCTGAACAGACCAATCAAAATGTTGAACAACAATATCTGGACGAAGAGGGAAAAGAGACCCACAAGTATATACCCCATGTACCGACTGTACTTGGCCGGACACCTGCGTTGGGTATAGTTGCTGTACAGCAAGGGGTCAGTGGTACAATCTGCGATATAAATTAAAAAAAAAAAGCAAATATTGTCCGTTAAAATTTAGTTTATATACTATATGTTTTGATTCCAATAATAATAATAATAATAATAATGCAGATTCCATTAATCCCATAGGTAAAAAGAAAATTTCCTTCAGCACCCTCCGATGAATAACCCCGGTACAATTAACAGGTTCTTGTGCCGTCCCCCTCAGTCCCTACAGATTGCAGAAACATAACCTGGCTTACGCAAGGAAAACTACATCACCCTCAAAGAGAAGCTTGGGTGAGCGTGTGTTTGTGTGTGTGTGTGTGTGGGGGGGGGTTGAAAGGGTTCATCGGACACCCGTGGCGCAACCAGCAAAAAATGCTGGGGGGGGGGGCTCACATATGGAAAAAAGACAGTTTGACCGTCTTTTTTGTAACGCTATAACGTAAATTATGTATTGATGATTTGGCTCAAGCCAACCTCCTGCCGCCCTTTACATATGAATATATATATATATATATATATATATATATATATATATATATATTTATATATATAATGCGAGTCAACAGGTAATGCATCTACCTGTGAGCGCCTCAAGATCCTCCAGGTTATATTCACCGATCATGGCCCAGAATCCCTTCCTGAACACGTAGTAAAGAGTTCCAGAGTTCAGCGGGGTCTCCGGATACAGGAGCGACTCCGAAGCTACGGAGTAGGCCAACAGAAAGATCAGCAGCACCGTCATGAAAGGCACATAGATTTTAAGCTGGAATCGGAAACAGACAATCTATTTAATGCTCATTGGTTATAAAACACACACTTACACACACACACACACACACACACACACACACACACACATACATGCACGCACACATATATCTAGTAGTGTTTACGAAAATAATTAACATGATAAATACACTCTGCTCTGCGTGAAGCTGAATGTATTGGATTTTATTATGTTCTATAAAGACATAATAAATTTAATAAGGTGTTAATTAAGGCAGGAATACTGGATCAACAAGGTGTTAATTAAGGCAGCAATAATAAGGTGTTAATTAAGGCAGGAATAATAAGGTGTTAATAAAGGCAATAATGCTAATTTAATAAGCTGTTAAATAAGGCAGGAATATGATTCACTTAGGTATTAATTAAGGCAGGAATACTTCTTTTGTAAATTTATGACTAATTAAAAAAAAAATTCATTTGAAAACTATGTTTGTTTTAATAGTTATTGTACAAACAAGCCCATACGACTACTTGAAATTAAAACTGTGTAAAAATCAAATCAATGTAAGCAGATGGCTCGGTCATGTCAAAAGAATGGACGCAGGCCGCATCCCAAAGGACCTACTCTATGGCGAGCTAGTTACAGGCCAGAGGAAAACAGGGCGCCCTAAAATGCGCTTCAAAGATACCTGCAAAAAGGGCATGAAACAGTGCACCATAGACCCCAACTCCTGGGAGTGTCAAGCAGCTGACCGCGAGTCCTGGAGGCTCACTGTCCGGCAGGGTTCATCGCGCGCAGAGGATGAGCGACACGAAAATGCCGCCCTGAAAAGATCAAGGCTGAAGCAGCTACAACAACAGCTGCAACAACAGCTACAACAACCATCTACATTCAAGTGCGACAAGTGCGGCAGGGATTGTCACTCCCGAGTCGGACTGCGCAGACATTTTCGGCGGTGCCTGTAGACGCAAATTAGCTATACCATCGTCTCTCGAGACGGACGGATGCCGACGACGAAAAGCAGAATATGTCTACTGAAAGCAAAGTAAGAGAAATGTAAGCGTTTTTTGTTTGATACAAAAGAAAACAAAATACAAAGTACATGATAATGTAAGCAACATGAGCATTTTCAAACATGTGTGTAATTCATCAAATAGTTGCAAAAATTCACCAGATGAAAGTTGATTCCATTTTAATGGAAGCGTGATTCATAAACAGGCAAGCAGAATTGACCAATCTGAGGCAAAATTTACCTAAGTAGAAGCGAAATTACTTGTTGGAAGCGTTATTAACACAAAAGGCATCAATGGTACTAATTGGAAGCGTTATTAACGCAAAAAAGCAGCAATGGTACTAATTGGAAGTGTTATTAACGCAAAAAGGCAGCAATACTTGCTAAATGTAGCTAAGTTTATTAAATAGAATCCAAATGTATCAAATGGAAACAATGTTTATCGAAATAATCTTTTCCAAAAAGCAAGTCATGTTTTACCAAGTGGGCAATGGTGACCAGAATCGGCCCAAGTGATCGGTTTATGTAAAAATATTCCAAGAAACGAATGGAATAGATGATGTAGTCAAAACTGAAGAAATAACGGGCCGTGTACATCCAGCGCCTGTGGCCGTTAACGAACGCAGTCAGACGCAGACCCCAGGCCATGACGTTCATGAATAGAGCTATGTTGTCTAAAATGTTGAAAGGGTCCAAAAGGTACACGCGTGTTAAAATGTTGCGCCGGTTCCTCTGACAGAAGCACTGTGGAGATATAGGCAAGTGAAATAGTTCTGTAAACGAAACACCTAAATATATATATATATATATATATATATTTATATATACATATTTACATATATATATATATATACACATATATACATATATATAGATAAGTGATGTTCTTTAAAAAAAGATAAATTAAAAATAGGCAAGGGAAGATTTTCTGAAACGATACACTTAAAATATATAGATACCTGTTGCACTTTATTTTAAAAGAAAAAAAAAACATAGGTTCGTGAAAATAAACTTAGTAAGCTTACTGCTGGAGTTGTATGTATGCTGGTGTGAACCGTGGTAGGGAAGTTAGGGTGGGTATTTCAGGCGGCAATTTTTCAGCCGCTAGGAACGGCATTTTCAGGTTCTACTCGAGAATATAAAATAAACGCAACTTTCGCGACTAAATATGTCTGTGTAATGGCTCATGTTTTTGTGATCTAATGTGTAATGGCTCATGTTTTTGTGATCTAATGTGTAATGGCTCACGTTTTTGTGATCTAATGTGCAGTGGCTCATGTTTTTGTGATCTAGTGTGTAATGCAGTGGAGTCACTAGGGTTGGTGTCACCCGGTGCGGTAACTCATGGTGTCACCCCTCTCATGACACCCCGCTCTCCATATTTTTTTCCAGAGACCGTATATATGTGCGCATGCGCGACTTTATTATTTTTTTCTCCGTTTCCGGGGTCAGGATTTTTAGCGATAATTGATATCTATAGGTCAGTGCAAGTATACCAGTAATTTCATTAAAATAATTAATAATAAAAAGTACGCAGTGTCTGTTAATAATCGAAGATATTTTTATATTTGGCATTAATTTTTTTCGAAGCCTTATAAAGTCATTTGCTGTTAATAATCGGAGATATTTTTATTTATTTCTAAAAATTAAATATGGCTTTGAATGATTTTAAATTACAAAATAAGAATAGAGGCCTAAAACTAGATCTTTTGCATTTTGGTGTCACCCCTTGTGAGGGTGTCACCCGGTGCGGTCCGCATCCCCCGCACCCCCTAGTGACGCCACTGGTGTAATGGCTCACGTTTTTGTGATCTAATGTGCAGTGGCTCATGTTTGTGTGATCTAATTTGTAAAGGCTCATGTTTTTGTGATCTAATGTATGATGGCTCATGTTTTTGTGATCTAATGTGCAGTGGCTCATGTTTGTGTGATCTAATTTGTAAAGGCTCATGTTTTTGTGATCTAATGTGCAGTGGCTCATGTTTTTGTGATCTAATGTGCAGTGGCTCATGTTTTTGTGATCTAATGTGCAGTGGCTCATGTTTTTGTGATCTAATGTGCAGTGGCTCATGTTTTTGTGATCTAATGTGCAGTGGCTCATGTTTTTGTGATCTAATGTTCAGTGGCTCATGTTTTTGTGATCTAATGTGCAGTGGCTCATGTTTTTGTGATCTAATGTGCAGTGGCTCATGTTTTTGTGATCTAATGTGCAGTGGCTCATGTTTTTGTGATCTAATGCGCGATGGCTCATGTTTTTGTGATCTAGTGTGTAATGGTTTACGTTTTGTGATCTAATGTGCAATGGCTCATGTTTTTGTGATCTAGTGTGTAATGGCTCACGTTTTGTGATCTAATGTGTGATGGCTCATGTTTTTGTGATCTAATGTGCAATGGCTCATGTTTTTGTGATCTAATGTGTAATGGCTCACGTTTTTGTGATCTAATTTGTAAAGGCTCATGTTTTTGTGATCTAATGTGTAATGGCTCATGTTTTTGTGATCTAATTGCAGTGGCTCATGTTTTTGTGATCTAATGTGCGATGGCTCATGTTTGTGTGATCTAGTGTGTAATGGCTCATGTTTTTGTGATCTAGTGTGTAATGGCTCATGTTTTTGTGATCTAGTGTGTAATGGCTTACGTTTTGTGATCTAATGTGCAATGGCTCATGTTTTTGTGATCTAATGTGTAAAGGCTCATGTTTTTGTGAGCTAGTGTGTAATGGCTCATGTTTTTGTGATATAATTTGTAAAGGTTCATGTTTTTGTGATCTAGTGTGTAATGGCTCATGTTTTTGTGATCTAGTGTGTAATGGCTCATGTTTTTGTGATCTTATGTGTAATTGTACTTGGACTTGTACAAGAGAAAGCCTTTGATTTGGTTATTTTTTATGAAATAACGATTATTTTTCATAAAGGGAAATAAATAAGTAAGATGCAACAACAACAAAAAAATCAGTAGCTTATTAAATAAAAAAATCTCGAAATACATTCGAAATTATTGATAACCGAGCACAAAATTATTCATTACCAAGTACAAAATTAGTGATAACCGAGCACAAAAATATTGATAAACGAGCACAAAATTATTGATAACCGTGCACAAAATTATTGATAACCGAGCACAAAATTATTGATAACCGAGCACAAAATGAAAATAAAAACAAACTTTGAGGAATCGTTAATATATACGAAAATCGGCCGGTGGGTTGTGATTGGTTATCACCCTTCCCACCCTCCGTTTGTTCACATCCATGACGTTTACCTTTGACCTACATTTCAAAACATGACTAGAAGACTAACCTAGAGCGCTACCATCATCTTTCGAGATGGACGGTTTGCCTACCATATTTGTTTTATATAAACACTCCAGCCCTATACTTTCACTCCGCCTCTATTGTACATTTACAAAAAAACAAAAAAACAACAACAAATAAACATACATTGTGGCCCGCGGTTTCAAACAAATTGCCCACCCCTGTGTAACTAGGTGGATAGGCCAGCCCCCTGTGAGAGATTTTAAAAGGTCCAATAAGTAATTAAAGACCTGGTCGTATTCCCTCACGAACAGGGCCACCATGTAGACGATGACCACTGCCTCCAGGAAATGGAACTTGCTTTGTGTCAGCTGTGTGACCAGCAGGAACCCATAGGACATCAAAAACAACACGTAGCCGATCTATTGTGGAACAATAAACATAAAACAGTTATAGTTTTGGAGATTTTTTTTAAATATAGACATATAATAACTATTAAATATAGATGTGCTAAAAACAGTTATAGTTGGGAAATTTTAATATAGACATATAACTATTAAATATAGATGTGCTAAAAACCAGTAATGACGATACAAATGATGTAAGCTTTTATAAAAGATTTCAAATAAAAATGGAAAACATTTTAAACTTTTGTCAACAGAATGATTCTCACACTTGAGCGATTCGCGACCCACTAAATAACCTGTCAAGTTTTCTCGACCCAATAAATAACCTGTCAAGTTTTCTCGACCCACTAAATAACCTGTCAAGTTTTCTCGACCCACTAAATAACCTGTCAAGTTTTTCTCGACCCACTAAATAACCTGTCAAGTTTTTCTCGACCCACTAAATAACCTGTCAAGTTTTCTCGACTCGCTAAAAAACCTGTCAAGTTTTTTTCTCGACCCACTAAATAACTGATTAAGTTTTTCTCGACCCACTAAATAACTGATTAAGTTTTTCTCGACCCACTAAATAACTGATTAAGTTTTCGCCACTTACCTGTACAGAAAGAAAGAAAAAAAGAGTGAGAAACGAAATTTCGGCTGATATCAACGACAGCCGATATGATATCGATTATGTAAGTACAACACTGTTGACCACACAAAGTAAATTAGTCGACCCCCTACAATTTTGGGAAACCACTGGTATACAGTAACGTCACTAAAGACAAAGGACTACACACCATGTCCAGGATAAAACAGACTTTAGGAGTCAGCATCTTGTTAATGCGTCCAATGTCCTTAAAGAACAAAAAAAACAACAACCAATATTGTTGTATGTTATCACAGGAAATTTATTTTCACATAATTTATTAGAAAAAAACCATCAAATATTATTTTTGCCAATTAATCTGTGTTATCAAAACCATCAAATATTATTTTTGCCAATTAATCTGTGTTAACAAAACTATCAAATATCTTTGCCAATTAATCTGTGTTAACAAAACTATAAAATGTCTTTGCCAATAAATCTGTGTTAACAATACTATCAAATATCTTTGCCAATTAATATTTATTATCAATTAGTTTTTATCCATGTTAAAAATTTTGATTCAGCTCTTTATCCATTTAAACGAGCATTATTCTCTCATTCATTAATCTATTAAACCGTTCATTCATTAATACAGTGCCCCCCCCCCAACCTCCGGTCCGCGGACCGGTACCTGTCCGTGGAGCCAATGGTACTGGGCCGCCCAAGAAACATTTGAACTTGGGCTGTACCGGATTCCGGCAGTTTTAATAAATCCTGTTCCGATTTCGGTTCTGATTAAAATTAGTAGAATTTAAGCCGGATTTATTTTTTGTGCAAAAATTTGGTGTAAGAAAAAAATTTCCCATGCAACATAATTATTAAATATTTCGCGTCATACGATTAAATTAAAACAATAACTTCAATTTTATTTTCTTCCCTGCTTTTTTTAAATTCACAATAACGTCGATCACTTTTAGTTTTATACGTAAGTAAAATATATTAAAAAGGAAGATTTGAATCGTATTTAGTCTAGTAAATTTGATTAATGTATGATTGAGAAAGAGTTTGCATTTAATTTGGTAAAAATCCGGATACTGTTCCGATTCCGGCAGAATAAAAAAATATTAAATCCGATAACGGTTCCGGTTCCTGCAGGATAAAAAAAATTACAATACGATACAGCCCTAATTTATTTCATTTATTTCCCTTATACCATTGTAAATCAAAAATATATAAAATATAAATACTCAACACTCCCCCCCCCTTTCCCAGCAGGCCGCTATGAAAATATCAAAACGTTTACGGGTCTCTAAAATAACTCACCTTTTGCTCCCCCAAAGCCCCTCCTCTCCAGAATTTGAGGTTCAGGGTCCTGCACGTCTCCTGGTGTAAAAAAATTCGGTTCGTGGTTTTCTTCGCCAGTGTGAGGCAAGACTCCCCGTCCCAGTAAGGGATCTTTGCCACCAGCAGCTTGTGCGTCTGCTCTTCAGATTCCAATGCGCAACTCTGCAGCGCATCGTTGGCTACATTTTGATACACCCTGTTTGAAGTGAGGCGACAATCGATAACTTACGGAACACATTGCACATTCAATAATATACGCCCCCCCATCCAAACCTTGACAGTCTTGTTTGTACTCGACCAGCCTGTAATACTAATACATTTGAGTACATCTTTTACCCTGCAATACAAGATCGCTCATTAATATGAACGGCCAGGCGCGATATTTGTGCTTTCATCATTGTGCTACCAAATTTCGAAATTTCGTGCGATTTTTTTTAGTTATATTTTTTGCTATTATCTACAAGGTGTGGATGCAATGAAAAAAAAAAGTCTAGGTTTTTATTAAAGTATATCTATTGCAAAAAAACTAAAAAAAAATCAAGATTTGTGGTAAATCTGGGAACCGTTAAAAACGAAAAAAATAATGATAAATGAAAAAAAAAATAAAGTTATTCCAAGCTCATACGAATTTGAATCTGAAAACTTACGTGATGTATTTGTCAATCTTTTTATGAATTTTCCGATTTCTCTCTTCCTTGGACATCTTTGTTAATATGTGAATGGCCACCACAGCGTTGGCAAGGAGGTGCTGATTAACATAACAACATTAATTATAGTAGTATCTATCTATCTATCTATCTATCTATCTATCTATCTATCTATCTATCTATCTATCTATCTATCTATCTATCTATCTATCTATCTATCTATCTATCTATCTATCTATCTATCTATCTATCTATCTATCTATCTATCTATCTATCTATCTATCTATCTATCTATCTATCTATCTATCTATCTATCTATCTATCTATCTATCTATCTATCTATCTGTCTGTCTGTCTGTCTGTCTGTCTGTCTGTCTGTCTATCTATCTATCTATCTATCTATCTATCTATCTATCTATCTATCTATCTATCTATCTATCTATCTATCTATCTATCTATCAGTCACTTTTTCTGTTTGTCTTTATCTATCTATCTATCTATCTATCTATCTATCTATCTATCTATCTATCTATCTATCTATCTATCTATCTATCTATCTATCTATCTATCTATCTATCTATCTATCTATCTATCTATCTATCTATCTATCTATCTATCTATCTATCTATCTATCTATCTATCTATCTATCTACTTGTTTGTCTGTCTATCTATCTATCTATCTATCTGTCTGTCAATATTTTTTTTTTTAGTAAACTTACATCAAGGTGCGACCAGTAGAAGAGAGAAGTCTTGAACTGTTTCTCCAGTAACGAATGCAAAAATGTCATCAGGATTCCTGCGAAACAAAACAAAGCGCTTTCCGTTACAATGTGCACTATATCATTACATCTCTTAGTGTTGAACTAAGATTGGCGAACTAGTCGGTTGCGTAGGGCGATTTCACCCCACCCCACCCCCCACCCGAAATCACACACACACCATTCGGAGTTTTATTATGCCTTTAAACCAATAGGTATTTTAAAAAAGTTCCCGTAGCGCTAAGGAACCATCGGGGCAGATACATTGTAGAATACACCTGTTTCTTTAAACCTCGGCATATGAAGAGATTTTATGGTTAGCACAACAAGACCAGCCGCTTTTACTTCCCCCAACTTAAAAGTCAGGTACCCATTTATAAAGCTGGGTGGTGGACTTGTGAGACGACTTTGCACCCAATTTCACCACCTGGGAAAATTCCATGGGTCTCACCAAAGATCGAACCCAGGACTCTTAAGTCGACAGTCGAGTATCATGTACACCACTCGGCCATCCGTCCCCACCAATAGGCATGTAAAGTTTAATATATATATTTTACAAGGACCGTCTATTTACAGAAGGGTGGGGGGGGTGGGGAGAGACTCGGTGATTGCCCAGAATTTTCTCCAGTCCGTTCAATGCCCGAAAGTCTTCACATGGGTGCAACGAATCCCTGCCTATCCCACAGAACGACCATGTATGCAGAAAAAAAGGTGATGGGGAGGGGGGGGGGACGGATGGTCGTGTGGTAAATCGCTAGACTGTCAACACGAGGGTCCCTGGTTTGATCTCCTAAGAGATGTATCTACCGTTGTGTCTCCAAGGCCATTGCACTATATGAGCTATGGTGGGGGGGGGGGGTGAAAGAAAGGGCACCACAGCAACAGTCGCATGAGTGGTTTATAGTGTCCAAGAGCTTTCGCCTCAACCTTACAGTGACTTCAAACACACACACACACACACAGAGAGAGAGATAGAGAGAGAGAGAGAAACAGTGAGGTTTACCTTAACTGAGCCCGATTGTCTGCGTAGTCTTTATTATGGAAACATTACTTGCTACTCAAGAAGCGTTTTACTAGCTGCACAATGAATGTCATAGGGTTTTCTCCTCATTCTCACATACAATGATAAAAAGGTGGGGGGGGGGGGGGGCGGACATTGACAAACTAATGCCTGGAAGAGAAAAGGTGGTTTGGGGGGGGGGAATAATAGAAGTTTTTTTTTCTTAAATTATTTAAATCCTTAGAATTGTAAGCAATTGCCTTTATGGAGGAGGTGGAAGAGGGGGGGAGGGCTCAAATTTACCTTTATTCCAGGGGCCCCCCACCCCCACCCCAAAAACAAAACAAACTAAGAAAGTCTATGACCATGATGATCGTGCTACTACTTTGTTGTACTCTAGATGTTGTTTGTTGTACTCTAGATGTTGTTTGCTGTACTCTAGATGTTGTTTGTTGTACTCTAGATGTTGGTTGTTGTACTCTAGATGTTGGTTGTTGTACTCTAGATGTTGTTTGCTGTACTCTAGATGTTGTTTGTTGTACTCTAGATGTTGGTTGTTGTACTCTAGATGTTGTTTGTTGTACTCTAGATGTTGTTTGCTGTACTCTAGATGTTGTTTGTTGTACTCTAGATGTTGGTTGTTGTACTCTAGATGTTGTTTGCTGTACTCTAGATGTTGTTTGTTGTACTCTAGATGTTGGTTGTTGTACTCTAGATGTTGTTTGTTGTACTCTAGATGTTGTTTGCTGTACTCTAGATGTTGTTTGTTGTACTCTAGATGTTGGTTGTTGTACTCTAGATGTTGTTTGTTGTACTCTAGATGTTGTTTGCTGTACTCTAGATGTTGGTTGTTGTACTCTAGATGTTGGTTGCTGTACTCTAGATGTTGTTTGTTGTACTCTAGATGTTGGTTGTTGTACTCTAGATGTTGGTTGTTGTACTCTAGATGTTGTTTGTTGTAGTACATGATGACCATCTTTTATAAAGAGAATAATGTGCTACGTCGAATTTTTTTCCCTTCATAGCTCACCCTTTTTATCTTTTGCTTTTTCCGGTTTATCTGTAGAAACAAAGGTGAACTATAATATACAAACATTTATATTATAACATGAAATAAATAACGAAATTTATTGAAATGTAAAACTGAATGATGTGTTTAATAAATGACTTGAAGAAATGTAAGACTGAATGTATTACTCAGTATATGACTTGAAGAAATGTAAGACTGAATGTTTTGTTTAATAAATGACTTGAAGAAATGAATTCGGCAGATTTACCGAATTTTATATCCCTGAATTTCTTTAGCTTTTTCTTTACATTGCTTTCCAGCTGAGTAGGAAACAAAAATATAGATTAGGTGAATATCTATCTATCTATGCTTATTTACTTTTTGTGACTAAGTATAGATATAACTTTCCGAAGTAATCGGTCTATTTTATGTTTTTAATTTTTTTACCTCTGAATCTTTTTTGGAAATCTCTTGTATGACCTAATTTAAAACAAAAAAAGAAAATCAAGAGTCTTTTAGAAACGTAACAAACATAAAAATGACCAACATTTGGAGTCAAATAGCGAAGCCATTAGCTGCAACCAAAGTAATTTTTTATTTATTGATTTATACAAATGAGACATGGACAGGGAAAATAAAAGACTGAGGAAAATTTGATTGATATTTGTATCCCAACTAGATGAATAGTAGTAACACATTAAACACATTAAAACATTTAACACATTAAAACATTAAACACATTAAAACATTAAACACATTAAAACATTAAACACATTAACACATTAAACACATTAAACACATTAAACACATTAAACACATTAAACACATTAAAACATTAAACACATTAAAAACATTTAACACATTAAACCCATTAAACATTTTAAAACATTAAACACATTAAACACATTTAACACATTAAACCCATTAAACACAGCAAACTAAATAACACACAACAAACTATGGTTGTACTTTCATCAGGGCCTTGCCGAAGTCCAGTCCAATAACGTTCATCTCATAGAGACCGGCCAGCACTTTGTGATTGTACTCCAATATGGCGGTCCGCATGACATGGTAAATGTCTTCCTTGTTTTCAACGGTCGGTTTCTGCATGGTTGTAAATTTAATTAGTGGCGGTTTATTCATGATGAACTGCTTTGTTTGTTTTTATTTTTATTTTAAAATAAATTTTAAAAGAAGCTTTACGCCTGCCTCCTCCATTTCCTCCCCTCCCCACCACCCCAACTCCACCCCACCAAACTCCGTTTAAAAAAAAAAGCACCCTCTTACTGTACAGAAGCCCCCCTCCCACCCCCGACCCCACCCTCCCTCTCCCATACTAAGTGACCATAAATATTTCATTTTTTAAATTTAAATCGTTTACTCAGGGTCACCTTACAAACGAGACCCGTCCAGCTGTATAGAATGCACTGATTATTAGGGAGCGACAGATATGCCTTTTTACCGATAGCCCGATACCGATATTTTCCCCCACCATTTTTGCCGAGACCGATACCGATTCCGATATTTTGCTATTAATGAAAGGGTGTCTTGCAGATGAAGAAGATTAGAAGAACAAAAGATTTGATAAGACAGACCGGAAGACCGAAGTCAGGAACACAAACCATGCCTGTATAATCTCAGAAATCTGCATGTTTATTGTTTAAAATTAAACTTATAACAAACAATTTGTTGTTTTTACTTTTTACTTGTACACAAACAGAAAAGTAAGATAAAGTAGTAAATAATTAATGTCAAACTAAAAAAGAAAAAATGTATTAATTGTTAATTGTTACTTCACTAACTTGTGAAAGTTGTGATGAAATTAAAATAATTTTCTTCGTTAATCTTTGTAATTTTTACTGAATTTACATGTAACAGATTTTTAAAAAGTTTGAAAAATTAAAAACACTTAATTATATCACTAAATCACTTCACTCAGGTGAACAGTTAACTGGAAGTCTGTAAGTAAACTTTAACTCTGTAAACCAAAACCAGTTTAGAGTTACAAGATTAGTGAAAAAAAAACACCATGTATCGGCAGCCAAAAAACGGCCGGTCCGATAGTTAACCAATAGTGCCAATATCGGTTCGATTATCGGTCGCTCCCTACAAATATCGGCCGATCCGATATTAATCGATAGTGCCAACATCGGTCCGATACCGATACCGATCCGATTATCGGTCGCTCCCTACTGATTATGCCTCCTTTCCCCCCCCCCCACCCCCACCCCAGCCAACCACAAACGACCTCTAAAAGAAGTCATGAAATGTCAACGGTTGACATGAGGTAAGCCACTGAATTTACTGGGTCGAGGTCAGTTAAACATAAACCAAAAAACCAAAAAGGAAAATCAAGAATTACATTATCAAAAACAAACATAATTCAAACAATAAACAGCGCAGGTATATCCTTTCATCAATGATGATAGTAGCACACTAACACACACACATTTGACCAATAGCTACGAAATATACCGTTTTATACGACTATCAGCATTAATTATTAATGAAATTCAGTCGAACCTTAAACAAATTCTCGTTTGGTACGTTGAGGGATATTCTGATCAGCATGTGATCTAGAGGATATTCTTTCAGTCTCGAATTCTCTTCAACGGCTTGTCAGTGTTAAGTATGTTAAAAAAACAATAACGTTAGATGTATATATCATGTGATACATGTAAAAAATACAAGGGATTTGCAAGGGATGTAATTAATATATAATGTATTAATAGCGGTTTTGGGTTCTGCGTTAAATCGAAAGTAAAGAATTAATACAGCAGTATTCCAGTTTAATATACAACCATGAAAATATCGGATCTGCCCGAAACCAAAAAATAACCTAGCCTACCGATCTATGCAAATGTTTTGCAGGGTGCAGTGAGTATATATATATATATATATATATATATATATATATATATAAATATATATATCCATACTTATAAGACGCATTTGTTGTCTGTCTGTCTGTCTGTCTGTCTGTTCCCTTATAACTCAAGATCCAGACAAACAAATAACGTGAAATTTGTTACACATACACATAATTACATGGGGAAGGTTATAGGACAGGTTTCGTTTTATCTTGATGGGTAGTTTAATTGTAATTAATTTTTTTTTATTTTAGTATTTTACTATATTAAAGTAATCTCGACGGCGCCATAAATAAAATTCCTCTGTGACGTCATTTCCCGATGATTGAATAGAACTTGCGCGCTGGTGCTGTATAGTTCCTTTGTGCTGCGAAGAATTGTTGTTGTTTTTTCATGCTCCCTGATATGTACAGTTTGAGGAAGGTAAAGAAAGGAATGAAGAAGGATTTTAGAAGAAGTGTGAAGCCATAATAATAAGTATATATATATATATATATATATATATATATATATATATATATATATATAAAGAGAGAGAGAGAGATAGAGAGAGAGAGAGAGTGAGGAAGGGAGGGAGAGAGAGATAAAGAGAGAGAGAGAAGGGGCATGGGGGAGAGAGAGGAAAGGAGGGTAGGGAGGGAGGGAGGGGAAAGAGGGAGGGAGGGGGTGGACAGGGGGAGAGAAGAGAGGGGGGGAGAGAGGGAGATGGGGAGAGGGAGCAGGGGGGAGAGGGAGAGAGAGAAAAGAAGGGATGCAGAGAGAGGGGGGGGTAGTGAGGGAGATAGAGGGGAGGGGAGGGAAAGAGAGGGTGGGAGAGGGAGAGAGAGAAAGAGTGAGGGGGGCAGGGAGGGGAGAGAGAGGGGGAATGAGGGAGGGATGAATGGGGAGAGAGAGATGGGAGAGAGGGAGGGAGAGGGAGGGAGGGAGAAAGGGAGGGGGGAAGGGAGAGAGGGGGTAGGGAGGGAGAGAGGATGGGAGAAATGGGAGGGAGTGAGAGGTAAAGAGAGAGGGGGCAGGGAGGGAGAGAGGGGGAGGAGGAAGGGGAGGAAGGTGGAGAGGGGGGACGGGGGTGAGAGAAGAAGGGAGGAGATAGGGAGAGAGAGGGAGATGAGAGAGTTAGAGAGGGAAGGAGAGGGAGGGAGGGAGAAAGGGAGGGAGGGAAAGAGAAAGGGAGAGAGGGTTAAAGAGGGAGAGGGAGAGGAGGGAGGGAGGGAGAGAGAGGGAGAAAACAAAAGGTAAACAGAAAACCTTATTTTAAACCCGGGCAAAGCCGGGTACTTGCAACTAGTATATATATATGACACCTTATCGAATACATTTTTTTTAATGAAATGTCAATGTTTTACCTTGAAATATTTTCTTCCTCAGGTATTTACTTCGAATGGCTTCTTGAAAGCTCAAACACATTTCGTCTGTTGTCTGCCTCGACGCATGCCTGAAAAGAAAACATGGCTCGATTAACGATCGGCTTTAGGGTCTATGGTGTCCATGGGCGTATTCATGGGGGGGGGGGCAAGGAGGGGCATTTCCCCCCCCCCTACATTTAAAAAAAAATTCATAAAGTTGTTATTTGCTTTCCCCCCCCCCCCCGGAAAATTTTTGCCCCCCCCCCCTGGAAAAATTCCTAGCGACGCCCATGAATTGGTGTCTATTCCTTTAGGGCCTATAGTACCTATTTTTATAGGGCCTATGGTACCTATTTCTATAGGGCCTATGGTACCTATTTCTATAGGGCCTATGGCACCTATTACTTACCATCATTTGAGCCTCCTCTCTTCCTCACTCTCCCTTACTAGCTCCCTCTATCTCTCCCTCACTATCTCCCTCTATCTCTCCCTCACTATCTCTCCCTCAATATCTCCCTCTATCTCACCCTCACTATCTTCCTCACTCTCTCCCTCTATCTCTCCCTCACTATCTTCCTCACTATCTCTCCCTCTATCTCTCCCTCACTATCTCCCACTATCTGTCCCTCACTATCTCTCCCTCTATCTCTCCTTCCCTCCAGCCCACCACTTCTCTCTCTCATTACTTCGCTCCATCCTTACCCCTTACCACTCTTCTTCGCTATATCTCTTCTTTCCTCCATCACTTCTCTCCTCCTTCCCTCTTTCCCCTTACCCCCCAATCCCCACTCCAACCTTTCCTCTTCATCTTCTCATCCCTCCCTCATTCTCTTCTCTCCAGATCCGTCTCCCTCTCCCCCATCTCCCTCCCACCCTCCCACTTTCTCTCACTCATATATATCCTTTAATTTAATTATCAAATGTACACAACCCGTATCAACTTAGAATGTCTATGCAGTTATTGGTGGCTGTAACGTATTTAGAAAAATACTGTGTAACCTCAGTGGCTACTTATTTACAGTATTTTCTTTTATTATTCTATAACAGTTTGACTGATTAACTACTCACCCAGCACTCCCATTAGGAACCTGTGGAACGTACAGAAGGTAGCTATTTGAAAAAAAAAAAATATCAACAAAATAAACGTAAATCAATTAAATTTTAGCCATACTAAGTGCCGCTCCTGACTTTTATTTTGGTCATTCAACAATAACGATATTTAAAAAAAAATTGTTTATTTTTAAGTTCAAACACGGACCAAGACCTCGCGCCTGGCAATGCCTGGCAAGGCCCAACGGTTAGCTAAAGCTTGCTTCTGAAAGAAGTTACTATAATAATTATCACTTCTTCGTGTTTTTTGTTTCCAAGTATTTCTTTTATTAATGTTTTTACATAATATTATTCAGTTAGAAAATGTTTTAAGATACTTTAACGTGAGTGTAATATGTAATAAAGATGAGCGGACATGAGCAGACATGAGGAGATACGAGTAGACACGAGCAGACATGAGCAGACATGAGACATGAGCAGACATGAGCAGACATGAGACATGAGCAGACATGATTAGACATGAGCAGACATGAGGAGATACGAGTAGAAATGAGCAGACATGAGACATGAGCAGACAGGAGACATGAGCAGACATGGGACATGAGCAGACATGAGCAGACATGAGACATGAGCAGACATGATTAGACATGAGCAGACATGATTAGACAAGAGCAGACATGAGGAGACATGAGCAGACATGAATAGACATGAGCAGACATAAAAAGATATGAGTAGACATGTTTAGACGTGAGCAGACATGAGAGGACATGAACATAATGAGCAGACATGAGTAGACATAAACAGATATGAGTAGACATGGGTAGACGTGAGCAGACATGAGCAGACATTGTAGACATGAGCAGACACGAGTAAAAAACAAGCAATTAAGCCTGTTCCATTCTGGACACAGGACGTGTTAGCGCATTTTCTTGTTATGTATCAGTACGTTTGTTAGCTTTCAGTAAATATTTGTAAATTTTGGAAATGTTTATAAATTCAATTGTGTAATGCATTTATCTGTAAAAAAATATTATAAAGACGTTTCTTTATATTTGAAAAAAAAATTATTTTCTCTTAAATCTAACTACAAGTGGTTTGTGGTTACTGAAATAGGACTCATAATTGAAAACATTCGAAATTGTAGTCATTTAATCGTTCGAAAACTCCGTCAGTTGTTGCATAGCTCTGATATTTTCAATTAAACTCAGAACACAAGCTTACTATTTCATTTGATGAGTTTCTTAATAAATCTTGGTGAAACTACGTGCTGCAGTATTTCGCACCAAATGAATGGGTTATTGAACGTACAAGGTGTAGAATGGGGCCATATATATAATATATAAGCCCCTTAGGAGCACTGAAGCCCGGCCCTCAGAAATGAACTTTTGATGTACACATGGCAGGCCAAGACCTACAAAATGATATATACATCATGGGTCTAGGACTTATGGTTGCTGAGATATAGGGCGCTCCATTATTAATATAGCTTATATAGTAAAATACGGTACTTTATAAGGCCCCTTTTACGGCCCTGAGAGGTCAGATCGCGAAATGGAAAAAAGTCATTTCTTGGCAGGCCAAGACCTACAAAATGATATATACATCATGGGTCTAGGACTTATGGTTGTTGAGATCTAGGGTGATGACGGACAGACAGACAGACAAAACGGGGACAAAACACGTTCAAATTTTATTAGACGTGAAGTAAAAAACTATAACAATATAAAAAGTTTGAATGGAACCTCAATGGTAACTACTGGACTATTCTCATTGTCGTCTGCTTGGCTTATCAGTATGTTGCACCAGTAATGACCTACGGAAAACAGTTTATCACATTTTATAACGTCACTGAATATGAATTTCCGGACTTATTTTGAGGTTAACATTTTACTCAAAATTGCCGTAACTAGTCATATTTAAAGAATGAGTGGTTGTGTGTGTGTGTGTGTGATGGTGTGTGTGTGTGTGGGTCGGTGGGGGGGGATTGATATAGTCTATGAGTTTCATAATAGCTCACCTCTTTCTTTTGAGCTGATGGTCAATTTTTGACCACGAGCTGTCACTATTAGATGTCCGAAACATTTGAACATGTCGTATTTGGCGTCTTTCTGACCGGTCTTACGAGGTCGAGGTGACACAATGGAAGAAAGAAAACACACGAGTTAGACTAACTGACAGAAAACTAAAAACATAGCAAAAAAAAATTGGGGGCAGGGAAAGAAAAATTCTCAAGGAAATAAATTGATAGTGAATAGAGTGATAGGAGGAATCGAAGGTATAAAATAAAACCAAAGTGACAGAAAACAGATTGACAAGAAATAGAGTGGCTGAAATCAGAGTGGTCATAGCCAAGGGACAGACAGCAAAATGACGGACAATAGAGTGATAGAAAAAAGAGTGATAGAAAAAAATTACGAAATCAGCTCTATCTTTTTGTCTTACCTTTTGTCTGTCTCTGTCTGTCTGTTACGAAATCAGCTCTATCTTTATGTGTCTTACCTTTTGTCTATCTCTGTCTGTCTCTGTCTGTCGCTGTCTCTGCCTGTCCCTGCCTGTCTCTGTCTGTCCCTCACTGTCTCTGTCTGTGTCTGTCTGTGTCTGTCTGTCTGTATCTGTCTTCTCTTCACATATGGACTGAGAAGTTGAGGATAATGGCTGATAAATAAAATGATTTTATTTTTAAACTGTCTGTTTACATTTGTACAATTTTATATCAAAGATAATACAACACACTTCACCACAAGCACTACAGGTCTAACAAGTACTTAGTTTCTTTGTATAAATCATCAACCTCTATCAAGCTGCTGGCAATGATCCCAAATGCTGGTCTCTTCTTGTATCTTAAGTCTTGACCAATGGTCTGAATCCAATCCTGGTGATGTTCCTTCTTGCCGAGATCAATCAGCAGTAAATCTTGAAAAGACATTTTTTTTCGTGAGCGTCGAATTAGCTAATGATTTAAGAAATCTTAGGAATTTTTTTTTATATGTCTTTTTTTCCATAGAACTTTTTGAATATTAGCCCTAACCAAATGTTCTTTGTGAATATCAGACGCACTGGGTCTCAAACAATTTCGGACAAAGTAGGTATTTGTAAATTGCGGACAAAACAAAAGGTATATATATATGAATGTCGAACTAAATTGGTCTCTGTGAATATCAGATAAAATTTCGGACCAAATAGGGCTCTGTGAATATCAGATAAAATTTCGGACCAAATAGGACTCTGTGAATGTCAGATAAAAGTTCGGACCAAATAGGGCTCTGTGAATGTCAGATAAAAGTTCGGACCAAATAGGGCTCTGTAAATGTCAGATAAAATTTCGGACCAAATAGGGCTCTGTGAATGTCAGATAAAATTTCGGACCAAATAGGACTCTGTGAATATCAGATAAAAGTTCGGACCAAAGAGGGCTCTGGGAATGTCAGATAAAAGTTCGGACCAAATAGGGCTCTGTGAATGTCAGATAAAAGTTCGGACCAAATAGGGCTCTGTGAATATCAGATAAAATTTCGGACCAATGAGGACTCTGTGAATATCAGATAAAAAGTTCGGACCAAATAGGGCTCTGTAAATGTCAGATAAAATTTCGGACCAAATAGGGCTCTGTGAATGTCAGATAAAATTTCGGACCAAATAGGGCTCTGTGAATATCAGATAAAAGTTCGGACCAAATAGGGCTCTGTGAATGTCAGATAAAATTTCGGACCAAATAGGGCTCTGTGAATGTCAGATAAAATTTCGGACCAAATAGGGCTCTGTGAATGTCAGATAAAAGTTCGGACCAAATAGGGCTCTGTGAATGTCAGACAGTTAGGCAGTGATTCGGTGACGGAGTAGATTGACGGTTCAAGTCTTAGTGACGTCATCTACAATAGACACCCCGCCCCCCCCCCCCCTCCCCCCCCCAAAAAAAAAAAAACCAAGACCAATGCATTCACGTCTAAAGTTGAAATGTAACAAGGGAGCTAAAAAGATTTCTTCAAAAAAAAAAAATATGTTTTATATAAAGTCCAGGAAACACATCTCACAAACTACTTGGAAATTACATAATTGAACAAAGGAAATTAGTTTATTTATTATCTTCATTATGTCCATTCCGTGATGATTGTGAATGAGTTAAATTAATTAAAAAAAACCATCTTTATACCAACGTCTTTGATGGCATCTAGAATACTGGAAGTGATTGATTTTAAACAGGATATTGGTAAGTCGGTGATCGTCTTCTGCAGATGAACTATCAGCTGAGATCGATAAAAAAGAAATATTGAACTGTCTTTTGATCTATTACATAATTCGGCTTGGTTACTTTATAAATGTATCTATTGGACCCACTAGCGTTGTAATATATGCATATATATCTCTATCTATCTATCTATCTATCTATCTATCTATCTATCTATCTATCTATCTATCTATCTATCTATCTATCTATCTATCTATCTATCTATCTATCTATCTATCTATCTATCTATCTATCTATCTATCTATCTATCTCTCTATCTATCTATCTATCTATCTATCTATCTATCTATCTATCTATCTATCTATCTATCTATCTATATATATATATATATATATATATATATATATATATATATATATATTAGGGTGGCTCACTTTATAATGGTAACAAATAAGGTTGATTTTTTATCATGAGCATTTAAGTTTTCTGGTTCACAGGGATTTAAAACATGTATATACCAAATTTCATTAGGTTCAGTTGTACTACCCCCAAGTGTCTTATTGAAGCCGGCTATGTTTGTAAACATTCCATTGGCCAGAAGTTTAAATTAGGGAAGTACCTAGCTCAATAAACATTGGCATGTCAACTGGATACAGTATACAAGCAAAGAAATAGGTCACGAAAAATTGTACCAACTAACTGCCAGACAGCTGTGTTTGTAAACATACCATTGTCTAGTAAGCTCAATTAGGGGAAGTACCTAGCTCAATAAACAGGAGTTGTGTCAACTTCTATGCCAGAATAACACTTTTTGACCAAGTAGTCCACTGGACTATCTCGTAGTCATAACTAAATGAATGATATTTATATAGCCGCAACATTTGATCTTACCAAACACTTGATTTTTATAACTAAAGTGAAATGCACTGGTGAAGCTGGCTATTTATGTAAAGAAAAATACAAAACTTCTAGGGATTTCTAGAATTTCCTGGAACCTTCTCAAGTTTTCCCACGTTTTTCTAGAAGCTTCTAGAACCTTCTAAATATTCCTTGAGTGCCAGCTTCCAGAGCCTTCTAGAATTGTATAGATTTTTCTAAATCTTTCCAGAACCTTCTAGTTTTTTCTGTGTGCTTTATATATACATACTCACATTCAAAATTCATTAAAAATGATTTAAAATTTCAGTGTCGATGAGGCAGTACTAACTAAAGTCAAATATTCATAGATTTTTTTTTTTTTCTGTGCTGTTTAGAAGTCCAAAGGAAACAGAAACAACAGAATGCTCCGAAAAAAATGGACAAAATGTTATTTTGGGCCACCCTAATATATATATATATATATATATATATATATATATATATATATATATATATATGGGTATCTCCAAACTTTAGAGGCCCCTAGAGAGGAAACTATTCTCTTTATAGGAGAGCCCTTCCCCCCTCCACCCTTCAAACCTGCACCCTGTGAGGTCATCAAGATATTAACGCCGCCGCTTACCAGCTTGGAAGCTTCTTTAAATTTCCCGCATACAATATTGATCTTATAAAAGTGTCGAACCTGTTTGAGGTAAACAGAGCGAGAGAGGCTGAGAGTATATTTGTATGAAAAACAAGTCGAACAAACAAACCGCTTACCTTGAATCTAGAACTTGACCTGTGGAATATGTAATTATGGTCGTTTTCCAACTTGGCGGTTGTGTCGTACACAGTTTTCAAACGTTCTACATGATATTAACACAAAAGGTAAGACATAGTAGCTCATAGTTTTGTATACAAAGGATATAGTAAGCCATAGATTTATATGCAGAAGACATAGTAAGCCATAGTTTTATGTACAAATGACATAATAAGCCATAGCTTTATATACAGAAGACTATGAAAGTAAGCCATAGGTTTATGTACAAATGACATAGTAAGCCATAGCTTTATATACAAATGACCCTGAAGTAAGCCATAATTTTATATATATATATCACATAATCGTAATAGTACTATACGGGATAATGGTGTAGGTCGGTGGGATGGGGGGAAACCCCGTATCGTGAAAATTCTACAGCGTGAGGCCAGGTCATAGCTGGGGGGGGGGCAGGTAATATATTTTACTAAATAAAACAAATAAGCAGGGGGTGCAAGACAAAACGCAGGGGGGCCCGACCCACCGACCCCGCATGCTACGGGCCTGGTGGGGGGGGAGGAAGGGAGAAATGAAGACATAAAAAAGGTTTAATTCAATAAATGAACCATCCTTTAAGTATTTACTATTGATTAAGGTTTATCACTATTTCCGTTCTTCGTTACTATATATTATGTTGTACTACGTCACTACCTCTGCCAAATATAGATCTAGTCTAATGCGACGTAGCCCTTGCCTGCTTTATCAGGCATTCCGACTGGTACCTACCATCAGTGGCGCAACTGTGGGGGGGAGGGGGGGAGCATTGGGGGGCATTGCCCCCTCCGAAATGAAAAAAAAAATATTAAAAGATTAGACAAAAAATTTGTTTAAAATAAAATACAAATATATAAATAATGTGATTTTTTTTAATGCAAGTGGTTTTTTGCCCCCCTGAAGGTTTGGTCTAGTTGCGCCTCTGTCTACCATAAGTCTTAGTACCTACCTATACATACAATATAACTTACTATGATGCAGTTATGAACAAGGTCATCACAGGTAATGGTATCTCCTTCGGTTATCTTCATCTGGATTAGAAAACGAACAAATAAAAATCGGCGTTTATGTAAACAAGTAAACAAATATTGCAACTGAGAAATCAATACGTTAGAGTGAATGATTTCATAAAAATTCTACTATATCTTATAAATTTATCAACCAATCAATAAAACAATTTCCATTTCTATCTATCATTTGAGTTTATCAGTGAATATTTTTTTTCTATCTATCTATCTATCTATCTATCTATCTATCTATCTATCATATCTATCTATCCTATCTATCTATCTATCTATCTATCTATCTATCTATCTATCTATCTATCTATCTATCTATCTATCTATCTATCTATCTATCTATCTATCTATCTATCTATCTATCCATCCATCTATGTATCTATCTATCTATCTATCTATCTATCTATCTACCCATCCATCTATCCATCTATCTATGTAACTATCTGTCTATGTAACTATCTATCTATCTATGTATCTATCTATCTATCATCTATCTATCCATCCATCCATCTTTCTATCTATTTATCTATCTATCCATCCATCTATGTATGTATGTATGTATGTATGTATCTATCTATCTATCTATTTATCTATCTATCTATCCTATCTATCTATCTATCTATCTATCTATCTATCTATCTATCCCATATTATACATTATATTAATCAGACCAAAGTCTAGTTTGATACTCATTAGCACTGGCACAAACACCCCTCTGACTGTTCTTCTTCTCCTTATGCCACTCTTCTTTCGTCTCGGGGCTTCAGTTTGGAGGAAATCAAGTAAAATATATTAAAATACTGGAAATAAGCAGCATAATGATTAAATGTAAACAATATTTTAAGATGATAAACATATGAAATCGACGTTTTTATATTTAACCCAATGAAGATTGATTTGCAAAAATTTCACTGAACCGAAGTATTAATTAAAAAACAAAGCAATTTAAGTCTTTTCCGTTTCGGACAAGGGAGATTTTAGAGAATTTTCACCGGACGAAATCCGTATTTTTTTTCCGGGTTACAGCCATAAATATCGCTCCACGCGCATGAATTTTGATTAATTTAGAGAGGGAAGTAATCATGTTGGGTAACTATTACAAAAAATAAATAATGATTACGCCCCTTTGATTAGCTTTTATTATTTATATTTAAAATATATGCCAAAAACGGTATATAAGAAGCGCTTATATTTTGGTCTGAGAGGTCCAGATTGCAAAATGGACTTTTGATGTACACTTGTCAGACCAAGACCTACAAAATGATATATACATCATGGGTCTAGGACTTATGGTTGTTGAGATCTAGGGTGATGACGGACAGACAGACAGACAGACAGACAAAACGGGGACAATAGAGCATTTTTTCCGAAAATGCTCTAAAAATAACGTATCAAAAAAGGTATTATAAAATATTAAACAGGCGCACTCTATATTTCAGCACTCCGGAAAATTATCCTGGCAGAACACAAAAACCAAACAAACAGAAAGCAATATCCACAACAATTAATTCAAGTTATACAAAGATCAATAAAATAAATCCCCATCCATTAGATTATCACTGGTGTAATAAATTAATTAATCTAGGCATTCTGTGTTCTATTTATTGTTTCATGATACAGCGTATTTTTACTTGGATTCATTTCGTTCTAAGCTATACAATAATTTCCAGACTTGGTACCTTGAGGCGCTCTCAGAATTCTGCGACATCTCCAACATCGGGATCTCCATAAAGTTTTTTTAATCTATATTATTCAAATTAAGCGTGGGCGTTGAATTATTTAGCAGCACAACGTTAACCTACAGTTTACATCAATAATAATAATAATAATAATACTAATAATACTAATAATAATAATAATAAATGATTAAAAATAATATCAACAAAAGTTAAACTGACTATCCGATCATTTTTTTTGTATCACGAATTCTATTCACTAATTCTATTCACTAATTTATTCACGAATTCTATTCACGAATTCTATTCACTAATTCTATTCACTAATTCCATTCACTAATTCTATTCACGAATTCTATTCACGAATTCTATTCACTAATTCTATTCACTAATTCTATTCACTAATTCTATTCACTAATGTTAAAAAAAATGAGCCGTTGTCCTAGCAACCCAACCTGCTCCCTATACAGTGGCGTAGTGAAGGGGAGGGAGGCAAGGGAGCATTATGCCCCAGGCGCTACTCGCAAAGGGGCGCCTAATGGTATATTTTACATATAATATTATATGGTTTTCGAATGTGGTGGGTGGGGGCGCTAATTAGGTATTGTGCCCCGGGCACGAGTAAAGTTCGCTACGCCACTGTTCGCGAATATTCCCGGCATGCTATAGTAAACTAAGTGACGTGCAAATATGTTTTCTATAAAGTATAAACAGAATATTTAGTTATTTTAACCATAATATCCACTTTCCTAAAAGAAATATAAATCAAAGAAAAATGTTTCTAAAAGTTAATTATTAGTTTTTATTTACAAAACAAAAATGTCCCACCTTGAGAAAAACCATATTTTATTATTTACTGAAATCTTTAACGAAAGCTATCATGATTTGCACTTTCAAAGTCCCCGAAAAATTTGAGCCAAACAATTTCACATAAATAAAAAAAACAACCACAATGTACAGTTTGGCTCATATCCGCGAAGTAGAAATCGTTCAGTGCATCATATTCTTAATGTGCAGAATCCTTGTGACGCTGTTTGACTTCAGCGAATGCACTTTGAATGATTTATCTTTTTTTTCCACAGGAAAAAGTTTTTTAACGAACATTAACACAACTAAATGAACCCCCACCCCCCATGTGGCTGTCAACAGTTGAAGGAGTTTGGTGACGATTGTACAGAAGTTCACATAACATATGCATTTTATCTTTGATTCAAAACTTGAGCTAAACCGGAAATCCTCTTAATGAGCAAGGTCATTCTTGTTCCCCATGGGTTACTCATTGCTTATGTTTTAATGTTGTTTTTTTTTTTTGGTTGTTTAGAAAAAAAATAAACTTCACCATTACTTTGTCAGTGATATTACAGCGATTTCATGTGAAGTGTGAACCGATGCTGTCCAAATGTGGCTGCTTAGAGAGTAGCATAATTGCTCAACTGGGGAGACACTAGTATGGGGGGACACTAGTACAGGGGAGACACTAGTACAGGGGAGAGACTAGTACAGGGGAGAGACTAGTACAGGGGAGAGACTAGTACAGGGAGACACTAGTACAGGGAGACACTAGTACAGGGGAGACACTGGTACAGGGGAGACACTAGTACAGGGGAGACACTGGCAAAGTGTGGACACTAGTACAGGGGAGAGATACTAGTATAGGGGAGAGACGCTAGTATAGGAGAGACTAGAATAGGGGAGAGACTAGTACAGGGGAGATACTAGAATAAGGGGACACAATAGTATAGGAGAAACACTAGTACAGGGGAGACACTGGTACAGGGGAGACACTGGTACAGGGGAGACAATGGTACAGGGGAGACACTAGTACAGGGAGAGACTAGTATAGGGGAGAGACTAGTATAGGAGAGAGACTAGAATAGGGGAGAGACTAGTACAGGGGGGATACTAGAATAAGGGGACACAATAGTATAGGAGAAACACTAGTACAGGGGAGACACTGGTACAGGGGAGACACTGGTACAGGGGAGACACTGGTACAGGTGAGGAGACTAGTATAATGGAGAGACTAAGTATAAGGGAGACACTCGTATAAGGGGACACAATAGTATGGGAGAAACACTCGTACAGGGGATACACTGCAGTATAGGGGAGACACAGGAATCATATAAGTATGTCTCTACATACTGGTATAGGGGAGAAACTAGTATAGGGGGAGACTCAAGTACAGGGGAGAGACTAGTATGGGGGAGACACCAGTACAGGGGAGAGACTAAGTATAGGGGGAGACACTAGTACAGGAGAGACTAGTATGGGGGAGACACCAGTACAGGGAGAGAGTAGTATAGGGGAGAGACTAGTATAAGGGAGACACTCGTATAAGGGGACACAATAGTATAGGAGAAACACTCGTACAGGGGATACACTAGTATAGGGGAGGGAATCCTTTAGTATGTCTCTACATACTAGTATAGGGGAGAGACTAGTATAGGGGAGACTCAAGTACAGGGGAGACATAATTTCATCGATTACGTATCTTTGTTTTGAATGGTTGTCGCAGGAGCCCCTGGGGAAGGGGGTAATGCTGTTAAGAAGGATCTGCCAACCCCCTGTATATTCGAATAACATAAACTTTACAAGTGACCCTCTTCTTAATGGCCCTTCACCCCACCCCTATTCCTCTCCATATTCCAGCTAAAGACAGACCACAATGACAGGACATGAACGCCTTGCTGCATGCATTTACTGTGCCCGCTGCAGCACATCCGAGACATCTTCTTTCCTGTTGCCGACACTGGCTATTTAGTAGAATGGACACACGGACACACTCACATACACACACACGCACACACACAAGATGGAAAAGATAGCGACAGCTAGAAACGGACGTTAGATAAGCCATGTGACAAAAACAAGGCAAGAGTGTGTGTTGTGGTGTATCTGTGCGTTTTATCTAGTCACGTATGCTTAACACATGTTGATTCAAGACAAGCGCATGTTTGTGTGTCAGTATGTATGTCAATGCGAATGTGAGTTTGTAAATGGCGTGGCACTCTTTTCGTACGCGTCCATATATAGTTATATATAGAGAGAGACAGACAGAGACAGAGAGAGTGAGAGAGAGACACAGAGAGAGAGAGAGAGAGAAAGTAATGAGAGAGAGAGTGTCAGGGTTTATTCTGCCACCATTGTCAGGGTATATTATTTGGGCTATCACTGCTATCAGCCTTGACAGGTTATTACCTTCTTTACTATTATTGTGAACTGGAGGCGTGTATTTGGTAGCTGTGGCATAAGGTTCTTTATTATTTACAAATCACAACATCAAATAACTTGATATAAGAGTACTTGCTGATTCAAGTATTTATTCTTGACACAATTAATATTATAAATAAAATGATAAAAATAAATTCCGAGTACATATTGTAAAATCAATCCAATAAATTATCACATTCAAATAGGAACTCAATCAAGTTCAAAGGATCCATCTATAATATCCAGGTATGTATATAATAAACTGTCTAGCACAATCTCTCCAACATGGAGGTGAACTATAACTCTCTCGTGATCCTCAGAATAAATAATATATTTCACTCAGAATAACTACAATGACACGTCTGTCCTATACGAGAGTGGATCTTCAACTGTTAAATTTATTCTTACTTCCGGAAATATAAAAAACCTGGATTTAGTTAAATTAAAAGTGATCCTAGTGTTTCGAAACAATTATATTTTTACAAGAAACAATTATATCTTTACACTTCTATACCTTTACACAATTATACCTTTACAGAGAGAAAAAGAATGAGAGAGAGAGAGAGAGCAAAGATAAAGACAGAGAGATAGAGAAGAGATAGAGACAGGCAGAAAGAGACACAGAGAGAGACAGGGAGAGAGACAGAGAGAGACACACACAGAGAGAGATTTTCAGATAGAGAGAAAGAGAGTGAGAGACAGAAGTAGAGATAGAGAGACGTAGAGAGAGACAGAGAGAGACAGGAGAGAGACAGAGATAGAGACAGAGATAGAGACAGAGATAGATAGAGAGATTAAGAGAGAAAACTTAGAGAGAGACAGGGGGGGAAAGAGACAGAGAGAGACAGAGAGAGTATGAGATAGGCGATAGATAGAGACAGAGAGAGAGAGTGAGAGGGAGACAGAGAGAGAGAGACAGAGAGAGAGAGACAGAGAGACAAGCACAAAGAGAGAGAGAGAGAGAGGGAGGGAGAGAAAGAGAGTGACAGATAGAGACAGAGAGACAGTGAGAGAGATTGAGAGAGAGACTAGACATAGACAGAAAGAGAGTAAGGGGGAGAGAGTTTAGGTCCATTTATTGAACCATTCTATTTCTTAATTTATCCTGGTTTTTTTCAGTAAAACTAAATCCATATGAAAGTCCATAATTGCATCTACTAATATTTTTTTCTTTCCAGTTATACGAAATTTCAGTTTTGTAACAAAGAAATATAATTATACTTCAGTACAGGTCCGTAGTTAAGGTTCTGCGGGTTGTCCATCCGCACCGGGCACCAAGCTAGTGAGGGGCGCCGATAGGGCGCGGTTAATTTTCTTTTTCGCTTTTTTTCATATTGGTAGGAGGGTGCCCTAAAAACACATAACTTACTTTGATTACCGCAAGAGCTAACTACGGCTCTACTTATGCATTTGATTTTTTTTTACCTAAACCGAATTGGGGGGAGCAGACAGAGCCGTTGAACACATCAACAGGTGGACACATCAACAGATGGACACATCAACAGGTGGACACATCAACAGATGGACACATCAACAGATGGACACTTCAACAGATGGACACATCCACAGGTGGACACATTAACAGGTAGACAGGGGACGGATGGATTTACATCCACAGATGGACACATCAACAGATGGACACTTCAACAGATGGACACATCAACAGGTGGACACATCAACAGATGGTCACATCAACAGATGGACACATCCACAGATGGACACATCAACAGATGGACACATTAACAGATGGACACATCAACAGATGGACACATCAACAGGTGGACACATTAACAGGTGGACAGGGGACGGATAGTCACATCCACAGATGGATACATCAACAGATGGACACTTCAACAGATGGACACATCAACAGATGGACACATCAACAGATGGACACTTCAGCAGATGGACACATCAACAGATGGACACATCCACAGGTGGACACTTCAACAGATGGACACATAAACAGATGGGCCACTTCAACAGATGGACACATCCACAGGTGGACAATTTACTAAAGCATACCAAATAAACAAACACAAATAAATTGAATGAATTTTAATCGTATTTTATTACACGATCTTTCTATCTATCTAATGCAAACAATCGATCTACCAACTCAAGTAAATGTATCTATTTATCTAATCTAATAAATCGATCAGTTCAATCAATAAATCTATCTGTTGATCCATCTTTAATCAATCTATCAATCAATAAATGTGTAATCTATTAATCTATCGTAACAATCGATCTGTCAATCAATAAATGTATCTATTTTAATCTATCTTTCAATCGACCTATCAATCAGTAAATCTATCTGTTCATCTTTCTACCAATCGATCTATCAATCAATAAATCTATCTGTCTGTCTAAGTCTCTGTAAATCTGTTCCTTTTTAAGCACATCTAGTTCGAACAGCCGTTGCGAAGCTTTTACCAGCAGAAGAATGGTATCTAGGAAACTCCTTAAATCAGTGCAATCACAAGTCCCAGAACAATCACTACATCTATCCAATCGTTAGCGTTAAAACAATCG
>JAGDYQ010000148.1:686482-1016482 GCA_021962125.1 Bulinus truncatus
AAAAACACGTTCAAATTTTATTAGACGTGAAGTAAAAAAACTATAACAATATAAAAAGTTTGAATGGAACCTCAATGGTAACTACTGGACTATTCTCATTGTCGTCTGCTTGGCTTATCAGTATGTTGCACCAGTAATGACCTACGGAAAACAGTTTATCACATTTTATAACGTCACTGAATATGAATTTCCGGACTTATTTTGAGGTTAACATTTTACTCAAAATTGCCGTAACTAGTCATATTTAAAGAATGAGTGGTTGTGTGTGTGTGTGTGTGATGGTGTGTGTGTGTGTGGGTCGGTGGGGGGGATTGATATAGTCTATGAGTTTCATAATAGCTCACCTCTTTCTTTTGAGCTGATGGTCAATTTTTGACCACGAGCTGTCACTATTAGATGTCCGAAACATTTTGAACATGTCGTATTTGGCGTCTTTCTGACCGGTCTTACGAGGTCGAGGTGACACAATGGAAGAAAGAAAACACACGAGTTAGACTAACTGACAGAAAACTAAAAACATAGCAAAAAAAAATTGGGGGCAGGGAAAGAAAAATTCTCAAGGAAATAAATTGATAGTGAATAGAGTGATAGGAGGAATCGAAGGTATAAAATAAAACCAAAGTGACAGAAAACAGATTGACAAGAAATAGAGTGGCTGAAATCAGAGTGGTCATAGCCAAGGGACAGACAGCAAAATGACGGACAATAGAGTGATAGAAAAAAGAGTGATAGAAAAAAATTACGAAATCAGCTCTATCTTTTTGTCTTACCTTTTGTCTGTCTCTGTCTGTCTGTTACGAAATCAGCTCTATCTTTATGTGTCTTACCTTTTGTCTATCTCTGTCTGTCTCTGTCTGTCGCTGTCTCTGCCTGTCCCTGCCTGTCTCTGTCTGTCCCTCACTGTCTCTGTCTGTGTCTGTCTGTGTCTGTCTGTCTGTATCTGTCTTCTCTTCACATATGGACTGAGAAGTTGAGGATAATGGCTGATAAATAAAATGATTTTATTTTTAAACTGTCTGTTTACATTTGTACAATTTTATATCAAAGATAATACAACACACTTCACCACAAGCACTACAGGTCTAACAAGTACTTAGTTTCTTTGTATAAATCATCAACCTCTATCAAGCTGCTGGCAATGATCCCAAATGCTGGTCTCTTCTTGTATCTTAAGTCTTGACCAATGGTCTGAATCCAATCCTGGTGATGTTCCTTCTTGCCGAGATCAATCAGCAGTAAATCTTGAAAAGACATTTTTTTTCGTGAGCGTCGAATTAGCTAATGATTTAAGAAATCTTAGGAATTTTTTTTTATATGTCTTTTTTTCCATAGAACTTTTTGAATATTAGCCCTAACCAAATGTTCTTTGTGAATATCAGACGCACTGGGTCTCAAACAATTTCGGACAAAGTAGGTATTTGTAAATTGCGGACAAAACAAAAGGTATATATATATGAATGTCGAACTAAATTGGTCTCTGTGAATATCAGATAAAATTTCGGACCAAATAGGGCTCTGTGAATATCAGATAAAATTTCGGACCAAATAGGACTCTGTGAATGTCAGATAAAAGTTCGGACCAAATAGGGCTCTGTGAATGTCAGATAAAAGTTCGGACCAAATAGGTCTCTGTAAATGTCAGATAAAATTTCGGACCAAATAGGGCTCTGTGAATGTCAGATAAAATTTCGGACCAAATAGGACTCTGTGAATATCAGATAAAAGTTCGGACCAAATAGGGCTCTGTGAATGTCAGATAAAAGTTCGGACCAAATAGGGCTCTGTGAATGTCAGATAAAAGTTCGGACCAAATAGGGCTCTGTGAATATCAGATAAAATTTCGGACCAAATAGGACTCTGTGAATATCAGATAAAAGTTCGGACCAAATAGGGCTCTGTAAATGTCAGATAAAATTTCGGACCAAATAGGGCTCTGTGAATGTCAGATAAAATTTCGGACCAAATAGGGCTCTGTGAATATCAGATAAAAGTTCGGACCAAATAGGGCTCTGTGAATGTCAGATAAAATTTCGGACCAAATAGGGCTCTGTGAATGTCAGATAAAATTTCGGACCAAATAGGGCTCTGTGAATGTCAGATAAAAGTTCGGACCAAATAGGGCTCTGTGAATGTCAGACAGTTAGGCAGTGATTCGGTGACGGAGTAGATTGACGGTTCAAGTCTTAGTGACGTCATCTACAATAGACACCCCTCCCCCCCCCACTCCCCCTCCCCCCCCCAAAAAAAAAAAACCAAGACCAATGCATTCACGTCTAAAGTTGAAATGTAACAAGGGAGCTAAAAAGATTTCTTCAAAAAAAAAAAATATGTTTTATATAAAGTCCAGGAAACACATCTCACAAACTACTTGGAAATTACATAATTGAACAAAGGAAATTAGTTTATTTATTATCTTCATTATGTCCATTCCGTGATGATTGTGAATGAGTTAAATTAATTAAAAAAAACCATCTTTATACCAACGTCTTTGATGGCATCTAGAATACTGGAAGTGATTGATTTTAAACAGGATATTGGTAAGTCGGTGATCGTCTTCTGCAGATGAACTATCAGCTGAGATCGATAAAAAAGAAATATTGAACTGTCTTTGATCTATTACATAATTCGGCTTGGTTACTTTATAAATGTATCTATTGGACCCACTAGCGTTGTAATATATGCATATATATCTCTATCTATCTATCTATCTATCTATCTATCTATCTATCTATCTATCTATCTATCTATCTATCTATCTATCTATCTATCTATCTATCTATCTATCTATCTATCTATCTATCTATCTATCTATCTATCTATCTATCTATCTATCTATCTATCTATCTATCTATCTATCTATCTATCTATCTATCTATCTATCTATCTATCTATATATATATATATATATATATATATATATATATATATATTAGGGTGGCTCACTTTATAATGGTAACAAATAAGGTTGATTTTTTATCATGAGCATTTAAGTTTTCTGGTTCACAGGGATTTAAAACATGTATATACCAAATTTCATTAGGTTCAGTTGTACTACCCCCAAGTGTCTTATTGAAGCCGGCTATGTTTGTAAACATTCCATTGGCCAGAAGTTTAAATTAGGGGAAGTACCTAGCTCAATAAACATTGGCATGTCAACTGGATAGTATACAAGCAAAGAAATAGGTCACGAAAAATTGTACCAACTAACTGCCAGACAGCTGTGTTTGTAAACATACCATTGTCTAGTAAGCTCAATTAGGGGAAGTACCTAGCTCAATAAACAGGAGTTGTGTCAACTTCTATGCCAGAATAACACTTTTTGACCAAGTAGTCCACTGGACTATCTCGTAGTCATAACTAAATGAATGATATTTATATAGCCGCAACATTTGATCTTAAAACACTTGATTTTTATAACTAAATTGAAATGCACTGGTGAAGCTGGCTATTTATATAAAAATCAAAACTTCTAGAGATTTCTAGAATTTCCTGGAACCTTCTCAAGTTTTCCACGTTTTTCTAGAAGCTTCTAGAACCTTCTAGAGATTTCATAGAACCTTCCAGAGCCTTCTAGAATTGTATAGATTTTTCTAAATCTTTCCAGAACCTTCTAGTTTTTTCTGTGTGCTTTATATATACATACTCACATTCAAAATTCATTAAAAATGATTTAAAATTTCAGTGTCGATGAGGCAGTACTAACTAAAGTCAAATATTCATGAATTTTTTTTTCTGTGCTGTTTAGAAGTCAAAGGAAACACAAACAACAAAATGCTCCGAAAAAAATGGACAAAATGTTATTTTGGGCCACCCTAATATATATATATATATATATATATATATATATATATATATATATATATATATAGGTATCTCAGACTTTAGAGGCCCCTAGAGAGGAAACTATTCTCTTTATAGGAGAGCCCTTCCCCCCTCCACCCTTCAAACCTGCACCCTGTGGGTCATCAAGATATTAACGCCGCCGCTGCTTGGAAGCACCACTAAATTCCCGCATACAATATTGATCTTATAAAAGTGTCGAACCTGTTTGAGGTAAACAGAGCGAGAGAGGCTGAGAGTATATTTGTAAGAAAACAAGTCGAACAAACAAACCGCTTACCTTGAATCTAGAACTTGACCTGTGGAATATGTAATTATGGTCGTTTTCCAACTTGGCGGTTGTCGTACACAGTTTTCCAACGTTCTACATGATATTAACACAAAAGGTAAGACATAGTAGCTCATAGTTTTGTATACAAAGGATATAGTAAGCCATAGATTTATATACAGAAGACATAGTAAGCCATAGTTTTATGTACAAATGACATAATAAGCCATAGCTTTATATACAGAAGACATAGTAAGCCATAGTTTTATGTACAAATGACATAGTAAGCCATAGCTTTATATACAAATGACCTAGTAAGCCATAATTTTATATATATATATCACATAGTCGTAATAGTACTATACGGGATAATGGTGTAGGTCGGTGGGATGGGGGGAAACCCCGTATCGTGAAAATTCTACAGCAGGGGCCAGGTCATAGCTGGGGGGGGGGGGGCAGGTAATATATTTTACTAAATAAAACAAATAAGCAGAGGGGGCAAGACAAAACGCAGGGGGGGCCCGACCCACCGACCCCGCATGCTACGGGCCTGGTGGGGGGAGGAAGGAGAAATGAAGACATAAAAAAGGTTTAATTCAATAAATGAACCATCCTTTAAGTATTTACTATTGATTAAGGTATCACTATTTCCGTTCTTCGTTACTATATATTATGTTGTACTACGTCACTACCTCTGCCAAATATAGATCTAGTCTAATGCGACGTGACCCTTGCCTGCTTTATCAGGCATTCCGACTGGTACCTACCATCAGTGGCGCAACTGTGGGGGGGAGGGGGGAGCATTGGGGGCATTTGCCCCCTCCGAAATGAAAAAAAAAATATTAAAAGATTAGACAAAAAATTTGTTTAAAATAAAATACAAATATATAAATAATGTGATTTTTTTTAATACAAGTGGTTTTTTTTTTGCCCCCCCCCCTGAAGGTTTGGTCTAGTTGCGCCTCTGTCTACCATAAGTCTTAGTACCTACCTATACATACAATATAACTTACTATGATGCAGTTATGAACAAGGTCATCACAGGTAATGGTATCTGCTTCGGTTATCTTCATCTGGATTAGAAAACGAACAAATAAAAATCGGCGTTTATGTAAACAAGTAAACAAATATTGCAACTGAGAAATCAATACGTAGAGTGAATGATTTCATAAAATTCTACCATATCTATAAATTTATCAACCAATCAATAAAACAATTTCCATTTCTATCTATCATTTGAGTTTATCAGTGAATATTTTTTTCTATCTATCTATCTATCTATCTATCTATCTATCTATCTATCTATCTATCTATCTATCTATCTATCTATCTATCTATCTATCTATCTATCTATCTATCTATCTATCTATCTATCTATCTATCTATCTATCTATCTATCTATCTATCTATCTATCTATCCATCCATCTATGTATCTATCTATCTATCTATCTATCTATCTATCTACCCATCCATCTATCCATCTATCTATGTAACTATCTGTCTATGTAACTATCTATCTATCTATGTATCTATCTATCTATCATCTATCTATCCATCCATCCATCTTTCTATCTATTTATCTATCTATCCATCCATCTATGTATGTATGTATGTATGTATGTATCTATCTATCTATCTATTTATCTATCTATCTATCTATCTATCTATCTATCTATCTATCTATCTATCTATCTATCTATATTATACATTATATTAATCAGACCAAAGTCTAGTTTGATACTCATTAGCACTGACACAAACACCCCTCTGACTGTTCTTCTTCTCCTTATGCCACTCTTCTTTCGTCTCGGGGCTTCAGTTTGGAGGAAATCAAGTAAAATATATTAGTATACTGGAAATAAGCAGCATAATGATTAAATGTAAACAATATTTTAAGATGATAAACATATGAAATCGACGTTTTTATATTTAACCCAATGAAGATTGATTTGCAAAAATTTCACAGACCGAAGTATTAATTAAAAAACAAGCAATTTAAGTCTTTTCCGTTTCGGACAAGGGAGATTTTAGAGAATTTTCACCGGACGAAATCCGTATTTTTTTTTCCGGGTTACAGCCATAAATATCGCTCCACGCGCATGAATTTTGATTAATTTAGAGAGGGAAGTAATCATGTTGAATAACTATTACAAAAATAAATAATGATTACGCCCCTTTGATTAGCTTTTATTATTTATATTTAAAATATATGCAAAAACGGTATATAAGAAACGCTTATATTTTGGCTCTGAGAGGTCAGATTGCAAAATGGACTTTTGATGTACACTTGGCAGACCAAGACCTACAAAATGATATATACATCATGGGTCTAGGACTTATGGTTGTTGAGATCTAGGGTGATGACGGACAGACAGACAGACAGACAGACAAAACGGGGACAATAGAGCATTTTTTTCGAAAATGCTCTAAAAATAGCGTATCAAAAAGTATTATAATATTAAACAGAGCGCACTCTATATTTCGGCACTCCGGAAAATTATCCTGGCAGAACACAAAAACCAAACAAACAGAAAGCAATATCCACAACAATTAATTCAATTATACAAAGATCAATAAAATAAATCCCCATCCATTAGATTATCACTGGTGTAATAAATTAATTAATCTAGGCATTCTGTGTTCTATTTATTTGTTTCATGATACAGCGTATTTTTACTTGGATTCATTTCGTTCTAAGCTATACAATAATTTCCAGACTTGGTACCTTGAGGCGCTCTCAGAATTCTGCGACATCTTCAACATCGGGATCTCCATAAAGTTTTTTTTTTAATCTATATTCAAATTAAGCGTGGGCGTTGAATTATTTAGCAGCACAACGTTAACCTGAAGTTTACATCAATAATAATAATAATAATAATACTAATAATACTAATAATAATAATAATAAATGATTAAAAATAATATCAACAAAAGTTAAACTGACTATCCGATCATTTTTTTTGTATCACGAATTCTATTCACTAATTCTATTCACTAATTCTATTCACGAATTCTATTCACGAATTCTATTCACTAATTCTATTCACTAATTCCATTCACTAATTCTATTCACGAATTCTATTCACGAATTCTATTCACTAATTCTATTCACTAATTCTATTCACTAATTCTATTCACTAATGTTAAAAAAAATGAGCCGTTGTCCTAGCAACCCAACCTGCTCCCTATACAGTGGCGTAGTGAAGGGGAGGGAGGCAAGGGAGCATTATGCCCCGGGCGCTACTCACAAAGGGGCGCCTAATGGTATATTTTACATATAATATTATATGGTTTTCGAATGTGGTGGGTGGGGGCGCTAATTAGGTATTGTGCCCCGGGCACGAGTAAAGTTCGCTACGCCACTGTTCGCGAATATTCCCGGCATGCTATAGTAAACTAAGTGACGTGCAAATATGTTTTCTATAAAGTATAAACAGAATGTTTAGTTATTTTAACCATAATATCCACTTTCCTAAAAAGAAATATAAATCAAAGAAAAATGTTTCTAAAAGTTATTATTAGTTTTTATTTACAAAACAAAAATGTCCACCATGAGAAAAAACCATATTTTATTATTTACTGAAATCTTTAACGAAAGCTATCATGATTTACTTTCAAAGTCCCCGAAAGAATTTGAGCCAAACAATTTCACATAAATAAAAAAAACAACAACCACAATGTACAGTTTGGCTCATATCCGCGAAGTAGAAATCGTTCAGTGCATCATATTCTTAATGTGCAGAATCCTTGTGACGCTGTTTGACTTCAGCGAATGCACTTTGAATGATTTTTATCTTTTTTTCCACAGGAAAAAGTTTTTTAACGAAGATTAACACAACTAAATGAACCCCCCACCCCCCATGTGGCTGTCAACAGTTGAAGGAGTTTGGTGACGATTGTACAGAAGTTCACATAACATACATTTTATCTTTGATTCAAAACTTGAGCTAAACCGGAAATCCTCTTAATGAGCAAGGTCATTCTTGTTCCCCATAGATTTACTCATTGCTTATGTTTTAATGTTGTTTTTTTTTTTTTTGGTTGTTTTAGAAAAAAAAATAAACTTCCTGCATTACTTGTCAGTGATATTACAGCGATTTCATGTGAAGTGTGAACCGATGCTGTCCAAATGTGGCTGTTAGAGTAGCATATTGCTCAACTGGGGAGACACTAGTATAGGGGGGACACTAGTACAGGGGAGACACTAGTACAGGGGAGAGACTAGTACAGGGGAGAGACTAGTACAGGGGAGAGACTAGTACAGGGGAGACACTAGTACAGGGGAGACACTAGTACAGGGGAGACACTGGTACAGGGGAGACACTAGTACAGGGGAGACACTGGCAAAGTGTGGACACTAGTACAGGGGAGATACTAGTATAGGGGAGAGACTAGTATAGGAGAGAGACTAGAATAGGGGAGAGACTAGTACAGGGGAGATACTAGAATAAGGGGACACAATAGTATAGGAGAAACACTAGTACAGGGGAGACACTGGTACAGGGGAGACACTGGTACAGGGGAGACAATGGTACAGGGGAGACACTAGTACAGGGGAGAGACTAGTATAGGGGAGAGACTAGTATAGGAGAGAGACTAGAATAGGGGAGAGACTAGTACAGGGGAGATACTAGAATAAGGGGACACAATAGTATAGGAGAAACACTAGTACAGGGGAGACACTGGTACAGGGGAGACACTGGTACAGGGGAGACACTGGTACAGGTGAGAGACTAGTATAATGGAGAGACTAGTATAAGGGAGACACTCGTATAAGGGGACACAATAGTATAGGAGAAACACTCGTACAGGGGATACACTAGTATAGGGGAGACACAGGAATCCTTAAGTATGTCTCTACATACTAGTATAGGGGAGAAACTAGTATAGGGGAGACTCAAGTACAGGGGAGAGACTAGTATAGGGGAGACACCAGTACAGGGGAGAGACTAGTATAGGGGAGACACTAGTACAGGGGAGAGACTAGTATAGGGGAGACACCAGTACAGGGGAGAGACTAGTATAGGGGAGAGACTAGTATAAGGGAGACACTCGTATAAGGGGACACAATAGTATAGGAGAAACACTCGTACAGGGGATACACTAGTATAGGGGAGACACAGGAATCCTTTAGTATGTCTCTACATACTAGTATAGGGGAGAAACTAGTATAGGGGAGACTCAAGTACAGGGGAGACATACTCATCGATTACGTATCTTTGTTTTGAATGGTTGTCGCAGGAGCCCCTGGGGAAGGGGGTGTAATGCTGTTAAGAAGGATCTGCCAACCCCCTGTATATTCGAATAACATAAACTTTACAAGTGACCCTCTTCTTAATGGCCCTTCACCCCACCCTGTCTCTCCATATTCCAGCTAAAGACAGACCAATGACAGGACATGAACGCCTTGCTGCATGCATTTACTGTGCCCGCTGCAGCACATCTGAACATCTTCTTTCCTGTTGCCGACACTGGCTATTTAGTAGAATGGACACACACACACTCACATACACACACACGCACACACACAAGATGGAAAAGATAGCGACAGCTAGAAACGGACGTTAGATAAGCCATGTGACAAAACAAGGCAAGAGTGTGTGTTGGTGTATCTGTGCGTTTTATCTAGTCGTATGCTTAACACATGTTGATTCAAGACAAGCGCATGTTTGTGTGTCAGTATGTATGTCAATGCGAATGTGAGTTTGTAATGGCGTGGCACTCTTTTCGTACGCGTCCATATATAGTTATATATAGAGAGAGAAAGACAGAGAGACAGAGAGAGTGAGAGAGAGAGACACAGAGAGAGAGAGAGAGAGAGAAAGAATGAGAGAGAGAGTGTCAGGGTTTATTCTGCCACCATTGTCAGGGTATATTATTTGGGCTATCACTGCTATCAGCCTTGACAGGTTATTACTTCTTTATATTATTGTGAACTGGAGGCGTGTATTTGGTAGCTGTGGCGGTTCTTTATTATTTACAAATCACAACATCAAATAACTTGATATAAGAGTACTTTGCTGATTCAAGTATTTATTCTTGACACAATAATATTATAAATAAAATGATGAAATAAATTCCGAGTACATATTGTAAAATCAATCCAATAAATTATCACATTCAAATAGGAACTCAATCAAGTTCAAAGGATCCATCTATAATATCCAAGTACATGTATATAATAAACTGTCTAGCACAATCTCTCCAACATGGAGGTGAACTATAACTCTCTCGTGATCACTCAGAATAAATAATATATTTCACTCAGAATAACTACAATGACACGTCTGTCCTATACGAGAGTGGATCTTCAACTGTTAAATTTATTCTTACTTCCGGAAATATAAAAAACCTGGATTTAGTTAAATTAAAAGTGATCCTAGTGTTTCGAAACAATTATATTTTTACACGAAACAATTATATCTTTACACTTCTATACCTTTACACAATTATACCTTTACAGAGAGAAAAAGAATGAGAGAGAGAGAGAGAGACAAAGATAAAGACAGAGAGATAGAGAAAGAGATAGAGACAGGCAGAAAGAGACACAGAGAGAGACAGGGAGAGAGACAGAGAGAGACACACACAGAGAGAGAGAGACAGATAGAGAGAGAAAGAGAGTGAGAGACAGAGATAGAGATAGAGAGAGACGTAGAGAGAGACAGAGAGAGAGACAGGGAGAGAGACAGAGATAGAGACAGAGATAGAGACAGAGATAGATAGAGAGAGATAGAGAGAGAAACTTAGAGAGAGACAGGGAAAGAGACAGAGAGAGACAGAGAGAGAATGAGAGAGAGCGATAGATAGAGACAGAGAGAGAGAGTGAGAGGGAGACAGAGAGAGAGACAGAGAGAGAGAGACAGAGAGACAAGCACAAAGAGAGAGAGAGAGAGGGGGAGGGAGAGAAAGAGAGTGACAGATAGAGACAGAGAGACAGTGAGAGAGACAGAGAGAGAGAGAGATAGACATAGACAGAGAGAGAGTAAGGGGGAGAGAGTTTAGGTCCATTTATTGAACCATTCTATTTCTTAATTTATCCTGGTTTTTTTCAGTAAACTAAATCCATATGAAAGTCCATAATTGCATCTACTAATATTTTTTTCTTTCCAGTTATACGAAATTTCAGTTTTGTAACAAAGAAATATAATTATACTTCAGTACAGGTCCGTAGTTAAGGTTCTGCGGGTTGTCCATCCGCACCGGGCACCAAGCTAGTGAGGGGCGCCGATAGGGCGCGGTTAATTTTTCTTTTTTCGCTTTTTCATATTGGTAGGAGGGTGCCCTAAAAACACATAACTTGCACAGGGTGCCGCAAGAGCTAACTACGGCTCTACTTATGCATTTGATTTTTTTTTACCTAAACCGAATTGGGGGAGCGAATAGACACATCAACAGATGAACACATCAACAGGTGGACACATCAACAGATGGACACATCAACAGATGGACACATCAACAGATGGACACATCAACAGATGGACACTTCAACAGATGGACACATCCACAGGTGGACACATTAACAGGTAGACAGGGGACGGATGGTTACATCCACAGATGGACACATCAACAGATGGACACTTCAACAGATGGACACATCAACAGGTGGACACATCAACAGATGGTCACATCAACAGATGGACACATCCACAGATGGACACATCAACAGATGGACACATTAACAGATGGACACATCAACAGATGGACACATCAACAGGTGGACACATTAACAGGTGGACAGGGGACGGATGGTCACATCCACAGATGGATACATCAACAGATGGACACTTCAACAGATGGACACATCAACAGATGGACACATCAACAGATGGACACTTCAACAGATGGACACATCAACAGATGGACACATCCACAGGTGGACACTTCAACAGATGGACACATAAACAGATGGACACTTCAACAGATGGACACATCCACAGGTGGACAATTTACTAAAGCATACCAAATAAACAAACACAAATAAATTAATGAATTTTAATTGTATTTTATTGCACGATCTTTCTATTTATCTATCAAACAATCGATCTATCAATCAATAAATATATCTATTTATCTATCTAACAATCGATCTGTCAATCAATAAATCTATCTATTTATCTATCTTTAATCGATCTATCAATCAATAAATGTATCTATTTATCTATCTAACAATCGATCTGTCAATCAATAAATGTATCTATTTATCTATCTTTCAATCGATCTATCAATCAATAAATCTATCTGTTTATCTTTCTATCAATCGATCTATCAATCAATAAATCTATCTGTCTGTCTGTGTCTCTATAAATCTGTTCCCTTTTTAAGCACATCTAGTTCGAACAGCCGTTGGCTTTTACCAGCAGAAGAATGGTATCAGGAAACTCCTTAAATCAGTGCAATCACAAGTCCCAGAACAATCACTACATCTATCCAATCGTTAGCGTTAAAACAATCGTTACATCAGCACAATCATTAGATTCAGAACACACATTCATTATAAACACAGTCTTTTTTTTTAATCAGCACAATCATTAGCATCAGCATAGTCATTAACATCATCACAATCTTTATAAACCAAACATAAAACAATTGTACCCATTACTATTAATAATACCAACAGCAGTTGAAAACAATACGTAAGATACCAAACCAGCCATAACAATTGAAACATGTTTTGTGGATTGAGAAAATAAAAAGAAGAGTTCATTTGTCAGATGGTAAAAATAAAAAAAAAATTATAAGAATTAACATTACCGTAACTTTTGATTTCATAGCATACAATTTTCTAGAACACTTTTTATGATTTTATATGTTCTAGTTGATACATATTAATATGAACAAAAATTAAATTGTTAGAAAGAAAAAAGTGAATTGTTCTATGTAGACGTGAGGGCCAACTAATTAGTTAAAGTAACTAAACATATAGACACACTTTGCAGTGGCCTAGCGAGCTTAACTTGTGCCCGGGCCACAAAACCTTTTTAGCGCCCCCCCCCACTTCCCATTCGAAGACCATATAATATTATATGTAAAATATACCATTTTGCGCCACTTTGTTAGTAGCGCCCGGGGCATGATGCCACCTCCTTTCCCACCCCTCGCTACGCCACTGACACTTAGTCCCCCCCCCTTCCCCTATATAGGTCTCTCATCCATGCTAACAGTACAGAAGTTGGAAACATTTTTTTTAATATATATATGTTAGTACCCATGACTTTTATGTGTGAAGTTTAAGTCATCGTCTGCCAGTAGCTTCGCTCCCACTTTTGGCGCGCAGAATCCAGTGATATAGACGTCATCCAGCCATATTGGCGGAACCCTCAAAGCCGCCTGATACAAGAGTTGTACGGTCAGCATGGGGTAGCCCAGCAGCCCGCCAATAGCGAAGGGCGGGAGAGTGGGGTGCGGGTATTCCCGAAACGACAAGTAAGCTTTGCTATTAATCCGTCTGGCGGGCTTGTCTCCTTTGCGCACGCGCCCTAAAATGAAGTTGTCGTACGCCGCGTGCTTTTTCTTCACGAGGTCGATCACGGACAGGACGTTCACGTTAATGTCGTCATCGTTCCGGATGACGTAGTCTGCATGCACGCAAAATTTGCTGGCCCATCGCAGCATCGATACCGCTTTCATTCGAATGTTGTTGTAGTGGTCGGGGTAAGACTCCTGCACGATGTCGTGGAATCGATTACTCTCATCGTCGATTGTCCGCTGCAGTTCCGCCGAATCGGTTCGGCCGAGGAAGAACACAAGTCTGACTCGATTTGCTTTATCGTTCACGAAGCGGCCATAACTGCCACGCCTCTTTCGAGACCTCAGCTTGAAATGGTCCGGTGCTGACGGTACCACGAAGAGGACTTCCGTTTCTTGCTCCCTGCAAGCGTTTCTGGGATTATGCAAATAGGAGAAGCCGTGCTGGTTTACGATTGGCTGGGACAAGAACGAAAGTATGGACTCCCGCTCAACTTCCGAGATCCCGACCAGCTGGGAGACGGCATTGTAGAATAGGTTGCTGACGTCGCTAGGAAAAGTTTCGTCCGATATTTCGTCCGACGTATCGTGCAGCCCAAAGCTGTACATGAAAAGCAACACGGTGAATAGCACAATGCAGAAAGTGTAGACAATGATGAACATTACCCTTTCCTTCATTTCTCAGGCGATTCTGACATTAATCTACGGAAGAAAATAATATAGAATAATTATAGTTTAATACATGTTTACATCTGTTTGTCTGTTTTCTAAAGGCATAATGAAGCCTTCACGTTATGCCGTCTTCATATAATTTTGGACTCCCCCCCCTCCCCCGTCAATAATCTCCTTTACTGGTTCTTAGCGCACTAGTTATTGTTAAGTCTTTTTGGAGCTGATTTCTGTCCCCCAACTTTCAGTGATAATTGGGAGTCCAGTGCAAAAAATATCTGAAGGGGTTAACTTATCATCAGATTTAATAGTAATTGATACTTCAAGGGATTCCTATGACAATGATGGCTAAAGAAAGTCACCCAGTCTACTTATCCATATGAAACTACTCTGCCAAAGGGGCTTTAATCATCCATAGACGAGTCTTCGGCCCTGTTTTTTTTTGCGCTGTCAATAAAACATTACACACAGGGGCGGACTTGTGACATTTTAAAATTCTTGGGTGGAGAAGAAAATGCTGGGCCCTATAGAAAAAGAGGGAATAATCAAAAAGTTTGAAATTGGGAGCTGTGGGGCCCCGAAATGTTTGGAGGTCCACCAGTTGCTCCCCTCCTTCAATCCGCCTCTGATTTTAAATTATATAAAAGTCACACACTGTGTTTAGTTTGGTCAAAATATTAAAAAAAGACATACATATTTATGTATTGCATACAGATTGTGTCTAGTTGCTTTGTTTATTGTATACAGATAGTGTGTAGTTGCTTTATTTATATACACGCATAGAAGATAAGTTAAGCTATTAGCCTGCAAACATATAGAAGATAAGTTAAACTATTAGTCTGCAAACATATAGAAGATAAGTTAAACTATTAGCCTGCACACATATAGAAGATAAGTTAAACTATTAGCCTGCACACATATAGAAGATAAGTTAAACTATTAGCCTGCAAACATATAGAAGATAAGTTAAGCTATTAGCCTGCACAAATATAGAAGATAAGTTAAGCTATTTGTCTCCACTGTAAAGTTGTCCATTGTATTTTCTATTTTCTTTTTACTAAACGTACAACTCTAGAAGATCGTTTAATTAAAATACATTTCTATACAATAAATATGTCAATACCAAAAATATACACATTGCTAATTATTTAAAAAATAAAAAAGTTAAAATTACGCTGTTTCTATTATTAAATGCACAAAATCAGAAAATCTGAAGTCATCGAAAAAAAAAATATATGTATGAGAAAAATGTGGAATGTAGGTTAATCGAAAAGTTACTTACGATTCGATAAAATACTTCTAAATCCGAATGATTTAAAGAAAAACAAAAACAAAACGATGTGTTAGTTGCCTCGGGTTATGGTACACAGCTTTGTGTAGATCTGATAAAAAGATAACCTCGTGTTAAAAGGGTTATTTATTGAACTCATTTTTGAATGCACTATATATATATATAGATATACATATATAGATATATTGTGTTCGAAATCTCCTCTTACTCTAGGTGGTGCGCTATAAATTGGGAATTCCCGTAGACCAGCGCACCGAACAACATAATGTATATATTGAAAGCAGTGACTGTGTGAGGGGCAGAGTTGTGGTGACGAAGCCGGCAGTGTGGAATCCTGATCATTGTAAATGTAATTATTCATTGTAAATAGATTATTAAATGCTGTGTTTTTATTGAACCAACGCCTGTGTTGTCGTGATTTACCTTTAGAGCACTTAACAATACTTATTTAAAAGCTGTAGGCCTATAACAAATAAAATATTTTTTTTTCCGTTTTAATGTCCGATTAGTTAAAAGTCTGCTATGTATTTTCCCTCTTATTTAATTAAATATATAATGCACTGTGAGCAGAATGGCGACTGTTCAATAAGTTACTTCATGTCTAGAGAGCTTATATTAATGTTCAAAACAATATTAAGAAAGAGTTAATTTAGTTAATTTTATGCTCTCACTACGAACATTTTCCATTCGCGGTACAGTCTGGAGGCGATAAACCTGAAAAATCTAGGTTAAACTAAACATATAAAAAATAAATAAATTAATTAGATAGCAATTCATTGCTACATATGGTATCAATCAAGCGGTAGATTGTATCACTATAAAACATAAGTCAACATAATGCAAACCCAGTTCTTTATATATTTTGTGTGCTTAAAGAATAATAATGTTATATACCTAAAGTTGTGTAATATGGTGCTGTCACTTTAGTTCCAAAATAAAGAAAGTTAAAGTCACTCATATTACTTTTGTTTTAACAGGCAGTACTAGTCTTACCGTGAGTGAACAATTTATTTTGCACTTACCTACATAATCTCCACTGGTAAAAGTACTTAACATCCCCAATCACAGAATTCTATGTTCAAATTTAACCAACTTTTCTTTAGTGATAAAACTCTTACCTCTCTAGCGTTGAACATAAAAATTGAAGATGTAAGTTCATATTTACAACGTATATATATATATACTAATCTGATGGTAGTATATATATATATATATATATATATATATATATATATATATATATATATATATATATATATATATATACTACCATCAGATTAGCCTCAGGTTGAATCGGTTCATCATCTCATTTAAGATTATTATTTTTTATCACGTTTTGTTTCATTTTAAAATCATCTTACCTATTTTTTTTTAATTTTATAGAAGAAGATGTGAGTTTTTGACCGAGGGCAAGCCAAGACGAAAAAGATACCAGTAAACAGGAAATGCAAAAATGTCAATGGAGAAAGGGGCCAATTCGGAAGCCGCAATTTGAGCTGCGGGGGTTGCTGCCCTTGATAAAATTTTAAATGAAATTAAAAGATTCATATATGAGATTATGTAATTCCCGATACATTTATATATATATATATATATATAATATATATATATATATATATATATATATATATATATATATATATAATATAGCGCACATCTAATACATCCTAATAATGAAGTTCTCTCTCTTTTTTTATGAACTATGAAGCAGCCCACACACACACGCAATAAAATATGACACAAAATGGATACGTTATTGAATGTCTCGTTTTAATAAACCTGCACTTGATACAAATCTTTAATTTTTTATAATTCCATTCAATTTACTTGACATTATGTTGCAAACAAATTAAGTGAAAAAGATTTTACTTAATTTAAAAACAATCTTGAATAAAAATAATACTGGAAAGGTAGGGGGGGGGGGAAGGGAGTGTGTGTGGGGGTTAAGGGGGACTAGTAGCCTTTGTTTTTATATGTGTTTTAGTTCGGTAGTGAGTTATTGGCCTTTATTTGTTAACAATACAAGGTCGCGTAAAATCATGAAAAACATTCTGAAAATACATACTGTATGCTTTCTGCAGGTAATGAGCTCTTAAGAAATCAGAACAATATTAGTTTATATTAGTCACCAATTTAATGTAATAAATTTATTTTATGTTGAGTACCTTTTCTGTAAATCCATCTGTTATCTATCTATCTATCTATCTATCTATCTATCTATCTATCTATCTATCTATCTATCTATCTATCTATCTATCTATCTATCTATCTATCTATCTATCTATCTATCTATCTATCTATCTATCTATCGAAATATCATTCTATCTATCTATCTATCTATCTCTCTATCGAAATATCATTCTATCTATCTATCTATCTATCTATGCATCTATATATCTATCTTTCTATCCATCAGTATATCTGTCTGACTGTCTATCTGTCTGTCTGTTAGTCTATCCGTCTATCAATTATTTGATTGGCTCCCCAGTTTACTTCATATAGCTCATACACACACTCACCACATCTTATTTTCACAACTTGACTACAGTCTTAAAATTGCATTCCATTTGTAGATCATTTCTCATTCATATTAATCTTACTATAGCCTGGAGCGAATTTTTCTAACACATAAAACTATCAGGGGTGAAAAAAAAAGGGCGGGGCGGGGATGGAAGGGGGGGTGTGTCGAGGTGACGGCGGGCTAACGTTATACATTCTTTAAGGTTTGTTGAACACAATGAGACAGTGGGGGGGAGGGGGGCTTCTGAGAAGGGGGGGCCCAGGTTGTGTTGTTATAAGTGGCCCAGGCCGAACAAAAACTTAAATCTCCGAAGATTTCTTCGCTGGGCATTACAAGCCTGTGTATTCGTTAACTGCTACATATAGGTCGAATACGAATGTAGGGCTCACTAGTAGTGCCGTAGCTAGCTGTTGTGTCGCCCCTGTGCAAAGTTACATTGTTTGGCGCCCTCCACCCAATCATATAAGCTCAAAAAAAAAAAAACAACAAACATTGAACGGCCACAACCAAGTTGACTGCCCCCTGTGTGTGGCGGTACAAACCGCAGTACCCTTCTTTCTCTGCAGTGTCCCACCCACCCTGATGAATCGCACTCTTTCATTTGTAACTTTTTCTGCTTTAGCACTAAATCAATAATAATAATAAAAAAAATAAAATAAAATGAAAAGGTAAAATTAAAACGGATTATTCAGTAGGTTGAAATCGATAAAAGAAAAAAAAATTCATTTATATTTAATGTGCCGCATAAATAATTTATGTGTATCGAACCACCAGCTTTGTGTTCACTGAACTTTGGCAATCAAAAATGCGGGCGAAGTTTAAGCCTGCCAACTTTTTTCCCCGAAGGATTATCCATAAATGAAAAACATCTAGAGTAGTACCGGGTGATTCAATAAAAATAATTGCACATGAGTTGGTTTGATAGCATTTGTTTGTAATTTATAGGTATTTTAATAATACAGGGTGGAGGGGTGATTGAGGAAATATATTATAAATTTGTAGGGATATTTTGATAAAACTACATATACTTCAGATAAAAATACATATAGTTAAGATAAACTACACATACTTAGGATATAACATATACATTTACTTAGGATAAAAATACAAATACCTAGGATAAAGCTACAAATGCTTAGGATAAAACAACATTTACTTTGGATAAAACTACATATTCTTAGGATAAACAACATTTACTTGGGATAAAACTACATATTCTTAGGATAAGACAACATTTACTTGCGATAAAACTACATATTCTTAGGATAAAACAACATTTACGTGGGATAAAACTACATATTCTTCGGATAAAACAACATTTACTTGCGATAAAACTACATATTCTTCGGATAAAACAACATTTACTTGCGATAAAACTACATATTCTTAGGATAAAACAACATTTATTTGCGATAAAACTACATATTCTTAGGATAAAACAACATTTACTTGCGATAAAACTACATATTCTTAGGATAAAACAACATTTACTTGGGATAAAACTACATATTCTTAGGATAAAACAACATTTACTTGGAGGTGATAGGTCTATTAGATGTTCTCTATTAGCCGTGCGCGGTCGCGCGATAACACATTTTTTTCCCGGCGCGTGCACGCACGTTAAATTAAGCGCAAAAGTGTTTAGATTAAAAGGCCTGTCTAAAAACTATTTTAAGTGCCTGCCAGATTTGGCAGATATAATATTTTGCTGTGAGTGGCCTTAAGTGATTTACAGAGTAAACCTGCTAATAAAGGAATTATTGATGATGATACTGGAAACTTGATTCAGATCGACATGGATTTAACATCTTGAAATGAGGGTGCTGGGCTAAGTACATTTGACTGAGTCACTCCTTGTAAATAGTTCACGTGATGACATTAGACGCAAGGCATCGTTGCCCAACTGTTTACTAGTTGTTGTAAACTTTATACTTTACACATACCGGTATTAGCGACCTCATCAACTCATCAAATACATGTATTAGTGATTTCATCAATCCACCAAATACCGTCGATAGTGATCTCATCAACCCATAAATACCGGTATTAGCGATCTCATCATCCCATCAAATACCGGTATTAACGATATCATCAACCCATCACATACCGGTATTAGCGATCTCATTAATCAATCACAGTGTCTTACTTAGTATACATTTTTAAATCAAAGAATGTATGCTTCAAAAAATGTTCAACAATTCTTGTGCTACGTAGTTCTGAACAGTTGCATCCATTTGTTCATTCATCTAGACCGGAGATTTAAACAAAGATCCTCTATATCCAAGCGGACTAATGGCCGTGCGGTAAAGCGCCCAAGTTTTCCCGGGTTCCATCTCCGGTTAAAATTAATAGCTCGGCCGGCTTTGATGGGGATGAAAGAAGGGGGCACCCTAAAGCCAGCCGTCACATTAGTGGCTTATAGGATCTAAGAGATTTGATTTCATCCCTACACGGACATCATACACACACACACCTACCTACCTACCTACCTAAGACAAATAGTTCGGCAGAAAAAAATACTTTCAGCTAAAGGAATAAGGAAAAGACGGAAATACTTACAAGAAACAATACAAAGTAGAGTGGAACATTGATTTTGCTATTTTACAGAAATAAGAACTGAGTTTGTTTATTTTATGTATGTTAATCTTATTATCAAAAACACACACACACACAATAAAGAAGCTAAAAAGCTAACAAATAACATTGGTTTTATTTTCAATAGTCAATAACAAATGTTGCGTACAGTAACAATAATGCATACTTGCACTCCATGAATTATTCAAAGTAACACATGTTGGAGATATGAATTGTAGGCCTATTACGAATAGCTGTTATACAACAGGGGGGATAAGTAGGCGCAGTGTTGAAATTTAGAGATTGTACGTAAGTTAATTCCCTCAACTAGACTTATAGTCTATTTTATTAGTATTGATAAACTGAGATAGATGTGTTAGGTGTATAGTTTTAACTCATATTGTTTTTTTTTGTCCATACCTGTAAAGGTCGCAAGGCAAACCTGCTACCATACAGGAATGATATTTGAATACCCCCTCCCCCCCCCTCCCACCACCAACTGGCCAGCCAAGTAGGGCATTTCCTCACCATGCTGCCAGAAAGGAGGTGTTCTTGGTTATCCCATACTTTATATACAGGCAGCGGCGTAGCGTGGGTAGACGATTTTGCCGCCCTCTCATTTAGATATTTCAATTTAATGTATACATTTTTGCCGCCCTCTCATTTAGATATTTCAATTTAATGTATACATTTTTGCCGCCCCCCCCCTAAAAAGTAATAAAAAGTGCCGCCCGGTGCGGACCGCACCCACCGCCCCCCCCCCCTAAGGTACGCCACTGTATACAGGGTTGATTCGCCCGATGGCTTTACATTGGACTTCAAGCTTGGTAGAGGAAGCGCAATTTTCCATTCATATTAGCTAGATGTAATTAGACAATTAGAAGTAGATCGCCCTGCAATTTGTAGATCGACAACGGTATCTTGTTTTTTCGCTAGGTAATGTAACACGGTGCTAAACTATTAAGTATTAATTGTTTTATATTTTAAAACGGGTCATGATTTATTTAAATAACTATTTTTTTAAAGTATAATTTGGGGCTTATTTAAAAAAGTTAAATTAGTAATATCTCCAATAAAATATAACTTCAAATTCTTATAAAATAAAATCTTATTATTTCTCTATAGCATAAAAAAATTATAAATTTATTAAGTTTTATTTAAATTTTAATCGCCCTTGTTAATTAAAATAATTTATCTTTTGGGATGTTGTAAGATAAAGAACAACTAATTAGATTTTTAATTATTTCATAACTTAAAAAAAAAACTATATTGAAAATATGTATCAAAGCTGAACACAGGGGCGTACCTGTGGTGGGGGGTCCAATATCGAAAGTCCCGCCGGGCCCCAGCTTGAAGGGAGCCCCCCAAAATTATTTTTTACATTAAATATTAAGTACATAATCTCATGTCATGGTATCGAACGTCAAAATGCAGGGGCCCCAAAAGAGGCCCCAAATCCCCTCATCTGCTGTGAAGAGCTGTTAAGCAGAAGTCAACAATTTCGCCATTGTTCAGTCAGTCTTCACGTTCTTTTCGATTTCACCGCAGCGATGGTTAAAATACACAGAGTGCCTGAAATAAAAAAAAAAAACCTTTATGCTGCAACGGCCATCAGCACGAAGTGATGCTTCTAGAGCTTTTTATTCCAATGGTAAGGAAATTCGACAAGCATTGTCTGATGTTGCTACAAGCGAACGTCAACCACCAGCATCTGTGCATGAAGCCTAATCACTCATAACGAATCACTCAAGAAAACTATAGCTGAAATGCTTACAGCTAGTCCCGTAGCCAAGGGGGGGGAGCACTGGGGGGCCGTGCCCCCCCCTCCCCTCACTAGGTGTGGAGTGCCCCCCCCCCCGCTTAAAAAGAAGAAAAAGAGGAAAAAATAAAGAAAAAGTAACTAAAATGAGAAGGTGCCCCATTGCTGGGTATTGGTGCCTCCCTGCTTACTTTGACCTGGCTACGGGCCTGCTTACAGCACAAATACAGCCTAGGTTGGTGACAAGTTTTCCAAATGTAAATATTTCTTTCCGGATCTATCTTTCAATTTTTGGAACAAGTGCTGAAAGGAAACATTCCTTTTCTAAACTCAAATGGATAAAAAACGTATCTTCGGTCAACGATGGGACAAACGCGACTATCCTCCCTGGCATTACTTTCAATTGAAAATGATTTGATGAGGGAAATGACATTTGAGGATGTCATATGTGACTTTGCTAAGACAAAGAGCCGAAAAGTTAGCGTACTGTAATTTACAGATCTACAGCACTGCAGCTTGACTTGCGCAGGTGCTCATCTCAAACGGTTATATATAATTACTTTAATACAAACATGATTAAATTTCACTGGCCTTCTGAACTTGTTTTCACTTTATGTTCTGGCTTTCGTAGGCCCATGAAAAGTAGGCACTAAGCACAGTGCCTACTGTTCCTAGTGGATAATATGGCCATGCATACAACTCATTACCGAAAGTCAAATTTATTGTCATTTACTACCTCTCCGTTAATTTTAAATCTGATGAGCTCCGGAGCCGCCCAGCGCTTTAACGCAAGTGTATACTCGGACTTAACTTGACGCATTTTATCAGAAAAGGGACGAGAGCTTTCTGATGGTTCCTTTTTTTTTTTTTTTTTTTAAATAATTTATTCTTAATAAAAAACAGTTACAATGACAGATAACATGGTATTAAATACATAGTAACATTGATAAAAGAATCTTATTGTATTAAGTAATATACATATTTACATACAAGTTATTTTAATATTAATATACATCTCAATTAGAAATTCTTAGAACTGTGAGGTAAAATTCCATATATATACATTTATATTATAATACAGTAAATAGATTGATACCACTTTATACATATTTCTACTACAGGAGCTTTTTGTAACCAGTTGAAATTAGAATGTTTACAAAGTAATATATAATTAATAGCATTATTTAGAAATGTTTTGACATAGCATGTTTTGTATACATTTATATTTTAGACGAGTAAGTACATCAATGCCACTTATTAAACAAAATTTTAATGGGAAACTTCCTAACCATCTGACACTGACTTTGGAATGGTTTGAGGTTCCCTTTTTATTATATATATATATACATAAATTAAAATAAAAATTGACAGGCAGCAATTAGTTTTATTTAATTTTAAATAAAAACAGTGGCAATCCTTTCCAGAAACACAACTTTCCTCCCTTTCCACCTCTCGAAACAGAGGCTGCTAATACACGGGGTCGTCCAACTCTCATCAAGCGACACCTGGGCCCTCGCCGTCCCCATACCTCACAGCGGACAGAAAAGGGGGCATGGGTATAGTATGTTCCATTGAAAACCTCTCACAGTTAAATATTTGTCATGATAGATACAACATTGTGGTGTCAATAATTTTGTATTTTATAGTCCATTATGTATCGAAATTTTTCTTCGACCTGATCTTCTTTTAGGATTGTCTTATTGTGCCAGGCTTGAAGTCTGCATGACCAGACGAAGAGTCTGTACTCTGACAGTAGGATAATATTTAAATTATTAACTGTTTCGTTCTTTAGCTTCGGTATCTTGTTGAGAGTTATTGCCATGTCTAGGTTAAAATCTATTTTTAGGTTTGACCTTAGTAGACTTCTTAAGAACTGCCTTGTGCTCTTGAATGTTGAGCATTTCAAGAATAGATGATCGATGATCTTCATCCTCCGTCACGTCAGTGCGACACATCTTGCACATTGTGTTGCTTGACGTGGGCATACTTTTAATACACCGGGCTACAGGCGTCATGTTAAAAATTAGTCTGTAGCCCACTTCTCTTGCTCTGGCGGTGATCTTGGTGTGCCGACTGTGTAGACTTTGGAAGGTGTCTGTAAAGTCTGATACATTCCAGATTCGGCCCCACTTAATTCTGTTGGTGAGTGGTGTCTGTAATGTTTGTACTAAAGATGTGTATATCTGCTTAGTTGTTTGATGTATGAGGTGTGTGTGGCCTGTCAGACTTTTTGTAAGTGATGTTTGAAAGGGTGTGGTCTGTCTGCCAAAGTAGTGGGGTGTGTTGTTTTTTGTTTGTATGATGTTGGTAAGCCTGAGGCCGTAGAGGTAAATAGCTAGTGGGTATTTGTTGGGTGATTTGGCTATGTCACCAGCGTACTTTAAGCGTAGTGCTTGGAGCTTACAAGATAGATCTTGGAGTCCTATTCCGCCGTCGTTTTTGTTCTGTATGAGTGTTGTGTGTTTTATGTTGCTTATTGTTGATTTGAAAATGAAACTGCGTAGTAATTTGTTCATGTTTTGTATGAAAGTTGGTGGTGGTTGTGTTGCTGTAATGTAATATATTGTTTTAGGTAGAATTAGTGTGTTGATGAGGAGGGCACGACCAAAGATTGTAGTTGACATGTGGCTGTACATAGCTATCACGTTTTTGGTCTTTTTTATAATTCCCTCCCACGTGGCCGTGTGGAATAAGTGGGGCTCGTTTGTCCAGACAATCCCGCATATTTTGAGGGACTGTTGGTTTTTCATCTGGTAGGGGAAATTTTCTTTTTTTTTCCATTTCCCGAGGCCCATGATGCCAGACTTGGCTACATTAACTTTGGCACCACTGCAGCTTTGAAAGTCTTGAAAGTGTTCCATAATGTGGTGTATGTCTTTATCACATGTTGGAAAAAAAGTTGTGTCATCTGCGTATGCCAGCAGTTTGCTGTTGTCCATTTCTCCCGGGATTTGGGCTCCTCTGATGGAAATGTCCTTTCTTATTCTCTCCAAGAGGGGCTCCAACGCCAGCACGTACAGCATAGGAGACAGTGGGCACCCTTGACGAACCGACCTCTTAATGTCGAAAGGTGCGGTTAACGAGTGGTTTAAAAGAATTTTGCTTTGGGCTTTGCTGTAAAGCATTTGGACCCATTTGTGCGTGTAGTCTCCTATGTTGCCTTTCTTTAACACCCGGAAGAGGTATTCGTGGTCGACCGTATCGAAGGCTTTTTCCTGGTCGATAGAGAGTAGGGCCGCCTGTGTGTCTTTGATGTGTGTGTATGTTATAAAATCTCTGATGTGGTGACTCATGTGTTCTATTTTTCTACCACTAACGCTACAATGTTGGTTTTCGTGCACTAATGTGTGCATGTGTGGTTGTAACTTGTTGGCTATAGTTTTTGAGAGTATTTTGTAATCTGTGTTGAGGAGTGAGATTGGTCGGTAACTATTGACTGATGTCCTATCCTGTGTTTCTTTGTCGATAAGTGTGATGTATGCCTCATTAAAACCCTGTGGCTCCGTACCGCTGCAGAGTGTCACCCATATCTTGAAATTCAACATCCATATCTATATATGCTAGGATAATGTAGTATTTATGGTGTTCATTTAGTTATTATTTCTATAAAATGTCTATATCCTGCCAAACATGTACAGTTAGCTCCCTTTACCACCAGATTCTCAAACTACCTCAAAATTGATTTTTTTTTCTACGTCAAAAAAAAAATTGTATAAGGATACATGTTTATCTTTCATGCAGGGTTATACGAAGGTATTTTTAATGTTCCAAACTTTTGTTGCCGTTATTGTAAATACTGTATAAATTAATATATCATTATGATTGAAAAAGTGACAAAGTTAATGTTTTTTTTTAGTTGTTTATAATAAATAACACGTGACCAAAACAACAAGAAAAAAACATTTCACTAGAAACTAAACTGGTCTGCAAGTGATTAGAAGATACTGGGGAACGTCAGTTTGGTGGTGCATTGAATTTGGCAAGTTCAACAATTAAGAATTACTAGCTGTACTCTGCAAAACCTTTGCATGGAGTTAAATCCCCTTAGGCTTGAATAGGTTATTTTTTGGTTTTGGGCATATCCGATTTTTCATAATTGCATTTTAAACTGGAATACTGTTGTATTCATTCTATACTTTCGATTTAACTCAGACCCCAAATCGATATTATATATATTATTCTAAAGAATAAAGAGTGTTAAAAGAAAACGCCAATTACATTTGATACCATCTTACTGAAAAAAAAACAGAACATTGGAAATACAGAAGAGATTGAATGATCTGAAATGTAAACACACTTTTAATTTTATTCATTTTTATATGTATATTCATTTGTTACGTTTCTGTATTTGTAAGAAATAAATTTCTGTACAAGCGATGAGTTCAACCACATCCTGTCTATAAAGATAGACTCGTAAGACCTCCGCGCCAAACAGGAGTAGACTTTCAGTTGGAAATGTAGATTATAAAGTAGGACAGGTTCAATGGACCAAAGATTAAGACAAAAAGTAAACAAAAAACACGCAGTTGCTTTGGCTACATCAAACGCGCATGCGCTCTAGCGCTCTAGACGGACTATTTTTTTTTGGCCGAATTTTTTTTTTCGGGGTCCAGCTGTAGATATTGTTCATATACCTAACCCTATCCCTAATCCTATTCCTAACCCCTAAAAAATAGTCCGTCTAGAGCGCTACAGCGCATGCGTTTGTCGTAACCGTAGCCACTTCGAAAAAAAAATAACTTAAACTTAATCCACTTTGTCTGGGAGCTATCTCCCCTGACAGAACCACTAAACGAAGCAGATGGTTGGAGGAAGTGGAGAAAGACCTCAAAGCCATAAAAGTGTGAGAGTGGAGGAAGAAGACCATAGATCGGGAAAAGTGGAGAAGTGTAGTATGGCAGGCCAGGGCCCTAAATGGGCTGTAGAGCCAAAGGAAGAAGAAGAAGAACTAACCGACTGCCTACTCCTCTCACTACTAAACTCCCCGTTTCCCCTCCCCAACTTATCAGTAAATGTGTTGTACCTGAGAGAAATCTTATAAACATTGGTTTAAAGGGAACAACATACGGTATCAAACTACATAAATATTTTGCAGTGTTGGGCAATGGCTCAGAGTCTCTTGATGTAATTAAAATGTGAGTTTAAACTTACATCCACGAACCTGCTACCATACATAAATGGTATTTGAATACACCCCCCCCCCCACCAACTGGCCAGCCAATCAGGGCATTACCTACCATACTGCCAGAAAGGAGGTGTTCTTGGCTATCCCATACGTTATGTACAGGGCCGATTAGACCGATGACTCCAAATTGGGCTTCGCGCCTGATAAGGGACTCACACATTACTTTAAAACTAAGACGTAGTTTTATAATTAAACAGGTAACCCGCAATATGTAAGGTCATCCCTGGCATATACAAAGCAGGCCATGGAGTGACCAGTATTTGCGCTATAGATTTCAGTAGTAATTGTTTATTGTCTTAAAATAGGTCATAAATTATTTAAATGTATTTTTTTTAAATACAATTTTGTGAATTATAAAAAAAGTTAAGTTAGAATTATCTCAATTAAAAACATAACTACAAATTCTTATAAAATAAAATCTTTTTTTTTCCATATAACAAAAAAAAAAAACAAATTATAAATGTATTAAATTTTATTTAAATTTTCATCGCCCCTGTTAATTAAATCAAGGGAGGCTACTTATGTTAAGATTTTAATCCTATCACGCTGACCTTGTTCATTGTAATTATCCAATAATCAGAAATTTAATTTGATGAAATTGTCGTTGTTGATTATGTCTCCAGCATATGGTCTACACTGTGGATCCGTATTCCAATGATTTTCTCAGAACGTTTTTAAAATTATCCGGAGTTCGAGGATATTCCGCATACTCACCTGACGACATTTTAGAAAAATAATTATCAATCATCTACAAACTATTAACGAAGGAAAATGAGTTCTATTGAGTGGATCTTCGTTTCTAAATTTGTTATGTTTATTAATGAAGTGATTTTAGATATAGGCCTACAATAATTTCTGACTGTACCATTATTTGTGTATATATACAAATTGTCTGGTTGTTTGTCCCTTGCGTTCTTAAGGACTGGCTTAAGTTCCTAAATAGGCGATCGCCCCCACACACTCCATCTGTATCATATCTGAGGCTGTAGGTGCTACGACAGGTACTTTTATTTAAAGACCCTAAATTACGATAACAAATCTGTCAATTGACCTAAGAAATTCTAACAAAAGCTCTGATTGTTTCATAAAAATATAACCTGATCGCCAACACACAATGATATACGCCCTATGTCCATCTTATTGGTGCTTCGACTAGAGCCGAAGTTTGATATTATTGGCTTTAATGAACTCTGCTGATCGATGTGGTTCAGAACACAGGCTAAGCTATACATAAAATAAAAAAAATAAAAAAAAAAGGATTTCAAAGATCCAACGATATCTGCCAGTCATTTTTCAGGTTGCTGTAGTCTTAGACTTCGTCCTTTATCCTACACGGGGCAAGAAAGCGTTAAAAATCACACATTGTACCAGAGTTATCTACCCCTTTTCCCAACTATCCTGCCTAATTATCTTTCATGGAGAACGATTGCGAGGATAAGACCAAGTTGACCTTGGTCGATTTGAAGGAGGGGTGGATAGAGAGGGAATTGTTTCGTTCATTTCAGCCAATACAATCTATTCAGTTTTTCTACAGTAGTTTATATATATATATATATATATATATATATATATATATATATATATATATATATATATATATATATATATACAGGGTGCTTCAAAAAATGTATACACACTTTAAACTATTGTAGTTTTCCCGCTCTACAAGGCTAATGTTATATTTCTTCGCCAGGTGCCAGCATAATCGTCCCTCTATGTTATATTGTCAGTTGGAATTTGTAATATCAACATGGGGGACGTACGTTTGAGTTTTGAAGAACGTAAGCAGGTTATTAAGTGGTACTGGAAGTTTGAGAATGTAAATGAAGTTCAAAGACAGTGGAGAAGGGAGTATGATACAGAACCACCTTCTAGATTATCAATTACACGCATACGAGACAAATTCGAAGTTCATGGAACAGTGTGTGATGTGCATAAAGGTCATTCAGGTCGGCCTCGAACAACTACAAGTGATGAGTCATCAACGGCAGTCTTGGAACTGTTTCAACACTCTCCTAACAAATCTTCAAGGCAAGGGGCACGTGAAAGTGATGTAAGTGCTAGTAGCGTGCTACGCATTCTGAACAGAGGCAAGTATCGTGTTTACATTCCAAGGCTGGTGCAACAGCTAAATGACGACGATCCAGATCGAAGGTTGCAATTTTGTGAATGGATTCAGGAGATGGTGATACGTGAACCGGGATTTATGGGTAGCATCATTTGGTCGGATGAAGCCCAATTCAAACTTAATGGAACTGTCAATAGGCACAATTGTGTTTACTGGGGTGAAGAAAATCCTCACATTACAATTGAAAAAGCTGTAAATTTGCCTGGTGTAAATGTGTGGTGCGGTTTGTCTTCTAGGGGACTCATTGGACCTTTTCGATTTGAAGGCACTGTAACTGGTATTAATTACCTAACAATGCTTGCTGATTCCATATTTCCTGCCATTCGTGCATTATACGGTAATGATAATTTTTATTTTCAACAAGATGGTGCCCCGCCGCACTATCACAGGGACGTACGAGCTTACCTGGATCAAAATTTGCCGGGCCAGTGGATAGGACGCAGGGGGCCAATCGAGTTTCCAGCACGCTCTCCAGACCTTACACCACTGGATTTCTTCTTATGGGGCACAGTAAAAGATGAGGTGTACAAACGTAAACCACGTAACCTAGACATTCTTTGTAATGAGATTCAAGCCGTGTGTAGAGAAATCTCATTGGACGTTTTGATAAGATGTACAAAATCAGTGGTGACTCGTACTCAGAATTGTATTGATGCTGCAGGTCACCAATTTGAACAGTATTAACATTTGTTATTTATGTTTCATTTACATTGGACTTTCAGCTTTCTGATTTCCTGAAATTTAACTTTGTAGAACGGTAAATAAATTTTCTATGGAAGTTCAAAGTGTGTATACATTTTTTTGAAGCACCCTGTATATGATTACTAGCGATGTACCCGGCGTTGCCTGGTGAATCGGGAGTTCAAACGTGACGCTTGAAACATTTCTAACACATCATAAGGTAAAGTTATGGGTGCTAGTTTTATGCCACCTACCTAGTGTGCATAAAAAACATGCATTTCATATGTCACATTTTACGTTTTACCTGTCAACGCTAACCAACCAATCCAAATAAATCAAACCAAACGACCAAACTAACCAATCAAAACAACCGAAAAAACCAAACCAACCAACAAAACCAAATCAAACCAAACTCCATTTTGTAAAGGATGCTAATGTATGCCACCCACCTGATATGGATTTCCCGTAAAAAAAAACACTCCGCGTTGTGAATGGTGAAATCATTAGCATCGCTCTAAGGACAATATTGTTGTTACTCAACACGATATCTAGTAACCGATGTAGTGTGCCCAGCTGAAAAAAAAAATGCCGCCCATCATCCATAGTTCTAACGGGTAGTCAGGGTGAACAACACTGACCAAATAACTAGCAACAGCTGACCAGTTGATAACACATTATTGGGAAATCAGTCATCGACGAAAGGAATAACGTCCACAAGCATGCTGTTATCTAATCTCAGCTCATAGAAGATGACCATGTTGATTTTGATGGACACAAAGCAAGCTATAGACAAAGCCCGTGAAAAGGAAATGGTCAGATACAGATGTAAATACGTCATGTCATCATCTCAGAGGTACCAGGTCGTTGATTGGTCAATCCAAGTAAAGACGTCATCGGGTGTTATGCTGTCGTGGTTACCGATGCCTCCAACGATTTAACGTTGAAGTTCAAATCAAGATTGATTACATAAGACATGCACCACAAAACTTTCATCATTAAAATCGCTTGAAGAAAAACAGTTTTATAAAAATAAAAAAAAAAAATACATTGGAAAGAACTTACGGATGGGAGAGTAAACTTGCTACCATACAGTTATGGTATTTGAATACCCCCTCCCCCCCACACCAACTGGCCAGCCAATCAGGGTATTGCCTACCATACTGCCAGAAAGGAGGTGTTCTTGGTTATCCCATACTTTATATACAGGGCCGATTGGACGGATGACTCCTCTCTGGGCCCCGGGCCTTGTAGGGGACTAGCCATTCACATTATTATTATGTGTAGATATAAAATTATATGAGGGGACCCAAAATGGTCTAGTTCGACCCTCTAAATAATTTAATCCTACAGCTGAATACAATTGCGATGGCGCTAAAAAGTTAAGTAGTAATTGTTTATTATCTTAAAATTGGTCGTGGTTTAATTAAGTACTTTTGTTTTTTTTAAATTTGTGTCTCGTAAAAAAAAGTTAAGTTAGCAATCTCTCAATTAAAAACATAACTACAAATTCGTATAAAATAAAATCTTATTATTTCTTCATAAATTTTTGTTTTTAATGTATTACGTTTTATGTAAATTTTAATCACCCTTGTTAATTAAATCAAGGGAGCCTACTTATGTTCAGATTTTAATCCTTTCACGACGACAATGTTCAAAGTAATTATCCAATAATCAGAATTTTAATTTGATGAAATTGTCGTTGTTGATTAAGTCCCTTGCAGATGGTCTACACTGTGTATCGTATTTCCCAAGTTTTTCTCAAAAAGTTCTCCAAATTATCCGGTACATAGCTATACATAATTACATGATGATTTTTTTCAAAGTGGTTATATATATTTTTGTATATAATGTTATGTACTTATTGATGTAATGCTGCTCCAATGGATTGTTGATGTAATGCTGCTCCAAGGTAACACTGTGTGTTCCTCACTGCTGCTTCAGATACTTATACTGGTTTTATGTAGCTGCCGATATTATAACTGGTTTATAAACTTAGGTAGCGTTCAGTCTCAATGCACTCTCAAACAACACACCAATCAATGAGGCAAAGTTCCACGATTCAATTATATTTATTAAACAATAAGAAAACATATGTAATATGAGCTTGTTGCAGCAGTATTCACAAAAATGCTTTGTACACAATATAACACGTAGTATTCCAGGTTCCCGAAAGAATTATCTGGCAATACTTTGACACTTAGTATCCTGTGTCCCCGAAAGGATTATACAGAGATATTTCAATAAAATAGACTTTGACTGTGTACTGTAAAACTCAATAACTTGATAGCTTGTGCCTCTATTATTTCTCAACTAACTTCACCTCTAACTATCTCTACAACTGGTGTCCTGATGTCTCTATGGTCAGTCTGTCGATCTGTCGGTCTGTCGATGTCTCTCGTAGGTCTTTCGTCGATCTGACGAAATTTCAGCTACATCTCTTATTTATGTGTTGGTGAATTATCACGTGCCCCAAACGCCCAGAACTTCTGATTGGCTCCCTAACATCCTTTCTAACTCATCTACAATTTAATGACTCTTATTCCAGCCTAGGGATTGGTGCGGCTAGAAAACTCACTCTGGTCTAGTATTCCTTTGTCTGCCTAATTACATCTATCGTCACCTATCTCTGGGGTCATAGACCTGTGATGACAACCAATTTTACCCTAAACAAAGATCAACCGCTGGAATTCTAGTTATCAAAACATATGGCTGTATCCTGGACCCATGAGTTTTCAATGTTGACTAACCAACTGAACCAGTGGTTTTAAAATTGTATGGATCTATCTAAAGCTATTGTTACAATATATATGTATGTGTGTGTGTGTGTTTGTGTGTGTGTGTGTTTGTGTGTGTGTGTGTACAGATAAATGACCAATACATAGACAACATAAAACTCATTACCAAATGTCAGCTTTGTTATTATTCGCTCCTTCTCCGTTCTTTACAAATCTGATGAGCTCCGGAGCCGTTCATTACAAATCTGATGAGCTCCGGAGCCGTCCAGTGTATGGTGCTCACGCACCCATTGTCAGTCCCTTCTTGCAGTACTCACTTTGCGTTTGGGTCATTGCGGAGGGCTTTGGCTACACCGCTGCCTCCGACCTTGACACTGGACTCCAACAAAACGTGCTTACTTTGTTACATAATGACAGAAATAATAGTTTCACACAGGTTAAAGGACAATTACCTTTAAAAAAATTGGTATATGTGTATGTGTGTGTGTGTGTGTGTAAAGATGAGGTCAAATATCTTAAATCCTATAAACCACCAATCAATGTGTGTGTGTGTGTGTGTGTGAAGTCCTGTAAAGATGAGGTCAAATATCCTAGATCCTATAAACCACTAATCAATCAGTTTTTGCAGTGCCCTTTTTAAAATTATTTCCGAAAGGTGCAACAACCATGGAGGCATCAACGGAGATATTGAAGAGACTTTAACCATGACCTAAAATATCCATTGGTCAACACCGAAGATCGAACCACGCACCTCCCCCCCCCAGGTCGACAACAGATTGCCAGAAGCCCAAACAGATTGTCATAAGCCCCAACAGTGGGCCAGAAGCCCCAACAACAGATAACCAAAAGCCCCCAACAACAAAGGGTACACGCTGAATTCAAAGTATTTAACACCTAAATTTAATTCTACTCTCACCCTTAATGTCCCTGTGAATTATTTGAGGTTGATAGTTTTGAAACACCTTCTAATATTTGTCGTGAAAATATTCTGTCTTCTTCGATGTCCAATCCATGTTTATTGGTCTCTTGTATATGATTAGACAAAGTACCCTGTATAGAATACACGATTGCTGTGAATATAAGTGAAGTTTTATTTTTATGAACCTATTATCTATGTTTAAATATATCCATCTATTCATTATATATACATCTATTCATTAATTCATCTATCTATCTATCTATCTATCTATCTATCTATCTATCTATCTATCTATCTATCTATCTATCTATCTATCTATCTATCTATCTATCTATCTATCTATCTATCTATCTATCTATCTATCTATCTATCTATCTATCTATCTATTTGTCTGTCTGTCTATCTATCTATATATGTATCTATCTATCTATCTATCTATCTATCTATCTATCTATTTGTCTGTCTGTCTGTCTATATATCTATCTATCTATCTGTCTATCTGTCTGTCTGTCTATCTATCTATATATCTATCTAACTGTCTATCTATCTATCTATCTATCTATCTATCTATCTATCTATCTATCTATCTATCTATCTATCTATCTATCTATCTATCTATCTATCTGTCTGTCTGTCTGTCTATCTATATATCTATAAATCTATCGGTCTATCTGTCTGTCTGTCTGTCTATCTATCTATCTGTCTGTGTCTATCTATCTATCTATCTATCTAATCACAAGCCGCCGGCTGCTACCAGTACTTACAGCTTTTTCCTCTCCACCCCTCCCCCCCCCGTCCCAGTTCTCACAGAGATTAGCTTCCTAATGGAAAGAATGTACAATTTTTTTTTAAAAAAGACACCACACACACACACACACCAACAAAATCATTAATTAGTAATTTCTTTTCTCACTTTTGCAAATATTGATTATACAATCGCTGTACTACTCATGGTATTTGTAACCGCAGTGTTCATCAGAAAAGGTGATTCCGCCAGCTTATTCGTTGTTTACATTTTTTTTTAACACAAAACAGTCCCTTGATAGTAAGCTGATAGTATTTATGTTTATGAATGAACTATTTTTTCCTCCAGTGTTAGTACACAAGTCACGCGCAAGTGGACAGGTTACACAACTCCAGTCTACAGCTAGTTGCTTCCCCTTATTGGACTAAGCTTTTGGTTTAGTTTATATGTATTCTATTGTAGACAGTTTAGCAAAGACCTAGTTGGAAGAGGTTAACACAGCCCCGTAGCGTGAAAATTATACAGGAGGGGCCAGGCATTCTACAGCAGGGGTCAGGCAATAGCCTGGGGGCCAGGTAATACATTTTACTAAGTAGAACAAATAAGCAGAGGGGCCAGACAAAACGTAGGGGGGGGGGACCCGGCCCTCCTGCCCCCCCCCCGCACGCTACGGGCCTGGGTTAACAGGGTATGTTTATGAGTCGTTTTTGACATAGTTGATTTTGTTATTGTTTATTCAAGCGTCATATTAAAGGTCTTTGGTGTTACTCATTATCTTTGTGTTATTTCGTAATTATTACGTAGCAAGCGTGTGTGAGAGAATAAAACACATATAAGGAAGTGTTTTCAAGTCTCTCTTTCACACACACACATATAATATCCAGTTCCGAACCTAAGGATTTGTGGGCTTCGCCTCTTTCAAGGTGACCCCTCCATTTTGACATTTGACATCATGACATGAGGTAAGGTACTTAATATTTAATGTAAAAAAAGGGGGGGGGCCCGGGGAAAGTTTCGAATTTGGATCCCCCCTCCCCCACCCTAGGTACGCCTCTGCATCTATCCGATATATATATATATATAAACGTTTTTAGTCTTACTAAACCATTCTAGTCGTGTGCTATTCTAAAATAAAATTTAACAAAATAACTAATACATAATTTAACTTTATGTTGTTACCTTTTCGATGTACTCCATGGAGATAAAGAGTTTGGTTTGGTTTTTGAATTGAGCCATAAAACATGACAATTCTGAAGTGATTAACATTTCTCAAGATTTCTAATTCGTACGCTTTCTGAAAAGCAAGAAAAAATAATAAAAAAAAAAAAAAACAGCGACAGATAATCTCACAGCATTTGAAAATAATTCATACACTATATAAGTAACCTATGGATACGAAATATTGATATCGTAAAATCAGAGCCTTCCTTACGTTTTAAGGGGGTTCCTTTGACTACGGCACATTATGGGCCCTTAAGAAAAATTAAATTTGGGGTACCCTATGCAGAGTTAGATTAAGGGTGACCTTATAAAAATATTTATTAAGGGGCCACCATGCAAAGTTAGATTAGGGGTGGCTCTTATAAAAATGTTTATTTAGGGGCCCCATGCAAAGATAGATTAGGGGTGGCCCTTATAAAAATGTTTATTTTGGGGCCCCATGCAAAGTTAGATTAGGGGTGGCCCTTACAAAAATGTTTATTTAGGGGCCCCATGCAAAGTTAGATTAGGGGTGGCCCTTATAAAAATGTTTATTTAGGGGCCCCATGCAAAGTTAGATTAAGGGTGGCCCTTATAAAAATGTCTATTTAGGGGCCCCATGCTTAGCTACTTTGGGGGGGGCTTAAGGAAAATTACATTCGAGGGCGAAAAACGCTTTCATAGTCGCAGCCTGCTTTACTTGGGTTACTAACAAACTTTTAGGCGATGTGTTAAACAGATGGGTTCAGATCCTTGCGTTGTCAGTGACCTATGTCTCCAGTACATGTCATCTTAGGTCACTGCAGCCTCGTCGATGGCTGAGCCCCAATTGGTTGTACCACATGCGTGCTTGCTCGTCTGTCATTACTTTTCGTCAATTTAAAATAATAATAATAAAAAATTATGGGACTTACTCTGTGTAAACACTTTGTTTGAATTGTCTAGTTACATCGGAATATAAGGGGAGATAACCCATTTTTTTCTTTCGGATTATTTCCAACTGCTCTTTTCAGTAGTTTCCCTTTTTTTGTAATAAATACTTTTTCAATTAAAATTTAATTCAACTAAAACAGGTATGTTGTCTTTATTATGGCAACCGTGCATATAGAGTAGGACGAGATATTAAATAATAAAATGAAACTCATGTACCATATATTTAAAATACAAACGTAAAGAAAGAACTATTTGTGTGGCGACACTAGGTTTAGATAGAAACGCTTTGTTTTGCTAACATACAATAATACATTGTACAACACATTCAAATTTACGCAGTGGCTACGGATACAACCAACGCGCATGCGCTCTAGCGCTTAGACGGACTATTTTTCATGCGCGATAGCTGTATTCCGAATTATTTTTTTTCGGGGTCCAGCTATAGATATTGCTCTGACCCTATCCCTAACCCTATCCCTAAACTCTATTCCTAACCCTATCCCTAACCCTATCCCTAACCCTATCCCTAACCCTAATGCGCACACAAAAAAAATAGTCCGTCAAAGCGCTAGAGCGCATGCGCGTTGGCTGTAACCGTAGCCACTTCGTTCAATTTAACACTATGTTTCATTGATAGAATGTATGCTATGCATTAGACAGCAAAAAGAGCATTTACATCCGCGGTTCTCAAGCAGTACAAAGCAGGGCTCGATTTACCGCCGGGGATACCAGGGATATCCCCGGCACTGAGACCTGTCATCCCCGACTCTGCTTTAGCTAATATATCCCAGCCGGGTTAGTGTTGTTTTAGTCCCAGTTCATATTTTAGTTTCAGTTTTTATTTCGTTTTTTTTCTGTAATAATTTCAGTTTTCGTCTAGTTTTAGTCTTGCTGCTAATTTTAGTTTTAGTTTTAGTTCTCGTTGACGGAAAGTCAACATTTTCGTCAACGAAGGTTTTAGTTTTAGTTTTCGTCAACGAAAACAACACTAGCCGGGTATGAAACCATAGAAATTTATCCCCGGCCTTGCAGAAATTTTTTTTCATCCCCCGGCACTGGTTTTTTTCTTAAATCGAGCTCTGGTACCAAGGGATACCGGAAACGTTATGCTGGGGTTTCGGAACTATACATATAATTTCCGTTGTACACAACCAAGAGTTTTGAAGAAGTGTCGCCAGTTTGCTGAACTTTGAGAGTAACCCGCTGACATATTTTCACACCCTTACATTCGCGAAAACGTTTGAGACTTATAAAAACGTAACTTTTTTTTAACCTGTAACTTTTTCATACATACATTGTAATACAAAAATTGTAATGCATACATTGTAATACATAAATTGTAAGAAATTTTAAAAATACATTTTTTAGAAAAAAAAAACGAAACGAAAAACAAAAAATGCAAAACATAAATATTAAGCATACTATTTCCTTCAGAGCCGGATAGAGGTGTGTGTGTGTGGGGGGGGGGAGTCAAATATGGCCCATTTAGTCCTATTTATAGAGGCAATGTTTTGTGCTAAGTCATGTTTGTAGTATTAATATGGGCCACCGGAAGAACCAGCGAGTAGGGCCCCTCCTGTCTCCCCCTCCCCCAGAGGCAGTCACTCAGATAGGTGGTCATAATTAAGGCCTTTGAGTTTCATACACACACACACACACACACGTACACAAACACACACATGTGATCACACACTCACACTCACACACACACACACACGCTGATACACGTACATTTCGGAATAGTCGGCGCCGCCTCCAGGAATGGGTGTGGGGAGGGGGGCCCTTGACAGACTCTGAAAAATTAAAGAACCTTTCCCCTCTCAATATCATATTTGAGTTGTTTTTTAAACAGTTGTTGACATTTCCCAACGCCTTATCCTCTGGGGGTCTAAAATAAAGTTTAAAGTTAACACAAAACAAAAAAAAAACATTAATTCAGGTCAAGTGCAAAAAGACTGACTCAAGTGAATTTAAGCCACAAGCATAAGCAACGGTTTAATAATTAGGTCAGATGGATAGACCATTCAATCTAGTGACACGGGCTACTACTACACACCTATTGTTCTTCTTGAACCTAATTTAAAGAAGGCGTCCTGTGCTTGCAGGAGCCGTACAACACGCTTGTGTTATGTGGTGTGCATTTTTCATTCACCGACACACGTATATCCATCCGCGTGTGTATTTGGTTGTGTATTTAATCACTTCTTGTCACTGATGAATAATAAAACAAATGTCTGAATATTTCATTGAATGAAAACAAAAAAAATAAATAATCAGGTATATTATAATTGTATGAAGGAGGGGGAAAACGAGTCATTTTATTAAAGGCCCAAAGTTTGTCTTTATTTTTGTATTAGCCTATGTCAGGGGCAGTGCCGAACCTGGTGAGTTGGGGGCCCGGGGAAGGGGGGCTCTTGGCCTCTTTGGAGGGGGGGAGGGCCCTGCATTTTGACATTTGACACCATGACGTGAGATATTGTACTTAATATTTAATGTAAAAAAAAATTTTGGGGCCTCCCTCAAGCTGGGGGCCCGGGGGGGACTTTCGAATTTGGACCCCCGCTCTCTAGTGACGCCTCTGTATTAGTGTTAAATGTATCAGAGGCGTACCTACGGATGTGGGAGATGGCGTCCCCCGGGTCCCAGCTTGAGGGGGTGCCCAATTTTTTTTTTACATTAAATATTAAGTACATTATCTCATGTCATTATGTCGAATGTCAAAATGCAGGGGCCCCCAAAGAGGCCGGGCCCCCAAAGAGGCCAAGCCCCCCGGGCCCCCAAATCCATAGGTTCGGCACTGAAATGTATGATTTTTTTTTCATTGTTTAGTATGCCTATAAATAAACAAAAAAATGAAATATTTATTAATGCTTTGATATGACTAGTGTGTTTTACTGTAATGTTGGAGCTATTGAATTTCTTTGTTATAACAACCAACCTTAAACTTAAACCCATTGCAATACATAGTCAACCAATTTTTAAACTTTACTATTGATATTAGTTCAATAGTTGATTACCCAGGTATGTTGTGAAATAGTCAAAACGACAAATGTAATGCTTGAAAGACAGACAGACAGACAATTTGCTAGCAATGCGGATATGACAAGAACAGACAGATGTAATATGTAATTATTACAGGCAAGATAGTTATGAGTGGTATTTAGTTTTAAATGTAGTTGTTTATATTGGTTTATATGTAATTGGTTATAGTTTTATGTGTAGTTGTTTATATTGGTTTGTTTATATGTAATTAGTTATAGCTGTAAGTGTAGTTGTTTATATTGGTTTATATGTAATTGGTTATAGCTTTATGTGTAGTTGTTTATATTGGTTTATATGTAATTGTTATAGCTTTATGTGTAGTTGTTTATATTGGTTTATATGTAATTGGTTATAGTTTTATGTGTAGTTGTTAATGGATATATTTGTTGGTTATAGTTTTAAGCGTAGTTGATTTATATTATTCTATATAAATTTGGTTATAGCTTTATGTGTAGTTGACTATGATAATTTGTAAAAATCGGTCAATTGAATACTTAGGGGCTGTCCATTATTTATGTCAACACATTTTTGGCGATTTTTACCTCCCCCCCTTCCCCTTGTCAACAACTTGTCAAACTTCCAGAGACCCCCCCCCCTATAAAATTACGTCAACGTTTGATTACCCCCCCCCCCCCCCCAAAAAAAAAAGGTGGCTTCCAAAATGTTTATGTGGCAAAATTAGTAGGAATATAGTTAGTTTAATTAAAATACTGAATGTTAAGCGAGTGTGTAACACAGGACTAGAAACGCTGCCTTATTTTCCTTTATTCAAGTAATTACATAAAATTTTAAAAAAAGTAACATTGTTGACGTCAACTTTTCTTGACCTCCCCCCCTCCCTCCCCCTTGTCAACAATTGTCAAAAATTTTCTGACCCCCCCTCCACCCTATTTTGTTGACGTAATTAATGGACAGCCCCTTATTGTTGTTTATAGTTGTATGTGGTGCTGATTTATATTTGATTTTAGATATTTGTAGCTTTATGTTTTGGTTTATTTTGTTTTATGTGCAGGTCATTTTAATGTGTTGATTGTTGTAGTGTCATGCATGGTTGATTTTATACATCATTCATGTAATGTTGATTACAGTTTTGCTACATGGTAGTCTTCATGTATTCCTCTACGATTCACTCTCGATTTTGTAAACTCGAAATAAAAAAAAAAGGTCTTACGCAACGTAAAGGATAGTCCGCCCCTTAAACAGACTCATCCCCCCCTTGACATTTCCTTTTCTTGACATTATGTCTTATTTAATGCACCTGTGACACTTGGGCTTTTTTTGAGTCATGCGAGCACAGCCTGCGGGCAAAGGAGCGGTAAACTCTGGCCATAGGATATGTAAATGGTGGGCCGCAGGAGAACTAGATGGTGGCTATACGAGATGTAAATAATGGGCATAGGATAGGTGAACTGTGGCCATATGAGAGGTAAATGGTGGCCAAAGGGGAGGTAAATGGTGGCCATAGGTGAGGTAAATGGTGGCCAAAGGGGAGGTAAATGGTGGACACAGGTGAGGTAAATGGTGACCATAGGTGAGGTAAATGGTGACCATAGGTGAGGTAAATGGTGGCCATAGGTGAGGTAAATGGTGGACACAGGTGAGGTAAATGGTGGCCATAGGTGAGGTAAATGGTGGCCCTAGGTGAGGTGAATGGTGGCCACAGTAGAGGTAAATGGTGGCCATTTGATAGGTAAACGAGTAATTGGCCACCTTAATAAAGGAAAATGACTGTTTATTTTTAAATAATTATGATTCTACAGAGTATGAATTGTGTACATCGCAACTTTCTCTTTGAACTCTCTTTCTTACTCTCTCTCTCTCTCTCTCTCTCTCTCTCTCTCTCTCTCTCTCTCTCTCTCTCTCTCTCTCTGAACTCTCACAGTCTATATGCGAGCTGAGACTTGGTCTATAGGAGCGCGCGAGATTTAACTGGCTATGTTCCTAAAAGTATGATGGAACTAGCATTTCTTTTCAATTATTGTATTACTCTGGCGATGCTCTAAATGACTGTGGCGTTTCACTTGGCAACTCCCCCCAACGCTGCCCATTTCCCCCTGAAACTGGGTCAACGCCTCTGCAGTGTCACTGACCACCTGAAGATAACATAAAAAATTGCTTTGTAATCACGTCATCACAAAGAGCTCGCTTCATTGTACACAGTTCGGCACACGGCCTACTTTTCACTCCCCCTAATGATTAAAAGATTTGTTTAAATAAAGTTGTCTATTCCTACAGTGTTGATCTCATCTCGCGGACTATTTTTTTTTAAACCACTCTTATAGAACTTAGCTTCAGTAGGATTCGCAGCCATTTCACATGAGGGAGAAAAAATACTAAGTCATAATAAATAAAAATTGACTTGTAAATAGTCATACTATATGAGTAAGTAAGTTGGTTAATATTAAATAGAAAGTTATCGTTAAAAATGTGGTTTCTTCATTTGTTAAAAGGTGTGTAATCACTTTTCAATGAATAAATATTACAAAACGAATCGTGTTGTGGCGGATGTATTTGGTCTACATATTAGACAAAGGGATGTCACTCCTTGACCAAAAGAAGAAAAAAATGAGATCTCGTCTCTAAGCGCTTTGTTGTCGTTCCTGAGTTAATGTAAATTCATGTAGGACAAGTGCAAATGTAAGCTAGGTCTTGTTTAGAATTATAATAGAAATATGGGAAGTATTTGTTTAATATTTACTTAAATATATATTATTATATATCATTCTTCGTAAAATTTACATCTACTATTATATTGTAAAATGTGTTTTAATATTGATTTGGTTAATTTTTTGTGTTTTTTTTAACTACTGCAGTTCTATAATATGTGGGTGAGGAAATGTGGCGGAGCAGGCAGCTATCGTTCAGGAAGGGGCCCATAAAATATAAAGGGGGTGGGATGGTGAATGAAGCCTGATAGCTGTACCGAACCTAGGGATTGGGGGGGGGCGTGGGGCTTCGCCTCTTTGGGAGGGGGCCTGCATTTTGACATTCGACACCATAAAATGAGATAATGTACTTAATGTAAAAAAAAAATTGGGGGCACACCTTAAGCTGGGGCCTGAGGGGACTTTTGAATTAGGACCCCCCACATACACACACCCTAGGTACGCCTCTGCCTGATAGATTCACCACTCAATGTGCGGACGACTGCTAGATGTAAATTACTATATGTTGTTCATGTATACGCTCCTGCAAGCCTTAATATTTTGTACAGTGAATTATGTGTGTGAATTAATCGAAGTGACCTGTATAATTTATTTCAATCCCTCCCTCCTTCCCTCCCCGGGGGCCATGTTATATTTTAAACAAATGGCATGTGAAGATTTTCATTTCCTGATCTGTTTGTAGATAGCGTCTAGTATATGCGGACGTGCTTGTTTAATTGTGTACACGTGTGTGAGTGTGTGTGTGTGTTTGTATTTTTGTGTGTGTGTTGTGTGTGTGTGTGTGTGTGTGCATGTGCATGTGTGCGCCAGTGGCCAGTAAACCACTAGGGGCGTATGGACAGTGTGCTTGGTAAAAGGGCACGTCGCATCATTGCCACAATATCGCGAAACCTGTGACATTTCAACAAGCGTGTGGACATCTGGCTGAGAAAAGTCATGTGCGCACACACAGAGATAGTCATGGAGTGGCCGCTTGATCTATCATGTAAGCTACAAAAAGCTATGCGTGTCGTCCTGTGTGTGTCGTCCTGTGTGTGTCGTCCTGTGTGTGTGTCGTCCTGTGTGTGTCGTCCTGTGTGTGTCGTCCTGTGTGTGTATGTGTGTGTGTGTAAGTGTGTATGTGTGTGTGTTGTTAGTTATGTGTGTGTTGTGTGTGTATTGCTCTGTGTGTTGTGTGTGTTGTTCTGTGTGTTGTGCTGTTAGTTATGAGTGTGTTGTGTGTATTGCTCTGTGTTATATGAGTGTGTGGTGTGTGTTGTGTTGTGTGTGGTGTTTGTTATGAGTGCGTTGTGTGTGTTAAGTTGTGTGTGTACTGTGTGTGTGCGTGGGTTGGGTTGTTTTGTGTGTTGTGATGTTTGTTATGAGTGTGTTGTGTGTGTGTTGTGATGTTTGTTATGAGTGTGTTATGTGTGTGTTGTGCTGTGTTATCAGTGTGTTGTGTTGTTCTGTGTGTTGTGCTGTGTAGGAAGCTAATTAGTCTTAACCAATTTTCTAAACATGGAGTTATGCAGTAGTTTCACAATCCACATAGAAACCACCACTCCAGGCCCGTAGCGTGCTGGGGGGGGGGGGCAAGGGGGGCCGTGCCCCCCCTGCGTTTTGTCTGCCCCCCCCCCTCTGCTTATTTGTTCTACTTAGTAAAATGTATTACCTGGCTCCCCCCCCCCGCAATTGCCTGCCCCCCCCCCCCTACTGTAGAATGCCTGACCCCCTGCTGTAGAATTTTCACGCTTCGGGGCTGCACCACCCCAAGTTACGCCGCTGTATATGCTGAATGTTTTTTATGCTATTTTAAGGAATTTCGTAAGAAAAATAATAATTTTAAATAAATTTTAGAAAAAGACCATTTAATTAATTCCAACTTTAAGTGCAATTTATTTATTCATTTATTTTGATTACAATTAATGAGATTTTTATTCTTAGAACATAATTATAGCCGTTAAAATTTTGGTTTGTGTTTTTCTTTTTTACAGTTTATCGGTTTATTTGTACATCTATTTTACCTCTTTATTTTTATTTTGTTATGTTTCTCGTTCATTACAGACTGAGGTAAAAATGCGAAAACAGGTGTTTACATTTCACTTGAAAAGAATTCTTCTCACTTTGTCCGCTTTCAGCCTAGCGCTCTATTTCGCCGTCTATGTGCTCAATAGAGAAGCGCGGGCGTCCATTGGTGCAGACGTCAAATTCATGAAGGAAACGGAACTATTTTCTGACGATGACAGCTCACTCAAAAGCCTACGCTCCGCACTGACGTCTGTATCCGTTCGCAATCGGAGTGACAATGAGCTACTTATGAGAAATATATTAACCGGTGTGGAAAAATTGAAACTACAAAACGACAAGTTGATGACGGACATTGAACACAAGGAGAATGTCATATTATTTCTATCCCGACCCATCACCAACCCGGTGAGGTTTGAATACGATCACAACCCTAAGGACGCATGCGGGGAGAAGAAGCTGAAAGCTATATTCCTCATTCCCTCTAGGCCTGAAAATTTCGCGTACAGGGATAAAGTCAGGCTCAGCGACAGGGGGCGTTACGTAAATTCGCCGGAAAACAACGCGAGAATGATATTCGTTGTCGGACGAAATACGCAAAGCAACGGCAGCTACGAAAAGCTTTTGAGAGAAGAGATTAAGACATACGGCGATGTTGTCCTTGTGGAAATCAACGACACCTACACGAATATTCGGATGAAGTCGATGTCGATGCTGCACTGGGCCACCACGCACTGCGCCAACGCCGAGTTCTTCATCCGTACGGACGACGACGTCAAAGTCAACGCGAGCGAAATCGTCTCGGCGCTGGTCGCTAAGAGACGATCGTTCCGAAACTTCGTTATCGGGGTCTTGAACGAGGGATGGGAGCCCGTGCGGGACAAGAAGAACAAATATTACATCTCCGTTGAAGAGTACCCTCATTCCACCCTGCCCCCGTTCGCCATCGGCGGGCTGTTGGGGTTCCCGATGGAGACGGCGTCGCTCCTGTATCAGTGCGGTTTGAGACTGAAGCCCATCTGGTTGGATGACGTCTTCTTAACCGGGTTGTGCGCTCCTGAAGTAGGCGTGCCGTTGCTAAGCGACGAGAACTTTGTATTCAAACACTGGGACTGGTGATGCTTGTCTTTGTTTGGATAACGATGCTTTGTGAAAGTTAGCTTAATAACACAAATACGATGAGGATAAAAGAAGGGCACTGCAAAAAATAGTCCTATGGAGAGTGTATAGATACAAAAAAAAATGACTGGAGCTGCAGAACAGGTTAGTTCGGCTTTTAACCGCCTGGACCGTCCATTACAATAGGGCCGTGTGCATAATGGGACCAAATGTTCAAATGATCTGCTCAAGTGGACATGACACAGAGTGATACAGGAGATGTATTTGGAATGTGGCCAAACTTAAAATATCAGTGGTGCTTGTTTTATTAACGAGGTGCTACACATTGCTCACTAACTTAAAAAAAACTTTAATTAGACCATATATTAGATTATATATATTAGACCATATATTATATTATATATATTAGACCATATATTAGATTATATATTAGACCATACATCAGATCATATAATACTAAAATTTTTGTATTGATCTACAAAAATGCCATATGATTTATATCATTCAAATGACTTTTTAAGACTAAATGATTTCATTGTTTAGGTATTATCATATGCCTTTAAATGTATTTAATAACATCACTTGCCTATGTTTAATGTCATCCACAGCTAATGTTACAATTGAAAAACCATTGATGAATGAAAACATCGAAAGATACAAATATACACATCAGAAACAATAAAACCATAATTAACAATCTACATCAGTGATTGTTTATTATCTGTGATTGTTTTATGTAAATACTTGTGAATATAGAACACATATTTCATTCCTCTAAATCAGCGATGCTAAAATACTGGCCCGCGGGCCAAATTTGGCCCTTTATGATAATGTTTTGCCCCCCCCCAACAAGTTTAAAAAAATAACATCTCATTATATACATACATATATAAAAATTATATTATTGGCCCTCCAAATGTTTTTGGCAGACAATAATGGCCCACAGAAAAAAAGGTTTAGCATCACTGGTCTAAATGTTCTATTTTATCTATGAATGTTTCATTTAAAAATACTAGGTAATACTGAATTAATCTATAAAAAAAATAATTAAAATCCCTTAGCCCTAATGGGCCATCGGGCAGATGAAGTGTAGAATTCATCTGTTTCCATAACCTCGGCATATGAAGGGATTGTGTGGTTAGTCTTTACTTCCCCAGCTTAAGTCAGATATCAATTTAAAGCTGGGTGGAACAGTGGGACGACTTTGAAACACGTTTCACCTGGAAAAAATTCCCATGCGTCTCACCGAGGATCGAACATGAGGACTTTCAGGTCGACAGTCGAATGTCTATACCATTCGGCCACCCGTCCCACAAATATATATATATATATATATATATATATATATATATATTTCTATATATTTCTATATATATATATATATATATATATATATATATATATATATATATATATATATATAAATATATATATATATATATATATATATACATATGTATTTACAAATAAGAGTGCTATAATCTTATTTTATTAAAATGATCAGTCCAGTATGTACAGGTCAGTGACTAATGACGAATTGAAACAAAAACAAACGAAGAAAACCTTACTAGCTCACCACAAACTAATTGATATAAAAATTTAAAAACGTCGGATTGAGATTCTCTCACTGGCTTTGTGATTGACGCTACCAATCACGCTCATTTACACTCACACACACACATACACACACACAGTTACTCATTGTTCACCCGAAATCACACACACACATGTCATGCACGCGAGACCAATTGCACGCGAAAGCAAGCAAAAGAGCAAAAGCACAGTACATAATTGAATTTGTCGCTCGATCTACAGACAAACATTACCCACCCAACACCACACCCCCATACTGCTGGAGCCATACATACAATGTGTAACTCAAAGCATGTGTCGAATAATTTATGTCACCACGTGCATGGGTTCTTTTCATGCAACGCCCCTGCTTCCCCCCTCCCCCAACCACAACTCAATTATTCATTTTGATGTCTTCACTGATGACGGCAATGTCTGCCCCCCCCCCGCGGGCAAAAAACGGACCCATTGGCTGTTATGGTCAGGCCCGCTCTCATCTCCGCTCGCTCATGTCAATCGTAGCTAATTATAGGCCAATACCAGCAGCAGTGCACCCGGCGTTTCTCGGGAAGACAGAACGCGCATTACACTTGATGTATTTCTAATCGTTTTTTAACCCCACACCACTTTGGCATGAGGCTTAAATAGGGTAAAGAAATCGGTGCTTTTCATAAAGTGTAGAAACAATCTGTAATTTATTTGTCACACATTACATTTTACTCGTCAACACTTAAAAACTGGCCAGGGATAAAATTATCATGCGCATTTCGTTCTCATTGTTCTTATCTATATTACAACTCATAATAATCAAATAGTCTACACCTTCAAATAACACAAAACGTCATGCAAAACAAAAAATACTCCGATTCATAATTATAAAATTACTAGCTGTACCCTGCAAAACATTTGCACAGAGTTATATCCCCTTTGGCTTGATCGGAATGCTGGGTTATTATTGGTTTCGGGGATATCCGATTTTTTTTCCATGATTGTATTTTAAACCGGTATACTGTTGTATTAATTCTTTACTTTCGATTTAACGCAGCGCCCAAATCGCTATTATTAAATTATTCATGGCATACGTCCGTTTAATTAAATGACAGAGGCTTTCACCTCCCAGTCTCTTTCTTTGTTTATGAGAGTTATACATCTATTACCTCCCCCTAACCCCCCTCCCCACACACACACCTCCCTTGTATATCCAGTTGTAAACAAAAATAAAAGCAGATGACCCCCCACCCCCCTCCCACACCCCCCCAAACCTCGCGGTTTACGGTCTCTATTTTCTTTTTTTTCAGCCCAGAAGACCAGATGTTGTCAATTTATAATTGGAAACTTCGGGAAACGTCTCTTGAAAATTTGAACTGTGGAAGATTTGAAAAACAAACATACTTGATAGCAGGTTTATCATGAAACACGAATCTAGGTCACTTTAAGGGTGGGGGGATGGGGGGGCAGTAATACAAAAAGGTTAAAGGTTAGTTGGATATTTGTTGAAGCTTGGATTTTAAAAACAAACAGCAACCCAGTCCTGATCTTTAAATTAAACTTGATAAAACCCAGGATTCATTACATCTTGAATAAACATTGCATAAGTAATTTGATGAACCAAATTCTCTCCATCCCCCCCCCCGTCCACTTCTCTCTCTCTCTCTAACCCTAACCCTAACCCCTCTCTCTCTCTCTTATTCTCTCTCTCTCTCTCTCTCTCTCTCTCTTATTCTCTATCACTTAATTAATCCCTCTACCTATCCATTCATACATTAATCTATCTTTGTAACTATTATCTATCAATACGTCATGAATTTAATCATTCTAACTGTCAGTTAATCGATAAAACGGTTCGATCAATCTGTCACACAATGTTAAATCAACCATTGTTTAGTCTATATATATAAACGTGTTGTTTGCCTATTCCTCATGTATATGTAACTTGTAAGCAGCATTGTTCTATAAATAGTTTAAAATGCATTTGATGGGATAATTAAAGAACGCAATGCGGTGCTAACTGAGCTATGCTTTTAAATATAATTGTTCTAACAAAGCGTAGAGAACAGAAAGCAATGCTAGCTGATCTATGGTTTAAATATTTGTCCAAATAATTCAATGCTACTTCATTATGCTCACATGTGAGCTCATACTTGGCTCATACTTGGTTCACACTTGGTTCATACTTGGTTCATACTTGGTTCATACTTGGTTCATACTAGGCCATCCGACACATTTGGGTAAGAAACATATTATATGACTATATTAGTTTTAGAACTTTACTTTTTTATACCAGAAGCAGATATCAGATGATGAGCCGCGCTGTTTAAAATTTTCACAGCTGTCATCCGTGGATATTCTTGTAGACATTGATCTACGCTACGAAACGATTGAGCCACCAACGGGCATCGAACCCGCTTTGCTCGCTCATTTTTCATCGGTACCCTCATCTCATTTTAAACATTTTGCATTATATTATATTATTTAAAAAAAAAATGTTAATTGACTAAATATAACAAATTGGGATATGACTGCGGCCAAGTTGACTGGACTCAACATTCGTTCATGGATGGCCTCAGGTTGGGTGGCGTTATTTCTAATAACGCCCTTGGTTACACACAACAGGCAATATTCTCAACTCGGACATAGAACACGCGAAGGTAATACACCCGAGAACACACGTAGAACATGCACACTCAGACAGAACATAATCACGGAACATGCACAAAAAGTCTTACACACACACACAGACAGAAAATGCACACAGACAAACATACTTACACTGATAGAAAATACACACAGAGCATACATACACACAGACAGAACATACACACAGCCAGCACATACACACAGACATTCATATACACAGATAGACATACACACAGACAGAACATACAAACAAAACATAAATACAACCAGACAGAATATACTTAATACAGAGCAAACGTACACACAAAAATATAATAGAGTCACTATAATAGAGTCCGCAAAATAGAGTCACTATAATAGAGTCACTATAATAGAGTCAGTATAATAGAGTCAGTATAAAGGAGACACTATAATAGACAGTATAAAAGAGTCACTATAAGAGAGTCACTATAAAAGGATTCACTATAAGGGTCACTATAAAAGAGTCAGAATAATAGAGTCACTATAATAGAGTCACTATAATAGAGTCACTATAATAGAGTCACACACACACACACACACACACAAAAAGCAAAGAAGAACAAACAGGTTAAGAACACAACCAAACAGAATGCATGTAAACACACACGCTCTCGACAAGCTTTGCATTATTATTCAATATTATTCAATATTCGCTCTTCTCCTGTTTAAGTTAGGTGCGTACCGAGTACTACCGACAATACAATATCTCCACCTACAACTTAGCAACAAGATTATTTATTCAACGTTCAACTGATAACATTCGTATCTGACATGATCAATCCACTTATCAGACGGCTTAAAAAACCCTATATCACTTCCTGACTGTTCGCTCGCTTTCATTTACTTCCAGGTACAACGCTGCTCATTTATTTATTTATTTATATATATATATATATATATATATATATATATATATATATATATATATATATATATTAAAGAATAAACTAGCGACTAGATCTTTAACTAATACAATTTTTTTTAGTGAAACTTGCCTTTGTTTAAGTTTAGTTTGCTAAAAGATACGTAAAATACGTTAACGTGAAAGAAAACCGACGTAACGAAGGGGTGTTGGTTGGTTATAGTAATCTCGTAATTATCCTTATGTTTGCGGGAGATGTGATAGAAGGTAAGACTGAAGTTAAGTTTGATTCATCGATTCATCTCGCGTTAACTTTACTGTAATTATTTTTTTTAAAAAAGATATGCACTTCTGTAAAGTAGTTTTTTAAAAAAATACGGTGTGTTATGTTCGTTAAGTAAAGAGCCACCCCTCCCCCCCAACCCCAACCAACCGTTTGTTAAAAGATGTCGTGTTGTTTCTATTTGGCCTGGTGCTCTAGTCTTGGAGGCACCAAAGTGGACATGACTTATCTTCTTACAAAAGTCAATTTAAGGGGCTACAACCTGGACGTCCGAGGGAAAATATGGGATCAATTACAGGTCGTATTAGTTCTATTATAGTGACTCTATTATTATAGTGACTCTATTATAGTGACTCTATTATTATAGTGACTCTATTATAGTGACTCTATTATTGTGACTCTATTATAGTGACTCTATTATTATAGTGACTCTATTAAAGTGACTCTATTATAGTGACTCTATTATTATAGTGACTCTGTTATAGTGAGTATTATAGTGACTCTATTATAGTGACTCTATTATAGTGACTCTATTATAGTGACTCTATTATTATAGTGACTCTGTTATAGTGAGTATTATAGTGACTCTATTATAGTGACTCTATTACAGTGACTCCATTATAGTAACTCTATTATCGTGAGTCTATTATAGTGACTATATTATAGTGACTATAAGTGAGTCTATTACAGTGACTATATTATAGTGACTATAAGTGAGTCTATTACAGTGACTCTATTATAGTGACTCTATTATAGTGACTCTATTATAGTGCCTCTATTATTGTGACTCAATTATAGTGACTACATTAAAGCTTAGAACTCTCTCCCCTACCCAATCGAATACAAATTCCTATCCAAATTTGATGCTTTCATGGTGCCGACAGTTTCCCTAAACTACAATGGCACCTAGGTGACATTTCTGCTGTAAACTACTCCCGGTCAGCTGGCTTGACTTAATCAATAGGTTTACATAGCACTGGTGTTACCCTCGTACAAATTGTGTTGAAGTTAAACAGAGAAGATCGGAGCGCGATTTCGTAATCAATGAGAAATAGCTGTCTTAGCCTCAAACCCGAATGGTTCAAATTGTACATATGTGTTGTAGGATGTTGCACTGAACTAAAAAATTAACACGGCGAGATACAGCATATCTTGTGTGTACTATAAATTAAATTTATCTGTAATTATTTAGACCAAAATTCTGCCTGTGTAATAATACAAATGATAAAAAAAAAATAACCTTAATCACGATATTGATTATTTTAAGAATATGATCATTGAAGTATAATGACTCTAAGGAATTGCAATTTTGTTTTCAAATTTATTTCACTTATTATGTAATTAATGACCTGCTAATGTACAATTTTTTAAAAATGTTTTTTTAATCAACATGGTACGCGTCATAACGGTGATTCTGTTACGTTTGCTAAAGAAAAAAAAAATTACGTTCAAACATGATGTGTGTGTGTTTATTGTCACATGTTAACCAATGGTGTCATGCGAAATAACGTGAGTAGTGGTATTGAGTAGAATGTACAAATCTTGTGCTCATTCATCTTGATGTATATACAAGGTAAGTAAAACTATAAAGTACACATTTTCAGGTTAAACTGTCCTTTAATCAGTTGTTGTCATTATATATATATATATATATATATATATATATATATATATATATATATATATATTAGGGCTGCACCGGATTGTATTTTTTTAGATCCTGCAGGATCGGAACCGGAATCGGATTTAATATTGGAATCCTGCCGGAATCGGAACAGGAACCGGATTTTACTGAATTAAATAGTAATTTTTCCGAACGAAGTAGTAATTTCTCGCATAACATAAAAAAGATATAAGAATGAAAAATAGAATAAAAATTTAGTTTTTAAGTCCTCGATAGCAAAAACAGTATTAACCATTTAGATCTTGAAGACTGTGACTAAAACCCCTTCCCCAATCTTGAGTTAAGAAAGATAACAGGTTCTTTTTTTTTTTTGTATTTATTTTAATAAAGCTGTACCTAATTTAGCCTGATTTCTATTACAATCAAACAAAGAAATGGATAACATATCTTAGAAAGTATAATAAACATGTTTATTAATTAATGAATTCCAAATATATATATATATATATATATATATATATATATATATATATATATATATATGATGTGGCACCACCCGATAGCTTATTTTTCTTTAGTTTTCCATAGTGACGTCACCGAACCGTGTTATTTCATTCATACTTTCCTTTAAACCATTATTTGACTATTTCCCATAAAAACGCAAATTAAAATGCATTTCAAATCTAAATCAATATCACTTTATATGTTTAATTAAAAATCTATCTTCAAGTTAGTTATCTAGATATGCGAAGAATTTTATCCAAATCGTGACAAAATCCACTAAATTAAAAAATGTGCAGAAAAATAAATTATTGAACTATTTTTAAACTGTAAACACCCAAAAATAGATCGTTGTCTGCTCTTTAAAGAAGTTTGACAGCTAAATATAGTTTATGGAAAACACGGATTCAAAAGTAGCGGAAGAAAAGGTGTCGTATTACTAGATCAGGGGTCGGCAACCTTTTGAGACGGAAGAGCCTAACGTTATAATTTACGATTTTCTCAATTTTTAAAGAGTCACTAAATTTGTTGTTTCAATATTATGGTATTTGATTAGGGCGCAATTTGACATCGAAAGAGCCACAACTTGACATCGAAAGAGCCGCATTTAGCTCGCGAGCCGCAGATTGCCGACCCCTGTACAAGACTAAATACGATTCAAATGGTATTTGATTAGGGCGCAATTTGACATCGAAAGAGCCACAACTTGACATCGAAAGAGCCGCATTTAGCTCGCGAGCCGCAGATTGCCGAACCCTGTACAAGACTAAATACGATTCAAATCTTCCTTTTCAATATATTTGTACTTACATATAGAACTAAAAGCGATCGACGTTATTGTAGTTTTTAAAAAGCAAAGGAAGTTATTGTTTTAATTTAATTGTATAGCGCTAAATATTTCAAAATTATGTTGCGCTAAAAAATTTCTTACAAATTTCAAACAACAAAGAAATCCGGCTTAAATCCGGCACATTTTAACCGGAACCGGAATCGGAGCCGGATTTGTTAAAACTGCCGGAATCCGGCTTAACAGGAACCGGAATCTGATTCCGGTACAGCCCTAATATATATATATATATATATTAGAGAGAGACCGAGAGAGAGAGAGAGAGACCGAGAGAGAGAGACCGAGAGAGAGAGAGACCAAGAGAGAGAGAGAGAGAGTGAAGAGAGACCGATAGAGAGACCGAGAGAGAGAGAGAGACCAAGAGAGAGAGAGACCAAGAGAGAGAGAGAGACCGAGAGAGAGAGACCGAGAGAGAAAGAGACCGAGAGAGAGAGACCAAGAGAGAAAGAGTGAAGAGAGACTGAGAGAGAGACCGAAAGAGAGACCGAGAGAGAGAGAGGGAGAGAGAGAGAGTAACCGAGAGAGAAAGAGAGAGAGAGAGAGAGGGCTGTCACGGGCCCTCCCGTGCTGATAATAATATTTTCAAAAGTTGATTGACCAGCTTAGTCCGGCCCCTAAAAGTCGCCCTGAAACTCGTAGGGTCCTTGGGCATTTGCCCCCCCCTTCCCCCTCCTTCTCGGCGGCACTGCCCTATGTCCGCCTCTGGATTTAATGACGTAATAAAACCAAACGGCAAAACGAGACACACGCCACATACAACTCGACTAGATTCAGGCGCGGAACATCATCTGCTATTACGTCTGTCTTATGACACTCACCCTGGGCCCTGTTTTACTCATGCTAAGAGGGGTGCCCTGATTAGATTATAATAATAAACATTTTTCTCTCTTTCCTCATAGGTCATTATCTGAATACACTAATCAGTTGGCTGTCTGACCCTAAACATGACCCCCCTCCCCATGGGCGTCGCTAGGAATTTTTCCGGGGGGGGCAAAGATTTTCCAGGGGGGGGGGTAAATAACAACTTTATGACACTTTTTTAAATGTAAGGGGGGGGGGAGCAATGCCCCCCTCTTATATGACATGAATACGCCCATGCCCCTCCCCCCAAACTCCACTCTGCTGTCCTGACACAATGTAAGTTTCTTACCAAGGTTGATGACTACAAAAAAAAAAAAACACTATTATTATCATCATAAACAATTTGTTTTTCACTCTATATAAAAAGTGTACGGGTGTAATGATTACAAAAAAAACACTATTATTATCATCATAAACAATTTGTTTTTCTCTCTATATAAAAAGTGTACGGGTGTAATGATTACAAAAAAAAACCACTATTATTATCATCATAAACAATTTGTTTTTCTCTCTATTAAAAGTGCACGGGTGTAATGCGCCCAGTTGCCGGGGAATAGGATGTGCAATATGTCGCGGCGGAAAGGGTTAAGGATCGGTTAGCAGCAGGGGCGCCGAGAGCCAACAAGGGCCCCAGGGCAGGACATCATTGCGGGCCCCTTAATAAACAATGAGTCGTGAAAAATTGACATGGTCGGGGCGGCCGGGCCCCCTTACAGATGAGGGCCCCCTGGCAATGACCCCCTCCCCTGACCCCCCTCTCGGCGTGTCTGGTTAGCAGCTGGTTAGCTGGACATAGTGACGCACTGACAGATAAACAGATAGATTGACAGATTGATAAAATAAATGTTGAGAAATGCATGTGGACAAGAACAGCTGCATCATTATAACGTATTTTATAAATACTAGTTATCAATGGCCCGGTACCCGGACCGGCGAGTAGGCACACAGTTGGAGTTGAAAATGGTGATATATATTTTAGCGCGTTAACCATCAGTCTATATACTTGCAGTGGCCCCAAGGACATGAACAGATTATTGTAGCCAAAATACATTTGAGAATAGGGGCACCTAATAATACATCAAATAAAGTTCATATGTTAAATAGTTCCTCCCAAAGAAAATAATCCTCACTATGGGTAAACATAAACAACAACTCTTAAAATCATATTCCTTCATAATATTTTAATAGACTCCTTTCCAAACAGTTATTCATTTAATGTTTTATGATGTTCAACATGGCGTATTTAAAAAAAAAAAAGAGAGACGTGAGTGAGTGCTTGTGTTAAGCAAACTGCTACATGTTTAACAGGTGGTTTATTTACTGTTATACACATTGTAGCATAGTACAATTAACTAAGAAAAATTGCCGACCCGGCAGTGCAGAACCTAGGGATTTAGGGGTCCTGTGGGCTTGGCCTCTTTGGAGGCTGCCCCTGCATTTTGACATGAGATCATGACGCTTCTCAAGCTTGGTCCCGAGAAGAAAGAATCGTTGTGTAGCTTTTAGCTGACCTTCAATTAAAAACATAGTATTCCATCATTGCAGTTGAGGCCGCAGACGCAGAAAACATTAGGCCTCTTAAAAAAAAAGACATATCAAAGCTTTCAACATTATAGTTCTGTGAAGCCAATACCGAACCAATGGATTTTAGGCATCTTCGGGAGCCACTACATTTGACATGAGATAATGTACTTAATATTTAGTTTAAAAAATATTTTGGGGGCCCTCCTCAAACTGGGCCCCTCCATACACCCTCTGTGTGAAGCCCCCATCATAAATGGGTTAGTTTGCATTGTAAACGTTGTGTACGGCGCTACTCAAACTCAACCCTTATTCAATTCATTCATGTGACGTAATAGTCAAAAAAGGAAAAAAAATGTGACGTATTTTAGGTTGGTAATAAAGGGAAATAATTGAACATTAGAAATAGACATATTTTAGAAATAAAAACAATTTAAACAATATAAATATTACATTATATTGAGGTATCCATAATTTTGGTTTAAAATTTAAATTGTAAAACATAACACAGAATATTAATTGAACGATTTCTGTAAATATTTCTTTTATGATAGCTTCTCATTTAATAACAAATTGAACACCATAAATTTATTACGATACTGTGAGATATACATAGACCTACGGAACGACAATTTGGTTTCAAATTTGTTACGGAGAGTATCACAGAATATTTTTACATGATTTTGTGATACCTCTCCTAAGATCGCTTTGTTGATCTTTGTTAAAGATTAAGGCGGTCGAAAACAGTATTACATTGTGATTGCCATTTGTCATTCACGATCTTACCTGCCGTATGTTAGAGACAATTCTTACTCGGCTGGCCAGTTGGTAGCCGGATCATGCATGTTAAGAAGAAAACAGTAAATGTTTCTGCCATCTTTGAATTGTTTATGCCGCCATGTTGGATGACAGACGGAAGTCGCGATGACAGACGGAAGTAGCGATGACAGACGGAAGTCGCGATGACAGACGGAAGTAGCGATGACAGACACCGGAACATATGATGTAAAATTTGTATTATAGATAGTCAACTATAAGAAGACTCTTTCATTACATTTTAAATGGATTATTTTACTTAAAAACTTGTATTTAAAAAAAAAAAAAGCTTACATAATAGGCATAAACATTATTTTGTCTTGAATTTTTTGTTTCCATTGTCTAATTTGCAGGCTTTTCAAAATAAATAAACGATAAAAACAAATGTAAGAAGAGAAAATGGTTCGCTATAAAACGCTTCTGCTGTTCGCTGCCGTCTGTTTAGCCTCGCTGTGGATCATCATAAGCTTATTCTCCCCGATGACGTCATCAAAACTGAGATTTTCAATATACGAAGTGGGTAACCACCTGATGGTACAAACTAGCCAGACAGAACAGTCAATCGAAATCCAATCTTCTAGTTTAGCCAAGGCAGATCTGACTCGAGCTGTGTTTACCTGCATAGCCGATGCCCTCACTTTCAATAACCAAAGTGTAGTTACCGATTATGAAAGTAGACTAGCAGAAATGAAGTCAGAACTGACCAAGCTTGAGCACGCGTACAAAGGTCTGCAAGCGGAAACGCTTTCGAAGGATGACGTCATCGATTTCCTGTCACAGCCAATCGTCAACGACCACGAATTTGAATACATTCACAATCAGAGAAATGTCTGCAGCGAAGGCGACGCCGTAAGGGTACTTTACGTTGTTCCGTCCGCCCCCGAGAACTTCGCCAAAAGAAGAGAGTTCAGGAAAAACGGTTTGTACGAGTTTGTTAAAACACCTTCAAACAAGATGAAGCTCTTATTTTTTCTTGGAAGACATCCTGTTGGAAGAGAGAAAGACGACATACAGGAAAAGATTGACAATGAATCAGAGGAGCACAATGACTTGATTCAGGAAGATTTCGAGGACGTATACGCCAATATCCGGCTCAAGGCCGTATCCATGCTGCGGTGGGCACACACTTTCTGCCGGAAGGCGACGTACGTCATTCGGTCGGACGATGACGTCAAATTCAAGTTCCCGCAGCTGCTGACCGTAGTGGAGGTCGCGCACAGGCGGTATAAAAATTTCGTCGTGGGGGACAGGAAAGACGGATGGGGCCCCCACAGGAACAGCTCCAGCAAGTACTACCTATCTGAAGAGGAGTTCCCGGAGCCCACTCTCCCACCGTTCGCCGTAGGGGGCCTGCTGGCGTACCCCATCAGCACGGTGTCGCTCCTGTACCAGGCGGCGCTGAGGGTCAGGCCGGTTTGGCTGGATGACGTGTACATCACGGGCATCTGTGCCCTTAGAGTGGGCGTGCCTCTGCTTACCGACCCGGTGTTCGTCTTCGACCACTCCCATTCGTGATCATTCTATTTGACAAGCCACCAGTCTAGCTATCAGTCTAGCTAACCACGGCCTATGACTCATAGGGGAAGAGAACTAGAGCAGCAGCTATAGATAGGGGGCTGGCTCACGACAGGGGTGTTGTTGTAAGGTATACAGCCTAAACTTAATGATATCGGCCTCGCAAATGAGCACTCGCCCAAAGCCCCTAATTAAGCCGCCGGCTGATCCCGGTAAAGGCGAATCCTTAAAGTGTAAGTTCATTACATTAGATTTGACCTTTGTGCAACTGTGATATTTAAATACCATTAAGCATAACCGACGTGTTTTCTAATGGCCGTTTGATTAAATTCATTTAGAATCTGTCAACAAACAAAGCTAACAGGCAAATACACAAGATCGATATCTGGACGGCTGACACTAGAAATAAATCAATGAGCTTCGTGATATAATTAATGAATGTTTCTGGCCTAATTTTCCAGTATTCATTTGTTCATCTATCAGCCTTCATGTGTTCATTTATCAGCCTTCATGTGTTCATTTATCAGCTTTCATTTGGTAATTTATCAGCCTTCTATTGGTCATTTATCAGCCTTCATTTGTTCATTTATCAGCCTTTATTTGGTCATTTATCAGCCTTTATATGGTCATTTATATTATCAAGGCTAAAGCCAGTTTTTTGTTTTAAATTAGCACAATTTATTGAGAAAAAAATTCTTTAAACTGATATAAACAAAATTTTAAAAGGCTCCAATTTTTTTTTACTAAAAAATAGATATATAGATCTTTTTTTTAAATTTTTACAAGACTCTGAATCAATCCCTCGCCAATCCCTCGATAATCCCCCGCTTATCTTTGAATCTCCCAAAAAAAAAAAACAACTAATATCTCATTAGTTCCAGTCCAAAATCACTTCTTTTGGTTTAATAGATTCATCCGGCACTAGTGTAGCGCTAGACACAAATCGTTTGGCGTTACTAGCATTGGTGACACCCGGGGCGAAATTATACAAAATGCCGACCCACCACCCCCCCCCTCCCATTTCTGAACCAAACATAAAGTAATACTAAAGTAGTGCAAATGCCGCTCCTGGTTGTCAGCAAAGAGGACACGCAGTGTCGAGCCTAGGTATTTGGGCGTCCGGGGGGGGGGGTGGTGGTGGGGGGGGGGCTTGGCCTGTTTGAGGGCCCCTGCATTTTGACATTCAACGTCATGACATGAGATAATTACTTAATATTTAATGTAAAGGAAAAAAAAATTTCGGGAGTCCCCCCACCCACCCACCCCCCCCCCCTCAAGCTGGAGTCCGGGGCGACTTTCGAAATTGGACCCCCTCCTCCTCCTCCTCCCACCCTAGGTAAGTCTCTGGCCACACGGTGCGGTCTGCTTCTTGCAAGTAAAGCCGCTGCCTGAATCTGGTTTTAGGTGCTGATAGTCAGTGGCGTGGCGAGCTTACCTTTTTAGTGCCCCCCCCCACCCCCCCGCATTCAAAAACCATAAGATATTATATGTAAAATATACCAATTGGAGCCCCTTTGTGATTAGCGCCCAGGGCACGATGCCCTCCCCCCCTTTTAGCCTACCCCACTCTACGCCACTGCCGATAGTTGTAAATGCTGATAAATGTGTCAGAGTATGAATTGACATACATATGTGATTATGTCTCATCATGTGTATAATGTGGCGATCGCGTGGGTTTTAAATTTTTATTAAACAGTTTAGTTATACTTAGCTGTCAATGTGTTACTTAATTGTACTTCACATTGTTATACATTATTATACATAAATAATGCTGTCGAAATAGTACAACGAGTACGCTGAACAGTTTACTGACATTGTTTAATCATTTTTCGTATAACAGATCTTCTCTCTCTCTCTCTCTCTCTCTCTCTCTGTCTCTCCCTCTATGTCTCTCTCTCTCTCTATGTCTCTCTCTCGTCTCTCTCTCTATGTCTCTCTCTCTATGTCTCTCTCTCTCTATGTCTCTCTCTCTCTATGTCTCTCTCTCTAATCTCTCTCTAAGTCTCTCTCTCTCTCTATGTCTCTCTCTATTCTCTCTCTAAGTCTCTCTCTCTCTCTATGTCTCTCTCTCTATGTCTCTCTCTATGTCTCTCTATGTCTCTCTATGTCTCTCTCTCTCTCGATGTCTCTCTCTCTCTCTCTATGTCTCTCTCTCTCTCTCTCTATGTCTCTTTCGCTCGTCTGTCTGTCTTTCTCGCCTGTCTCTGTCTTTCTCTCTAGTCTCTCTCGTCTCTTTCTCTATGTCTCTCTTTCTCTATGTCTCTCTCGTCTGTATTTGTCTTTCTCTCTATTCCTTTTTTTCTCTCTCCTGCCCCTGTCTTCCTCTTCAATACACTCTTTGCCGTCTCTTTCTAATCCTATTTTGAAGTATACTTTCAGATCAATTTAATAAATGTAGTTAAGTTACTTCAAAACATTCATCACAAAGAATGTCACCTTCCTATGCGTTCGATTGTTCATGATGTTAACTGATATAATTATTGAAAGAACATCAGCTGGTGCCAGTTCTACTTTCTTTAAACATGGTGGATCCATTGGAATAACCCTGAAATAGAAATTGTTGTTATTATATTACGATAGAAAAAAAATTTTGTTATGTCAAAAATCTAAATCTTAAATATCAATTAATTAAACAAATTAGGCACTCTGAAAAACTTTATAAATAAAATATCTAAACAAATACGCTATTTCTAACTCGTTCCAATGTGTCTTTGCAACAACAAGGTTTATAACTCATATATAAAAAGCAAAACTGGTAGAAGTTTTAAAAAATGAGTTATCTACCTTTGGTTCAATTTCGTCGTTTCTTATTCATGTGCGTCTTTCTAATTTACCACATATCTAACTTTCATGTTTATACCGACTGTGTCAAATGGGCAGAAGCCACTGAAACACTTATCAGGGGCCCCAGGTCTCTGAGGCCCTGTTGTAATAGCTTATCAGGGGCTTAGAATTATTGGCTGCAGCTCTGAAAGGGGGGGGGGGGGTCAGCAAGTGGACAAAGAAAGACATTCAAACAAAAGACATTAGTGGGCTGCCGTCTATTGATATCGACAGGTTAAGATCACCGGTATCTGGTGGTAGTGTGTTACACAGTGTAAAAAAAGCCTAAGTCCATAGAAACCAATACAAGAACAGCAAAAGCGCCTTTTATTTTTTTGACCTCAAAATGTAAACAAAGATTAATCTAAGTAAAAAAAAAAGACTCGCTGTGTTGTAGTTTGTTTTTTTGTCAACTATTGGGGCACCATGTCACCAGTGGCGTAGCGAGAGGGGGGGAAGTGGGGACATCATCCCCGGGCTGTACTAACAAAAGGGCGCCAAATAGTATATTTTTACATATAATATTATATGGTTTTCGAATGGGTGGTGGGGGGGGGGGCGCTAAAAAAAAAGGTATTAAAAAGGTATTGTGCACCTGGCGGGCACGAGTTAAGCTCGCTACGCCACTGCTTCTCACAGCCCTGAAACCCCTTACCTACGCCACCCCCGCCTGTCGTTTATAAAACTAGAAAAAAGACAATTACAAATGATACCGTTGTTGTGGCCTCGGTTTTATCTCCGGTATCCCTGGCAGTCGACTCGGTCGGGGTCGTTTTTGGGTCGTCATCTTCATCTGGAACACTTTTTTTCCTTTCTAAACTGAGAAAGGGGATGGGGGGAGAAAGAGACAGAGAGAAGGGGGGGAATAACACAATGATTACAGCGATTGCAACATGTTCAGGTTTAACAAACGATAATCTTTGCACACTAGCTGTACCCTGCAAAACTTTTGCATATAGTTATATCCCCTTAGGCTTGATCGGCAGGCGAGGTTATTTTTTGGTTTCGGGCAGATCCAATTTTTTCATGATTGTATTTTAAACTGGAATACTGTTGTATTAATTCTTTACTTTCGATTTAACGCACACTCGAAATGAATATTATTATATATGATTCTTTGGAGCCTAAGTGTAAACTGCTGTATGAGACCTGATAAATATAAATGTTTCTATTTTCTTTAAAGGGGGATAAGTCTGCAGTGGGGGGGGTATGAAGTCACTGGTTTGCCACTAAAGAATTGCCACTAAAGAATTGCCCTCACAAGAACATTAAGATTGTATTTTCATTATATTCTGCTACCTTTAAGAGGACGTCAAAGCGCTCGACTGTCGACCTGAGGGTTACTGGTTCGGCTATGGTGAGGGGGGGGATGAAAGAATGGCATTGCAAAAAAAAAACCGTCCCATCAATGGTTCATAGGATCTAAGAGATTCCATCTCATCCTATTAAGGGAATTCACATACACACCTTTTAAGTCTGACGTAAGGCTCTATTCAGTTTAACCCATGTTAGGGTGTTTGCAGACTCGTAACGTACGGGAGTCCAATAATTATAAAACTGAAACGTACGCGAATAGAATCATTGAGGACCACTGTGACTGTGACATAAAGGCTTCGTTGAATTTCAACGGGGGGGGGGGGGTCACTCACATGTGCGCTAACAATCCGATGGGTAAGAGCAGCACTAGCAGCCACAGGAGACTGACTTTTTTAAAAGCTGGAAAAATAAAAACATGAACTTTGAGGGCCTGAATCAATTCATCATTTTATTTGTAATATTTTAAAATAAGTTCAGAAGCAGTGGCGTAGTGAAGGGGGGCGATGGGGGGTATCATGCCCCGGGCACTATTTACAAAAGGGGCGCCAAACGGTATCATTTACTTATAATATTATAGGGTTTTATAATGGGGAGGGGGTTCTAAAAGGTATTGTGCCCCGGGCGCGAATTAAGCTCCTTAAGCTACTGTTCAGGCGCAACTGTTCAGCGCTGCTTTGAAATTTTCACTGCGTTTATCACTTTACATACAATTAAAAGTTTTCTTTCACCAACTGTTACGATCGCACCCCCGCTCATCACAGCTCCCCTCCCCCCATATTATGTCCCCCTCATCGCCACACATGTGGTCAGCGAAGCACAGTTTAAAGTGACCGAGATCAAAGCCCTACTGAACTCTGGTCAAACCTCCGAGTCAGGCTTTGATGTCCGAAACGCCCCCCCCCCTATCCCCACCCACCAGATTCGGGGACCAGAAGTTTTAAGGGAGTTTAGTCAGTGTTAGATTGGAGTTTGGACAGTGTGAGATTAGAGTTTGAGAGAGATAGTCGTGCAGTCAGAGTAGTTGTTGATAAAGTGTACATTTTATATTTCAAATCAATAAGTGTTGACTTATCTGTGTGTTTCACTGTGTGTTTATTGATTATCTACAAAAGAGCCCGTAACACCAACATTATTTTACTAAAAGTAAAATCTGAAGATAGATTTAAACCATTGACTTACGACAGTCGTAGTTCATCCAATTTCTTCCGACATCCATAAATTAATCACTGATTTAAGACTTTAAATTATCAATCAATCACTAACAACATTTAAAAGTTCAAATATTTCACTTGTGCCAGTTACAGTTCACTCAATGACTTCTAAACAGATGTATTTCAATCACTGATTTATGACTGTCACAGATCCACCAATCAATCAATTACGACACTTACAGCTGAAACAAATGACTTACGACAAGTTCCGTCAATCCTCTCCCTACAATCTTCACCACATTTCTGCTTACAGTCTCCTTCACAGTTGGCGCCAAATTCAAATAGTTCACACTCTGCAATGGATTAGTTATTCAAAGAATTCATAAGAAACTCATAAGGAAAGAAACTCTAAGAAATGGGTGACAGAAACTGTTGCCTGAAGACACCACTGCCAATGGTGCTCATGTCAGAACTTTTGATTTTTCAGTAATCCAATACAAAACATAAAGTTTATGGGAGAATTTAACAGCTCAAATTTTTATGTACATAATGTAAGTGAATCTATCAGTCCCACCCCTCAGTTGCTGAAGAATTGGTTATGCCGGCTTTTAATGAGGTTCTTAACACCAAGAAAAAAACAGAGGTCCAAAAGCAATAAATAAGGCAACACCCAACGAGAAAAGGCCTAAAGACAGACCAAGAAGCAGATGGTTAGAGGTAGTGGAGAAAGACCTTAAAGCCATAGGATTGAGAGAGTGGAGGAAGAAGACCATGGATAGGGAAAAGTGGAGAAGAGTAGTATGGCAGGCCAGGGCCCTAAATGGGCTGTAGAGAGTAGTATGGCAGACCAGGGCCCTAAATGGGCTGTAGAGAGTAATATGGCAGGCCAGGGCCCTAAATGGACTGTAGAGAGTAGTACGGCAAGTCAGGACCCTAAATGGGCTGTAGAGAGTAATATGGCAGGCCAGGGCCCTAAATGAGCTGTAGAGAGTAGTATGGCAGGCCAGGGCCCTAAATCGGCTGTAGAGGGTAATATGGCAGGCCAGGGCCCTAAATGGGCTGTAGAGAGTAATATGGCAGGCCAGGGCCCTCAATGGGCTGTGGGGGGCCCTAAATGGGGCTGTAGAGCCAAAGGAAGACGAAACATCAAGAATGGCTCAGCAAGTTAAAAAAATAATAAAATAACTTACCTTGACTACAGGAATAGTTCGGGTACTTGTAACCCACTATACACTTACTGCAGCGACCCTCGCCATCGCACTGGTCGACACAGTTGAAACAGTTGCTGGAACACTGGGGCCCCCATCGATAGGGCGGGCACACGGTACGATCTGACATTAAGTGTTGTTGTTTACAGTTATTGTTTGTTTATTGGTGTCTGAATGTTGTGCAAACTCTTGCACTCAAATGAAAGGCTACAAATAAAAATCAAGGTTCATTGAAAGAGATTTGGTATTAAAAGGAACAGATCAATTTCAGAACTGATTAAGGCTATAGGGGGCCCCGGGTGAAGGATATAAAGCTTGCAGATGTCAACCCCTGCGACCAGAGCCGTCCTTAGATATTCGAGGGTCCTAGACAGAGACTTCAAGAGATTAGGTTGTCGAGGGTTTCTGGGTAAAGGTACCTCTTGGGGCCCTTCAGTTTAAATAGGAATTAAAGTTGCCCATTAGCAATGGGGTCATTTTGTCATGGGGGGTCTTCATGGAGTGGGGGCCCTTACGCAATGGCGACCATAAGCGGTCGCCTAGTTCGCCTATCCATAAGAGAGGCTCTGCCCGTGTCTGAAACATGCCCAAGGCCCCCTAGTGCAGGCGTGTACTGGTAAAGCCGCCCTTGGGTTGAGGAGCGTTACCCCTGACATCATTCAAAGTAGCACTTAAACATAAAACACCTCATACACTTAAACATAGAGCACCTCATACAATTAATCATAGAACACCTCATAGACTTAAACATAAAAAACCTCATACACTTAAACATAAACACATCATAACAAAAAGGAAACAGCAATATAGATTCCAATGGTAGCGAACCTATTTATGGCCGCGCGTTCGAAATTCAACCCAAAAAAGACACTTATTTAACTTTATTTAAAGCAAAGTGCCAACTCTCCAATACAAAAATTAAAGGAAGTGATATTTTAGTTGCGTGCCGACTGATGAGGCTCTTTGTGCCGACTGTGGCGCGCGTGCCATAGGTTCGCCGCCACTGATATAGATGACAGTGTAAATCTGTGTAGAAATATCACAACAGGGCTAGAGACTGGCACCTCGAGTGTTGCCAACTGTGCAATACCTTGACGATCATTTCCAAGACAATGAACTTTTTCAAAATGAATCGGGAGTCTCCGGCATGTCCTGCAATAGTAAAACGCTGACATGGATAACGCTGGATGGATGGATGACGGACAGGCTGATTAATACATGGATGTATCTAGAGATTGATGGATGGTTAGGTGGATGGATGAAAGTATGGATAGAGGGATGGCTAGGTTTATGGATGAATAAATGGAAGAATCGAGAGATGGATGGATGGATGGCTAGTCGGATGGATAATGATGAGTATAGATATTGATGAACGGCTCAGGAGATAGACAGATAGATTGATGAATGGCTAAGTTGATAGACGGATAGATTGATGAATGGCTAAGTTGATAGACGGATATATTGATGGATGACTAAGGAGATAGACGGATAGATTGATGAATGGCTAAGTTGATAGACGGATATATTGATGGATGACTAAGGAGATAGACGGATAGATTGATGAATGGCTAAGGAGACAGACAGATAGATTGATGAATGGCTAAGGAGACAGACGGATATATTGATGTATGGCTATGGTTATAGACGGATAGATTGATGAACAAACATATGGATGTATAAAAACACACACAATGTAGACTCGTGAGTACCTCCGTCTGTACTCTGAGTACATGTACAGACACTGTGTACTCTGACAGACCCAGCTGGTCCACTCCTCCCACTGACCCTCCGCTACACATAGAATGAGAAAATAATAAAAAAAAATTATCCGCAAATAGAATTATCCTTATACCATCTTCAGTTTATTTATTAACGACGGAATTCTCATATCTATGACCGGGTGTTCAGTTATTTCCCCCCCCCCGCGGGACAGCTGCGCATTATCGCTTCACCTGTCCCGGCGGCGTCCCGGAAAGGTTAAGTAATGCTCCTAGAAAATGACGTTAATTTATAAATTATTTCTTACAACGCCCTATATCTATTCATATATACATATACAGCCCCCCCGACAGAAATTTCGGGCCCCCTGGGCAGGGCTGTCACGAGCCCCCTCCCCCCCCCGTACTGATAGTAATGTTTTCAAAAGTTGATTGGCCAGCTCAGTCCGGGCCCCTAAAACTCGCCGGGCCCCTGGGCATTTGCCCCCCCCCCCCCCCCCCTTCTCGGCGGGTCTGTATATATATATAAACCCAACCATGGACGCAGCTCTACACTTTTATTTATTATAGAAAAGGGGGAGGGGGGTAGGGGAGGTGAGCAGAATGTTCGGTATAAAAAAGATTTAGGGAGGATGGGGATTGAGGGGGGGGGGGTTGGTTTAAAGATTTTTTTGTGCGTTCTGTCATGCGTAATTGGGTGGAGATCACTTGTGTTAGTGAGATATGAAGAAACTACATTGAGAAGTGTACACCATTTTAGGACAGACACACCTGACGAGCAAGGGACACAACTGGATGGACGCCTCTGGGTACTCGGGCCGTAACAGTCGTTTACTTCCGGTTCAGCGCACGTCCTGTGGACATAAGCGAAATAGGTCGATGCGTTCTACTAGACCCCCCCCCCCAACGCCCGCCTACCCTCCCTTTCCTCTTTGGCCGGTTATTAAAAAAACAACAACAATATATTTTGTTTAGGTGTTAGTAGTGTCTTTAATTGGGTGCGGGGGGGTGGGTCTCACGTCGGATTGTAGGTCACATTTTGTTTACGGCCTCTGCAAGTATGACTTGCGTTACTTGTAATTTTGTTTTTGTTTATCTGTATACTGGCAGGTTTAACAGAACTGAACTGTTTCTCTGCTCATAGGTGGCGTCACATAGATCAGTGCAGGCCCAGTCGCTCCATCCGCCCCAAGCTGAATATGAGCATAGACAGACAGATAGATGAACAGACAGACGGATAGTCAGGCGAACAGACAGACGTTCATAGACATTGATAAATAGATTGATAGATGGACAGAAAACCAGATATATAGACAGACAGATAAATAGACAGACTGATAAATAAACAGGCTGATAAATAGACAGGCAGATAAATAAATGTACAGATGTCTGTATGTAAAGCAAAAAATAAAAATCAATGAATAGATAGTTCGATAGACAGAAGATAGAAAGATTGATCTGAAAGATAGATTGATTGAAAAACCGAAAGACATTTACTGACTAATTAAGTATTGCCATAATTGTTCTCTGTGTCTGTTGTCCGTTCTCTTGTGTCCACCACATGGTTAGAGACGAAAAAAAATGAACACATTAAAATTGTACACAGATTGACGCACCTGCTGAGCACGGGACACACTGGGACGGACGCTGCTCGTAATTCGGTCCGAAACATGCGTTTTTTTCAGGCTTGGTGCACGTCCTGCGGATATAAAGTGAACAAATAAACGTCCGAATTCCCAACTTCTTCTTCCTCTACTCACGCCCAACTTCTTCCTCTACTCACGCCCACCTTCTCCTTCCTCTACTCACACCCACCTTCTCCTTCCTCTACTCACGCCCACCTTCTCCTTCCTCTACTCACACCCACCTTCTCCTTCCTCTACTCACGCTCACCTTCTCCTTCCTATACTCACGCCCACCTTCTTTTTCCTCTTCCGGTTACGCCATACCTACACATTTTTTTTAATTTACAGTAAGATTTCTGTAAGCTTTATTCTTATAACGTCTTTATCACAGCTGAATGTATTTTGTTGTGTGCCTTCTTTATTGTTGTATTCGTGGGTTTTACAGTATTGACAACAGGGTATACAGAAAAGTGGAGGCGAACCTATGGCACGTCAACACTGGTACGAAAATTTACGAAGACGCGCATGTCTCATTTTGGATCGCTGCCTTAGTTGTGCGTTTTTTTTTTGGTAATTCTTAATAAATTTCTGTGATACATTCCTGGATCATTTGCTTCATTGAGCATCTCCAAATACCTTTTAGACGCCAAAGTGAATGAAAATGGTGTCATTTTGTTTCGCTACCGCTGGGATGACATTTCTTTTTTTTTTTATTTAGTTTTTTAATATGATTTTTTTTTTTTTAAAGTTGACGATATTTTTATTTTTTCGTTCACAAATCATTGTTTTTTTTTCATTCTGTTTTTTTATGATATCGATAACATTCTGTGGATACCTATTTCTCTGTTGGTAGGTGGCATTACACAGGTCAGTGCATATCCATCCACTCCATCTACCCCAAGCTGAAAATAAAAAAAAGGGAAAACAGATGAAACAAATAAATATTTAATTTAAACCTTCCATAGATACCAACACAAACCTCTTCCACTGCACACAATTAATTCAACGTGTTTTGTATTCGTTTAATATGTTATGTACTTGGGTCATACGTTTTTTTATCTAGATGGGCAATTTACTTCAGTGGTCCCCCCCCCCAAACCCTGGGCCGCTGACCGGTACCGGTCATTGGAACGAATGTTACTGGGCCGCCCAAGAACTATTAAATTATTTCCTTTTTATTTATTTCTCTCGTGATTGTGCGACTTTGCATGGAGGAGAAATGATCAACGCTGCCCCCGCTCCGTTTTTAGTGGGCCACTGTGAAGTTATCAAACACTGACCGGTCCGTGGCGAGAAAAAGGTTAGGGAGGACCACTGATTTAGTTGATTTGTACTAAGCATCACTGTTCAGTACTATTTACACTTTGATACACATACATAGACGCATCAAAAGAAAGATAACATGTACAGTTAACTAAATGTACATTAAGAAATACAAACCTGCTGAACAGGTACACGTGGACGGCCGATACTCTTTAGTTTTACCAACACAGGCGTTTTTACCGGGTACTTCACACGACCTGTGGACATACGGGTAAATTCAAAACGTCATTAATTCCTGCAAACATGTGGTTCAATCCTCTAACACAAAACGTCATTACTTCCTGCAGACATTTGGTTTAATCCTCTAACACTAAACGTCATTACTTCCTGCAGACATTTGGTTCAATCCTCTGACACAAAACGTCATTACTTCCTGCAGACATTTGGTTTAATCCTCTAACACAAAACATCATTACTTCCTGCAGGCGTTACCCTTGTTAAAAAAAAACCTTCATCTAAAATTTTACGAATTCAAAATGAGCTTACATCTTTGTAATATCTGTCACAACTTTGCATTATCATTCAAACAAATATATGTCACAACTTTGCATTACTATTCAAACAAATATATGTCACAACTTTGCATTACTTACTATTCAAACAAAATTATCTTAATTTTTTTTTTCAAAAGACACGATTCACAAAAAAAAACAGTTTTTTTTACAAAGTAAATATAAGAGGTTTTACAGTACTTACCTGTTTCTCTGTTGGTGTGTAGCATCACATATACCGGTACACACCCATTGACTCCATTTGCCCCAACCTGTGTTGTTTTTAAAATGAATTTTAAATATATGAACAGGTAGTAGTTATATGTTACTTTATAGAGAATTGATGATTACGAATTAATTTTTTTTTTTTTGAGTAAAACCAAAAAAATATAATTGTGGGCAGTCATAGCCATTATAAGATTTTTTTTTTCTTTGGGTGCGGGAGGGGGGGGCAGGGATTTTTAGAGATAACAGGGGGGGGGCTTTAGCAAGAGTAACTGTCAGACACTTAAAACATTCAATTTGTTTAAAATGTGTATTGGAAGGAGGCCGGGGCCCTGTGGCACTAAGGTCCCTGGTGGGAGGGGGGGGTCACCCAGCCTGCCTAACCAACAGAACGACTATGTGAAAACCATTAGCTGTCTGTAGCAGGGCCACTTTATCTGTAGGCACTGTGCCTATGACCTACGGACTTTTCAAGGGCCTACGAAAGCCAGATCATAAAAATGAAAACAAGTTCCGAATGCCAATACAATTTAATAATGTTTGTATTAAAGTAACTATATATAAACGTGTGAGATGAGCACGTAAAGCTGCAGATCTGTAAATTACAGTGTGTTAACTTTTCGGCTTTTTGTCTTAGCAAAGTCACACATGACGTCCTCAAAAGTTTATTTAGATGTCAAACAGCGAAGAAGTGCAGGGGGGGGGTGCATTCTTGAAAAAATATTAAACATGAAGATGGGGAGGGCCTACGACTTTGAAAGTGCCTAGGGCCTACGATGACCTTAAAACGGCCCTGGCCTGTAGCACTAACAAACATTCATCGTAGGGTCTCCAATCACGCTCTTTGTGAAAAATGGTGTGGCCTATTTAAACAAAAAAAAAAGTTCATTACCGGACAAAGTTAAAAATCTGGGCAAGACAATCAAAATTGTTTACGAGTTCAATAACGAAATAATCCAGGCTTCAACGCATTCGGGTCATAACGTAACGCATGGCTGCCTCAAAGAGAGTAGTGGGAGCCGTTTCAGGGGGGCCCATGATCGCGAGGCCCCGTCGGGCACGGTGATATGCTATATAATAACGTATCGATTGGTGGCTGTTTTGGTGATTAAAGGGGCCCCATTCTGTGGAAGTTGCCCGAAGGACCAAGCGTAACGATAAGCTTAACGATTGGACAGGCACTGTAAACAAACGTCATAGCTCAAGATGTCATGATCAGATATCATTCCTGTTGGTATTGAGGTGCGGCTAACTAAAGGTACATCATGGATGCTAATACAGTGTCAACAACAAATCTCAAGGACCAGGTAACCGTTTGAAAAAGGTGAGACTTACGGCTGTCGCCCTTAGCTAAGATCAGTTGGACACACCCCTCCGTGCTTCATACCGCACAGCGTTGAACATGTAATTATGGTTAACAACAATATAAACACTAAACAGTTACTCATAGACACTAGACAACTAAAGAAACACTAAACAATCAAACAATAAATACTAAACAATTAAAAATAAACACGAAACAACCAACAATAAAGACTTAATAACGAGGCTAATAACTAAACATCTAAACCTAACATCCAAACAATTAACACTAACTCACCTTTTCCGTCAACAATGATGAATAACATCAGCAAAAGCAACACTAACGTGAATTTAGCCATTTCAATACTTCATGTACACCTAGTAATAAGTACACTTTAGAAGTAAATGTAGTCATTTATAGACTAGATTAAGTGAAGTCAAACTAGTCATTAATAGACTAGATGAAGTGAAGTAAACCTAGTCATTAAAAGACTAGATCAAGTGAGCCTAACCGTGAGTTCACTTTGAAGTGAACCTAGTCATTAGTAAACTTTGAAATGAACTTAGTCATAAATAGACTTTGAAGAAAACTAGTCATGAATAAACATTGAAGTAAACCTAGCGATAGATAGACTTAATATTGAGTCTAGTCGATTATAAAATTTGAAGTAATCTTAGTGATTATTATATACTTCAAAGTAAACCTAAGCAAGTACTCTAAGTACTCCAAGAGTCGCTATAAAGAGGATTTGTAAATACATGGGCGTGGCATTCAAGAATAACAAAAATACAGATAGAAAAATTCCACAGTCAAGTAAATTAATAACTAGATATAAGTTAGATATATAAAAGAAAAAAGAAGTAGAAAGATAGATAGATAGATACACAGTGACATAGATACTTAATTAAATGATTAATATATAGAGAGATCGATAGATAGATTCATACATCGATACACAAAACACATATGCACACATAGAGATATGCAGGCAAGAACATGGAGAGAGGGTCATTTAGCTAATATACAGACCAAATAGAATAATTAAAAAAAATAGGGAAGTGAGAGAATGTAGCTAACTTTCTTTAAAGTATTCGTAGATATTCCTTGCAATTAAAAGCAAGTCATAAGATTTAATCTTTCCACTTTTCAGAAAACTTCCATCACCACTGCTGAAGAGTGCGGTGCGTCACATTCTATAAATAACCCATACTTTTTAGCAACTAATTTTTTGTAAGTTGATTTTTTTTATATATTTTTTTTTAATACAGTGGATTCCGCTTAATTGGGACACCGCTTAACTGGGACAGCCGCTTATTTGGGACAAATCTCAAAAGAAACCAAACCAAGAAGCCAATAGTAAATTTGTATGTTTTATTGGGACAGCCGCTTAATTGGGACAAAAAGCCTTGGTCCCGATTTGTCCCAGTTAAGCGGAATCGACTGTATAAATATATAGCTGCACTCTTTACGTGTCCAAATGTGTGTTTGTATGTTCATGTGTGTGTGTAAGTGTTTAAATAACACGTTCGCTATATCAATAAAGAACAAGTTGATGAAATGTAGCTACAATTTCAGCCTTGAATCCCTTGTCAATTAAATCATAACTTTGCCAATTACTCCGTAAGACAGTGGTTCTTGTCCTTTTTAGCGACTATACTCCGAAGGGTGTGAAACTATGTCCGCGGGTACCCTCAAAGTTTAGTGCAAACTGGTGACCTACTTCAAGCTCTTGGTTGTTTTAAAACGAAAAGTACATGTCGTTGAGTACCCCTCCATAGCCTTACCCGTACCCCCATGGGGTACGCGTGCCAACCAGTTGTGAACCGCGGCCATAATATCTGAAAGTCTTTGTAGTGAGCTCCTTAAAAACCCCAAGAAATTGCTCTAAATTCATTAATCTTACGAATTTCGCCTTTCAGCTGTTTTCAATAACAGATAAGCCACGAGAAATTTTACCGGGTGTGATGAAATGATAAACGCAGTTAAGTTAAATAATTAACCAACCAGGATGTGTTGTATGAACGATGCCAAGAATTAAATAGAAACAAAAATAATTGTTTTGAATACAATAGCAATCCATTTACGTAGAGAGTATGTTTAAAAAAAAATATGGCAGAGTGAAATTCGTTTCGTTTATTTTTATGCATTGTTGATTTTAATTATCACACTATATAATGTTCAAAACAACAGGGATTAGCTGGTGTATATATTGTCTATATACTATATAGGTATAGAATTGTCTGAATAAATATAATTAGTCTAAGAAATGAAGTGTAACGTTTTCTTGGCGTCAGTAGATATCACTGTCACGGGGAGATAGCTCTTGACTCAAGGGAAGCTATCGCCAGCAGCTAAAAGAGTTTTCTTCCCTGTCGGCTGTCGCTGGACGGGTTCGATCGAGGTTCTGTAAGGGGGAGATAGAGGTTGATTTATGAAATGTGAGCGAAAATGTTTAAACTGAAAATTTAACACCTGATAGGACGAACGTGCTAAATATGTATTATTGATAGACAGACTGGCATGCATAGTGATAGGAATACTTAGCTCAATGCATATACAGAATGACAGACAGTCTGCAAAACCGATAAATTGCCAGACAGAGAATTGAATTAAATAGACAGGTGGATAAAAAGAGGGAGAGAAAAATAAGATTATGCAGACAGATGTAACGAATAGTCCTCCATAAAAATGAAGTATATATTGGCAGACAGACTAATAGATAGATGGGTGGGTGGATGGATGGATGGATGGATGGATGGATAGATAGATAGATAGATAGATAGATAGATGGGCTTTTTGGTTGGTTGGCCGGGTGGATAGGTGGATGGATGGATAGGTAGACAAATCTACTCAGTGTATTTACAAAAAACAAAAGACCAGGCTCGTAGATGACCTACCCAAACACATTGACCAGCTCAGTCGGGGCCCGAGTGCCCTCCACGAATGGCTGGATCAAAGGCAGGACTTTGCCGGCTTCATTCACTTTGATCTCAATCTTCACTTTCTTTATCTTCACGTTCATCACACGGAACAGGCTGCGACGGTTTTATTTTGAACCAAAATATGCACTTAAATACACATGTATCGTTTACCTCATGCATCATAACTGTAAGCATTTGAGTTGTATCTATTCAAGGGTCGGATGGTCGTGCCGTAAAGCTCTATCAAGCTGAGAAACCCGGGTTCGATCCCCGGTGAGGACCAATCAGGCCCGTAGCGTGCTGTAGAATTTTCACGCTACCGGGCAGGGACCAAAGGGTATGTAAAGTCATGGTTAAAAGTTCCCGCTACATCTCCCGTGGCGCCTCCATTGCACTATCGGTTCTGGTTGGGGGATGAAAGACGGGGCACCATTTAAACAGTCCCATCAGTGGTTTATATGGATCTACGATATTTCATCTCATCCTGAACAAATTAATAAATATCGAATCAAACAACTAAAGATTCCGAACTAACAGATATACAATACTTGAAAATAAACTAGATAGTACGAGGGGAATGAGAAAACAGAAATTGTGTAAAAAAAAATGCCTGATTATCAGAAAAGTGCCCATAATGTTAATTCCTGACGCTGCTGTAAAGCAATAACTGATTATGGCAAGCAGAGCCGGAGCCAGCTATTGTGGCGCCCTGTTCCCTGTGCCCTCCTCCCAATTTGAAAAAAGTGCAAGAAAATTTAACATCGCTTTTTTGACCCCCCCCCCCACTTTTAGTTCGGCGCCCTGTGCGGTCGCACAGACATCATTAGCCTTCCTACGCCACTGATGGCAAGCAGGACCGGGTTAAAGTTCATGTGGGGGCCTTAAGGCTTTTTACTAAAAAAAAAATTTTTTCTCACGCGAAATGACGTATCGGCCGTGGAGTACATTCGTGGCTCGTGGTAGCTCAGTATATTCTCTCTCAATTACAGCCAGCATCAGAGTCGCTTTAATCGTCTTGTGGATCCCTTGGAGTAGCGAGCTTAACTCGCGCCCGTGGGGCAGAATTACCTTTTTTTTTAGCGCCCCTCTCCCCCATTCGTATACCATATAATGTTACTTGTAAAATAGACCATTTGTCGCCCCTTTGTGAGTAGCGACCGGGGGAATGACGCCCCCTTGCTCCCCCTCACTACGCCACTGTATGAATCAGAAATCTGAGCGACCGCCTGAGGGCTCCAACGCCTGCCCTCCCCTGTCCTCCCCCTGCCCCCCCCGTCCTCTTACTATTAAAGCGCCCTTCAACATTTCACATTACATTCGTGTTGCCAGAATATTATAATTCAGAACTCTAGCCGTTTTCTCGAATGAAATTAGTGGGGGGGGGGGGGGAATTCGCGGAGAATCAGTACATATTGACAAATAAGGGCCGATCTTTGTGAAGGGCCATAAGCTTTATAACCTTACTAGACTAATGGTAAATCCGGCCCTGATATCAGGCTCTTCAAGAATTCTTTCGATTCCCTCCAAGGTCGCAAAGGGCCGTTACTCTATGTCAAGCCAAGACAAATGTATACGGGAGCGGGGGAATCCCCTGAGAAATGGCCCGATTTCGGTAACAGATAGGAGCTTATAGTTAACTCACTCTGAAATGATCCTCAGCGCTGACAGTATGACCAGACCCATGACGAGCAGAAAGATGTAGTACCAGACGTTGGCTGTAGGTGTGAGGGGGTGGGGCAGTGACGTATATATATAACAACAGACAGGAATGAGTTTTAGAAAACACAAAAGAGCAGTATTAACAGCTTGATGAGGCCCTCTGTAAAGCCAGTTTGCTGCAAGGCCTTAAAAATTATCATTAAAATAATTAAATATGGCTATCTTCCATGGGGCCTCGATTACTTGTGTGTGTGGGGTACTCAGACGAGCCCATGGATTAAAACTGCTCTGTAGATGCACATGTTGAGTTACGCACTTATATGCTATATTTTAGTAAGAGTGCGATCGTCTGTATCGCCTGTGGTTAAAACATGGCTCTTATGTACTGGATGGCTCTTATGTACCGGATGGCTCTTATGTACTGGATGGCTCTTATGTACCGGATGGCTCATATGTACCGGATAGCTCTTATGAACCGGATGGCTCTTATGTACCTGATGGCTCTTATGTACCTGATGGCTCTTAAGTACCGGGTCTTCGTTGGATACAGTGCGTCTCCCGTTGAGTCAGAATTATTTTATATTATTTCATTTATTTTTTCACTAAGTGTTGTTAAATTGAATATATTGAAGCTCTTGTAGTAGTGTAAACGTGAAAAGCTAGAATATGCACCTGTAGTAGACTTAATGTTGTGCAGTCATGTCTGTATGACAACAGTATTGAATATTGATATACATATATACCTGGACAAGTTCCGTGAACCCTTTCCAGGCAGTCGGTGCCACATTTTCTTAAGCAGCTCCCAGCACAGTCCACCCCAAACTCGTACGTGTCACAGGCTATAAATAGAAACATCGGTTGTTATTATACAGACTAATAGTTGGATGGATGGACAGACATACATACAAATGGATCGTGGACAGAATGACGCATAGACAGAAACATAGGGCAACAGACTAATGAAATTAAAAACCACAGCTACAATCAATGTTATTAGTAACTGAAAGTAATGAATCCAGCTTTCCCACAGACAGCCTCCCCACAGACATCCTCCCCACAAACAGCCTGCCCACAGACAGCTTCCCCACAGACAGCCTGCCCATAGACAGCCTGCCCTCAGACACCTTCCCACAGACATCCTCCTCACAGACAGCCTGCCCACAGACAGCTTCCCCACAGACAGCCTGCCCACAGACACCTTCCCACAGAAGCCTCCACACAGAAGCTTCCCCACAGCCTCCCCACAGACAGCCTGCCCAAAGACAGCCTCCCCACAGACAGCCTCCACACAGTCAGCCTGCCCACAGACAGCTTCCCCACAGACAGCCTCCCCACAGACAGCCTGCCCAAAGACAGCCTCCCCACAGCTTCCCCACAGACATCCTCCCCACAGACAGCCTCCCCACAGACATCCTCCCCACAGACAGCCTCCCCACAGACAGCCTCCCCACAGACAGCCTGCCCACAGACAGCCTCCCCACAGACAGCCTGCCCAAAGACAGCCTCCCCACAGACAGCCTGCCCAAAGACAGCCTCCCCACAGACAGCCTGCCCAAAGACAGCCTCCACACAGACAGCCTCCCCACAGACAGCCTCCCCACAGACAGCCTCCCCACAGACAGCCTCCCCACAGACAGCCTCCCCAAAGACAGCCTGTCCAAAGACAGCCTCCCCACAGACAGCCTCCCCTCATCCTCCCCACAGACAGCCTCCCGACAGACAGCCTCCCCACAGACAGCCTCCCCACATACACCTTCCCCACAGACAGCCTCCCCACATACAGCTTCCCCACAGACAGCCTCCCCACATACACCTTCTCCACAGACAGCCTCCTCACAGACAGCCTCCCCACACACATCTTCCCCACACACACCTTCCCCACACACACTCTACCCAACGGTCAAGAACAATGCCAGAAAGAAGAGATTGATCAACTGATTTAGTTCGCAGATGACGTAGTCGTGTGTCTGACGTAAAGGTTCTATTAATAAACGACAGCTCGTCGATTAACCAGTTTTATGTGTATCGCCCACCAGTGGCTGTGTGTGTGAGAGAGAGAGAGAGAGATAGAGATAGAGAGAGAGAGAGAGAGAGAGAGAGAGAGAGAGAGAGTCTTGATTCAATAAGCCAACACCGTCCGTCACTGTCAGAGGATGGTTAAGGCAGCAGCAACTCTTAACAGATATCAGGGGGGTCCACCATAAAAATGACTTGGCTGTTGTTTTGTGTATTGGAGTCCCTATGGTTGGGGGTTTATCATGGGGCCAACGCGGCAGGTCCGTAGCGTGCGGGGGGGCTGCGTTTTGTATGCCCCCCTCTGCTTGTTTGCTCTACTTAGTAAAATGTATTTCCTGCCCGCCCCATGCTATTGCCTGGCTCCTGTTGTAGAATGCCTGGCCCCTTGCTGTAGAATTTTCACGCTACGGGGCTGCCTTAAAACGACTAAGCTATTGGTATGTGTGTGTGATGAGAGAAGCCCCAATAATTGTTTGACAGGATTAACTGGAGGGCCCAAGATTAGCTAGAAGAAATCCTGGTAGCAACATTCACACATTACTCAACAACAACAAAATAATAGACCACACCTTATTATCTAAAAGTTTTCAAAGAGAATTCGCGGTAACTCAGTATATACGTGTTCAATAATAGCTATTCAGTCTCCTGGATACGACATACAAACGGCGGCATATGGGGCCCCTCATGCAACCACCCACCCCCGTCCCACTGTCCTATCAAACCATTTGCTTAAAAAAAGGGGGGGGCGCTCCCCACCCCAAAGTGTAGTTCTTGTTTGGGGGCCCTTTGAAATATCTCTAAAGTTCTCTGCCTAAGCCTCCCCAACCCCACTCTGCCCAGCACGCAGGGGCGCCGAGAGCCAACAATGGCCCCAGGGCAGGACATCATTGCGGGCCCCTTAATAAACAATGAGTCGTGAAAAAATTGACATGGTCGGGGCGGCCGGGCTCCCTTACAGATGTGGGCCCCCTGGCAATGACCCCCCTCTCGGCGTGCCTGCCAGCACGTACTCTTCGCACCCACCCATACCATCCGCCTAAATGCGCCTTCTCCTTCAACTCCAGTAAATTGTCTGTCTCTTTTTCTTTTTTGTTTTCCCCTTAACTGAGTCGATCTGAACAGAATATCTTACCAGCACACACCCGATACGGCTGGCCTAACACCGCCGAATTTCATCATCACTGACCAATGACGACAAAAGTAAAAAAAAAATAATCTTACCATTATTAGGGACAGTAGCAGATTAATGGTCAGATGGTCAGATCGGAAATGATGGGTTTGAGGGGGGTGGGTAGGGAGGGACGTGCTCCACATAATTAAAAATTATCAGTTGGTGTTTTGTGTGTGTGTGTGAAGGGGTATTTAGAACTCTCATTAGGGTAACTTATAGACGTATGTACTGCAGTGGCGTAGTGAGGGGGCAAGGGGGGCGTCATGTCCCGGGCGCTACTCACAAAGGGGCGGCAAATGGTATATTTTACATATAATTATATATTGTTTTCAAATGAGGGGGCGCTAAAAAGTATTGTGCCACTGGTGTACTGATACAAACTTCTCGTCCATAAGTAAAACGTTTCAAGAAAGTAAGACGCCATTTCGTCAAGCCTGTCTGCACAGAATACAAGAGTAGAACATTGAAAAAACAGTATTTTGTTTTATAACTCCAATTGCACCAGTATTTAAACAATGGATGTAGCTGTACCCTACAGCTTTGTGATGAACAGCTACAGCGCGACATAGCTGTGCCAGTAACAGGTAAGAAGACAGACAGGTGTTGTGTGTCGACACGACCAACACACAACACACAACACTCAACACACAACACACAACACTCAACACACAATGCACAATACACATCTCACAAAACTCAACACACAACACACAACACTCAACATACTACACACAACACATTCTAAGATCTTTCGTTCAAGCCATACCCAGAGTACAAGAAGCAAACGGGTATTTATATCCAGGCTTGCAGTGAGTGCAAACCCCGTAGTCCTGGTCGCAGATATCGGAACAGTTGCTGCAGCTCTGGTCACAGTTCGGGCCCCAAGTGTAGGCTGGGCAGAATGACAACACTAAAAACGAAAAAAAAAACATAAACATTAGCAGGGAAAACAGACCAAACACCTTTTTTTTATAATTTTATTACGTAAAAATATGTGTACCGATTTAAATTTTACGAATAGATCTTTCTTTAAATTAATTTGGTCATATACATAAGCAAATTCATTGCCAGATCTTCAAAAGTTTGTAAAAGCAAATCAAAAAGATCAACTACAAAACATTGATTTGAAAACTAGAATAAAAAAAAAGATCCTTAGAGTAGTATTCGGCCTTCACTAGTTTGATTAACATAAACATATGATTGTTGATCCTCATAACAATTCTACATCCCAAGAGCATGATATGATCATCATGGATATAGATACTGAAAGATAGCCTGCATTGAAGTAAACTTCATGTTGTTGCTTACCTCTGTCTTCAGTCGAGTTGTCGTCGTTTACATCTGGAACAAAAGAAAATGCTTCATAAATCAGATGTACATTCTCTCACGATTCATCATTATTTTAAGTCAGTATATTTAATAAATTGCATGTAAGGTTTTAGGATAAAAGTTCTTATCTTCTTGGACTAAAAGATGTGCGGTTAAAACTTCTTTGTATTACAGTCATATATATTTTTTTTTATTTTCAAGATCTACCTTTTTCGTCTTTACATTCATCAACAAACACTTCATTGGATGAATTTCCGGATGACCTTTGACATTTAGACATTGCTGGAGCCATCAAGTTGAGTGGGGAAAAACAAAAAAGAGAAATAATGTGTTGTTAAAAGCCTACAAATATACAGAGGCGAGTTATATAAGTGAATTCATAGGTAAACATGTAAATACAGAGGCGGACTTAGATCTATAGAGGCCCCGGGGCGCAAAGGGAAACAATAAGGCCCTTAAAATAAGAGAGACATATCTGGGGGGGGGGGGGGGTTTAATGGTTAGCTCTGTGGGAGAGGGAGGGGCTTTAAAAGTTATGGCACCGAAGGCGCGTCCATCTTTAAATTCGCCTTTGACTAAGTAGTAAGAAGATCGCAGGTAGAGCTAGATGTCAGTGGCGTAGTGAGGGGTGGGCAAGGGTGGCTACTCACAAAGGGGGCGACAAATGGTATATTTTGAATATAATATTATATGGTTTTCTAATGGGGGGCGCTAAAAAGGTATTGTGCCCCGGGCGCTAGTTAAACTCGCTACGCCACTGCTAGATGTACAGACTATTGATAAATATATCGGTATGTAGAAAGTTGACTAGATAGGTATGTGTAGACATGTAGATAGATAGAATTAGGTAAACCTAAAGGTGTGTAGCTGTGAAGGTAGGGTAGACAGACAGGCATGAAGGCAGAAATGACGTTGTCAATTATTCTCATAAATACACGAATACGGTTACCAAGGACAACTCTACCTGGACACATGTGACAGGCCGCGAGGTAAAAGACAACAAACTGGAGCCAGGGCATGTCTTATGGCGCAATGCTGTCTGTTAAAATAATAATTTGAACTGTTAAAAAAATGAACGATAGATACACAGTTTAAAAGAATAAATATATTTTTAATATAAATTAAATATCCAATGATAAAACTGTTATTCAACTTTGCACGTGTAAATCATCTTTATATTGACCTAAACTGGTAAATTAACATGTAGCTTTATTTCAAATATTGCCTTATCGTTAAGAATTATTTTTTTTCACCCTCATAACTTTGTTAGTATGCGTTGTTCAAACCTTACAATTACAAAATGAATTAAAGCGTACACAGTTTATAAACAAACCCAAAAACAACACCTTAGCACGTTGTCAAGTTCACCTCAAAGGGTAGGAGAGAGGGGGGGCGGGAGCGGGGGTAGATAATAGTAGACTGGTCTGACCTCAAGTGGTCATTTCACTTGTTGGACAGCGGGCAGTTTGTCCCAATAACTGGGGTTATGACCAGCGGGCCATGACGACTGACCCACTGACAATGCTAGTGAAGCAATGAAAACTTTTTTTTTTTTTTTTAAACCAGTATACCTTAGGGAATAAAAACCCGCTGAGAAGGCCCGGGGGAGGGGAAGGGGGGTAGGGGGAGAGTTCTGAGCGTGAAACAGTCTGTACACAGAGCCCAGTTGTAGCGTATGCGGGGGCCTAGACCTTGTGTTATTCGGGGGGTCTAAGCCGATTGTCGTTTACGGGGCCCAGTGCGAGTGTCCTGGGGAGGGGGGGTGTCTAGGCCAAGTGTCATTTTCGGGGCCTAGGCCATGTGTCATATTCGGATCGTGCAACGAGTTGTATATTTTTTTTTACCGAAATAATGTAAATCTGTATTGCTACCAGCCCCTTAGCGTGAAAATTCTACAGCAGGGGCCAGGCATTCTACAGCAGGGGCCAGGCCAATAGCGGGGGGGGGGGCAGGAAATAAATGTTACTCAGTAGAGCAAACAAGAAGAGGGGGCCAGACAAAACGCCCCCTAGCCCCCCCCCCCCCGCAAGCTACGGGCCTGATTGCTACATTATTTTATTTATACGTATGTATAATGCATACTCACTAAATATACTGTCATAGACAAGTATTTCAAGAAATAAATCATAACTAGGCCTATACATAGACATGCGTGTAGAACTAAGTATAAATAGCCCCACATAGCTTGTTAGTAACGGGGCCCATACTTACTGCATAGGTAGTGAATTTAAAACAAGTTAATTAACGTAACTTCAATTATAAAATAAATTTAGTATGTTTACTAGCTCAGAGAATTTGTTTACATCTGACTGCAAACGGTGCTATGGTGCACCATGTTTCGGAAAGTTCTTTTTTTCCCCCATATAATCAAGAAGTAGTAGTTTGTAAGTTATGTAAGAGAACATCCTGCTCTGATGCCCGTGTGAGCATCTGACGTCTCTTAATTTACTAGTGAACCAGTTTTTATTTTTTTTAAAAAAGGGGGGAGGAATGTCGTAATGCAACGACTATCACTAGAAATATTTCAACCTTCTTGTGAGTTAAGCCCACAAACTAATTAAAAGCTAATAATAACTCTCCATGCCCTAATAATAACGCTCCATGCCCTAATAATAACGCTCCATGCCCTAATTATAACGCTCCATTCCCATGCCCTAATAATAACGCTCCATGCCCTAATAATAACGCTCCATGCCCTAATTATAACGCTCCATTCCCATGCCCTAATAATAACGCTCCATGCCCATGCCCTAATAATAACGCTCCATGCCCATGCCCTAATAATAACGCTCCATGCCCATGCCCTAATAATAACGCTCCATGCCCATGGCCTAATAATAACGCTCCATGCCCATGCCCTAATAATAACGCTCCATGCCCATGCCCTAATAATAACGCTCCATGCCCATGCCCTAATAATAACGCTCCATGCCCATGCCCTAATAATAACGCTCCATGCCCATGCCCTAATAATAACGCTCCATGCCCATGCCCTAATAATAATGCTCCATGCCCATGCCCTATTATAACGCTCCATTCCCATGCCCTACTAATAACGCTCCATGCCCATGCCCTAATAATAACGCTCCATGCCCATGCCCTAATAATAACTCTCCATGCCCATGCCCTAATAATAACGCTCCATGCCCATGCCCTAATAATAACGCTCCATGCCCATACCCTAATAATAACGCTCCATTCCCATGCCCTAATAATAACGCTCCATGCCCATGCCCTAATAATAACGCTCCATGCCCATGCCCTAATAATAACGCTCCATGCCCATGCCCTAATAATAATGCTCCATGCCCATGCCTTAATAATAACGCTCCATGCCCATGCCCTAATAATAACGCTCCATTCCCATGCCCTAATAATAACGCTCCATGCCCATGCCCTAATAATAACGCTCCATGCCCATGCCCTAATAATAACGCTCCATGCCCATGCCCTAATAATAATGCTCCATGCCCATGCCTTAATAATAACGCTCCATGCCCATGCCCTAATAATAACGCTCCATGCCCATGCCCTAATAATAATGCTCCATGCCCATGCCTTAATAATAACGCTCCATTCCCATGCCCTAATAATAACGCTCCATGCCCATGCCCTAATAATAACGCTCCATGCCCATGCCCTAATAATAATGCTCCATGCCCATGCCTTAATAATAATGCTCCATGCCCATGCCTTAATAATAATGCTCCATGCCCATGCCTTAATAATAATGCTCCATGCCCATGCCTTAATAATAACGCTCCATGCCCATGAGTACTAATGTGAATAAAACCCCACTCCCCCCCACCCCCCTTTCGGCTGGTGGTAGAAAAAGTGTTCTTCGGAGAAAACCGCGCCCACAAAGTCACTCTACTGCCACCACCCCCACCCTCAAATATATACCTCTATTTTACAGGGCTCTTAACATGTGGTCAAGCTGTTTGCCCCTACTTCCACATACCTAACAAAAACAGCCAGTAATAGTAGGCTTGTATTATAGTATAGCGGGACGGATGGCCGAGTGGTGTAGATACTCGACTGCAGGGCTGATTTACCGCACGGGTGCCGGGGATATCCCCGGCACTGAGACCTGTCATCCCGGCTCTGCTTTAGCTAATTTCATCCCCGCCGGTGATGAATGACATTTATCCCCCGGCTCTGCAGAAATTTTATTTCATCCCCGGCACTATTTTTTTTCTTAAATCGAGCACTGCTCGACTGTCGACCTGAGAGTCCTGGGTTCGATCCTTGGTGAGAACCATGGGGAAATTTTCCCAGGTGAAATTTGTTTCAAAGTCGTCCCACAAGTTCACCCAGCTTTAAATGGGTACCTGACTTTAAGTTGTGGAAGTAAAGGCGGCTGGGCGTTGCGCTAACCACACAATCCCTACATGTGATGAGGTTATAGAAACAGATGAATTGTACACTTCATCTGTCCCGATGGCCCATTTTGGCTAAGGGAACTTGATTATTACAGTATAAGATGATCGTAAATAAAAATGGGAAGCCTCTGGGAGGTCAAAGGTAAATGGCTCCTCTGTGATCGAACTTATAACCGTTGGTTATAAACAAACATCGCGTATCAATAAAAAAGAACACAGTTTCAGCCATAGATAACTATGATTTTAGACACTCTCCACACCAAACACTCTTTTCCATAGAAAAATGAGCCTAAAAGCTTTTTTTTTTTACGTTTTTTTTAACTAGTATATGTCAGTGCCTGTCAGTTTTTAAACTTAATTAGTTAGAGAGTCTCTATGCCCTTTGAACTTTGACGAGAAAGACCTGCATTTCTCATACTGCTCGGTATCTTAAAGATTTATCTGCAATTTTAAAAACAAAGGGAAGCTTTATAGTTTGGTTTGTAAGCTATTAGTATTACTGTGCGATTTTGTTTACTATCGACATTTATTTCGTTTAAACAAAGTCTAAGATATTAACACACCAGACGATAAAAAAAACAATGGATATGTCGGGTAGAATTAGACAATTTAGTTTTTTTTAAAATAGTTTTTTTGCTATTTTATTGAATCTGAATCGTGGGACTCATTTTTTGTCACTACACATGCCGTGTTTTTCTTTTCAATAAACAAACTTATTCATACTGTTTACAATTACAACTAACTGTAACTGATGACTGTCATAAAACTTAATCCATTAAAATAGCTTATGGCTTATGCCTTATTGGCTTGTATTACATTCACTTCAGTAATTTTTTTTCTTGCCATTTAATTGGTAATTTTTAATATACTAAATTTACTTTATAATATTATCACCAAAAAATGTGGCTTATAATAAAAAAAAATGTAATACTTTTTTGTTCCAGATTCAATTATTTTACATGGCTAAATCATTTATTGGTGGAATAGTTGGAGAGCAACATAAGCTACGATGGTTGTTGCTTCTATCCTTGTATTCCTTGGCAGGTCTCATTGCATATATTTACTTGTATGATATCATCATTGTTTTACTATTGATATTGGCTGTTTGGTATGCTCATGATTACATTAAGGATTATACGAAAGAAACAGTGGATCCATCTAACAAGTATATCTACATCACTGGCTGTGACTCAGGTATTTTTGTCTGTAAAACTGATTGTTTGTTTTCTTCCGATGATTTAAGATGCTAAGTAGAATCTTATTGGCTTATGGAAAAAAAACTTTTATCTAATGAATAAAAGGTAATAACTTAAAAATGAATTGTTGTTTCGGTCTAAAAATAAGCTTTCCTGGAAACTTGCCAGCATCACAGTTTTTATTATTGCCATGATTGTTATGCCGAAGAATAGGGATGAGGTGAGTGTAGCTAGTCATAATTCTTAGAGGAAAAGTTTACATAAGTTACTTGTTAGCCTAATCTTATATTTTTATATACTTAAATGATTAGGTTAACCATAATCCATATATACATATATATATATACACATATATTTATTGGCCTTTATAATTTATGTATATAACTATTTTAACTATATTAAATAAGTTACTACCATGAAATAGTATTTTTCCACTAAGAAGACTATAGCTGGCAGCACTCATGTCTCATCCCTCCTAAGGATTTGGTTTGTTATGGCTGTTGGATTTTACATTATAGCCTTTTTCACACTAAGTGTAAAAGCTTAAAAATAAAAATTATAATATTAATACACTCTAAGAATTGTTTATTTTATATATATATAATATTGCAGACAGATGGCTGGTTTATTGCTTTTTACTTAGGTAGTATAAACACTGCCATTTTGTTATCTAAAGAAATAAAGGAATGAACATGGTGAATCCTTAAAAAAAACATGGTCACCCAACATTCAGCCATATCAAAAGTATCTCTTGATGCCACATGGTGCTTTCTGTTGAATTCAGTGTGACCTCCATCGCGTTCTTCTCTTTGTTTTTATATCTTGCTAAATCTGAGTACTCTTTGTAGTATTTTTAATTTTTAAAACAGAAAATGTGGCTCTTATTTAATCATGCTTTGCCATGCTGGCAATATGGCAACATTATGGGAAAATTTTAATGCCGAATAATTATGAAACAATATTAATTTTAGATAATACTGGTTTGAACTTAAAATACTTATCTCTTTTTTTTAATTAGGATTTGGACTGGAAGCTGCCAAAGCTTTACGAGACTTGGGTTTTGGTGTGATTGCTGGATGTATGGACGATCACAGCCCTGGAGCTGAGGAACTTAAAGCAAGGCCCTGGGTGAAAAAAATTGAGGTCGTCATCTTGGACGTGTCTAATGAAGCAAGTGTTTTAGCCTGTGCAAAAGAAGTAAAAGAGATTTGCAGAGATCAGGGTATGCCACTGCTGAGAAACTATATGTTTCGCTTGTTTAATAAGTTTACATATTTTTGAATTTTACTGTAATGTTTAAAGAAGATAAATTATGGATTAAACTTATGTTTAATAGAAAGGACTTCTTTTTCAAAATGATTTACGTAAGCAATCAAAATGTGTGCAGCTAGTCATATTGTTTATCCTGTTGAAATGTGCTGCAGACTTTAAAAAATTGCTTCATAGAATTTCCATGAAAGAGATATGTTCCTTATATCTGATATCTATTTTTTTTTTGATATACCAACAAAAAAAGAACTTTTAATTTAACATGTAGTTTTAAAAGAAAATTTTCCTAAGTCTACAAGCTTTCAACAATGTTTTAATAAGACAGTATTGTGATAATATTAAATTTCATCCATATTTGAAATTTCGTTAACTTCACATATGAATTTAATAATTCGGCTATTTTGTTAAGTGTTTGATTCAATTTTAATTACAACAGAGCAAAAGAATTATAATTGTTGCTAAATATATAAAAACTATGTATAATATTTAAAATAAATTATGCATTGAACATAAAATTTCTACTATAACTGAGTGTGACTTTTAGGTCTGTGGGCTGTCATCAACAATGCTGGTATTAACTGTATGGGACCAACAGAGCTCGTCTCCATGGAGATGTTCCACAAGTGTGCTGAGGTTAATCTCTTCGGAGCCATAAGAGTTACAAAATCTGTTCTGCCTCTCATCAGGCAAGCGGAAGGTATTTCCTTGTGTTATTTTTCATTGGCTGGGTCAAAATAAAAATCGCATGGGTGCTTTTGATGCTGCAGTTTTTTCGAAGTGGCTACGGTACCATCAAGCACCATTATATTAGGTTAGGAATATGGCTGGTGCCCATATTTTTTTTTTTCGGGTACCAGCAATTATATTAGGGTTAGGGTGCGGAGCAATATCTATTGCTGGTACCTGGGGAAAAAAATACGGAGTCCCGCTTGATGGTACCGTAGCCACCGCATAGTTTTTTTTATATATTCCAAATAAAACTAACTAAAAGTCATGCTGTGTTCCAGTGGTGAGAAAAAATAATATTATTTTATATTTTGCTTAAGCATCGTGATCAGTTTCATTTTCACCCAGCCCTGTTCAGGGTGGCGACAGCCAAGAACACATAGAAGCCAGCGTTTGTCTTTTTGTTAGAATCCTATTCATGGCAACACATTTTTTTTTCATTTAGTTAGCAGCATACTCAGTTTTTAATGGAAACCTGGAGTAAGCTTGATACTTAAATGGTGGTGGATAGTATTTTCTAAAGGGTGCCTGGTGTACAGTAGTCAGTGCATTTAAGATGCCTGGTCATTTTATTGACCTCACAGTCCATTGTTACCATGCATTAGTTTTTTCAGGATGGTGGTCAAGTGAAGAAAATTCCTGTTTCAAGTAATTTCATTGTTGTGGGAAATAGTATTAGAATCTCAGCTGAGTTATAAATTGCCATCTGCAGTGCTGACAATTAGATACAATTTTATAATTTAATATTTTTGCAATAAGATTACATTCTATCACTCAGAAATAGTTTTCCTTAAAGTAATATTTGCAAAATATTTTTTTTCCTTATTATTCATGTTCTATTACTAAACAGGCAAATGGGTAAAATAATGAAATTTTATTTTGTTGCATTCAGAGTTGTTTTTTAATCATGCCATTTTTTTTTTTCATTTAATAGGCAGGGTCATCAACGTATCAAGTGAAAGAGGTTTCAACCCGTGGAAAGACAGTGCTCCTTATTGCGTGACCAAGTTTGGCTTGGAGGCTTTTTCTGCCTGTCTCAGGAGAGAGATGTCTGCATTTAATGTCAAGGTCATTACTATAGCACCAGGAGAATTTGCTGGGGCAACAAGCATTGCCAAACAAAAACTGGTAAAATTTTCTTTTGAAAGCTTTTTTTTTTGTATATACATTTATATGTTATGGCCAATGTTTTGACATTGGCCGATGTGCATGTCGGCTGGGTACAACTGACCAGAGTTGGAAGTGATGATGTGAACAGTATTGTATGAAAGAGATAGCATCAATAACGAATTTAAGTGGTGAAAAACATTTGCTAACAGATTGACCACTCGCTGGCTGCCTTTATTTAATATGTTAGAAATTGTCCAGTGTTAGCAATTGAATCTTTAACTCTGCATATAATATTTTTCTGATAACTGCAGTTTCAATTTAAAATGATCTGAATGGTTTTTTATTATTTATTTGGTCACAAATATTTTTTCAGATTTTCTTTACGGATTCCGCTCTTGCTTTTTAAATGAAATTTTTTCAGGCTACCAGAGTGATTTAGTCTTTTAGTTTACACTTAATTGTCAACACAGTGAGCTGAAGTTTTGATTTCTTCATAACTTTTTTGATGGCTCTCTTCATTTTTTAATGAAGTTTTAATGTAGGTTTTTAATTAAAAAATGTTTCCTTGATCTCTATTTTTTTTACTGTGTTAAAATACAGTCAGAAGTTTCTTTTATTTATTTTTTATTATGTTTTTTTACTACTCAGAAATGTTGCATGTTTTAGTTTTATATTTCTTTGTTACTCCAGAATGAGCAGTTGGTGGACAAACTGTTGCAGGCTCACTCATCCCTGTCACTGCAGGACCAGCAGAATGTATACAAAAAGGAAGACCTCATTAGCATTAAGGACAGGATAGCTGCTGCGGTGGAAAAGTCCTGCTGCAGCTCCGAGTCAGTGGTCGCAGCCTATGTTGATGCTGTGCTGAATGTGCATCCCCGCAGATGCTACATGATCCATGGATACAAAAGGAAGTGCCTGGATCCTCTAATAGTATGTTTTGAACTCACACTGAGATGCATTTACCGTCACAACCTGAGTAAAATATATACACACTTTTCAAAATTTTACATTTAAATGAAGGAGGAAAAAATCCATGGATTTTATATAATTCGAATATGGCGTAGTTTTATTACTGACTTTCCTGTTTCCTATCCCATTGGCTGTCAGTTTGCTAGCTACACTTATTCCGCTAGAGGGGGGCGGGTGGTCGTGTGGTGTAGAACGCTCGACTATCGACCAGAGAGTCCTGGGTTCGAATCTCGGTGAGAGCCTTGGGATTTTCCAGGCCCTGGTGTAAGTCCCCAAGTACCTGACTTTAAGTTGGGGGAGTAAAGGCGGCTGGGCGTTGTGCTAACCACACAATCCCTTTGCCAAGGTTTCTGAAACAGATGAACTCTACACTTCATCTGCCTGATGAGCCCTTTAGGGAACTTTACTTTTTATTCCGCTAGAAGATTAGGTAGTCAAAGGTAGCATTCACTGTCTGTTACAAGTTACTCTTCTATTTCTTGTAATAATGCTGACAACACTAAAAGCAAAAAAAAATATTTAAAATTTCCTTGTTTCTTTTTTTACATCTAAATCTTTGATACAAAAAATTTACCATTTTTATTACACGTTTTGACTTATCAGAACAGAATATGAATTTATATGTAAACTACATGGTTAACTGAAAATGAAACTGTACACCTACATGCTAGCTAAGACTATGACTTAGATTAATTTTTAAGAAAAACACCAATTTCTCTTAGAAAAAAATAATCCTAAATTAATAAGTCAAGGAACAAGTTGCTACATAAATTTTAAATTTTGCATTTTTTTAATGTATAATAAAGTTTATATTCTGACTTTTGTGTTCAAAACTAAGCCACAGTGGGTGAAGCCTAAAGGACTAGTTGCATGAATTCTTATCAGAAAAAGAAACATTTAAATTAAGTTAAACTGTTGGAAAAATTTTATTATTTTTTTGTAAAGTAATTTTAATTTGTTCTAAACATTTACATTGTGTGTTTACCCATAAGATCATGGCCATTAATAACCACTCATAGGCTTAGTGTAGTCTCAGTAATCACTGCACTAATTTAACTAAGATTGAGATAATACAAAATTGATAATAAATAGACTAAGCAATAAGTTTACGAAATTTTTTTTTTTTGGGAGCATATTTTTTTTTTGTTTAAAAATATATTTGTTGACTTTAATATTGCTCTTGCATGAACATTTATATTCTGTCTTTTTATATTAAATTTTGAGTCAAAGTGGTGCCGTGCTACAGGGACAGTCTATATATGCAATTATTTGACGCATGTAGCACATTTTTTTACTTTTTTTTTTACAAAAAAAAATTGTAGTCCACTACTCTTTTGCACAGCTACTGTTGCTCATTAGTGTGCGAAATTTGTTCACAGCTAAATCGTGGGACATTTGTTTTAAAATATGTGGATTAAGTTTCTATTTTGCTGCGTCCAAGAAAAATTTGATGATAAAGGCGTTTAACCTAACGCCTTTTTTTTTCTTCTGCAGATTTTGGCTCGTTGTCGACCATTCATTCCTGAACAGTTGGTTTTCATTCTTGAGAAAATACTGTTTGCCATACTGGGGTAAACACGGCGTGGATTAAAAGATTGCAAGAATGTCTCATGTCATCGTATTTCAAAAAGGTCTAAGTGTTTACTCAATGTGCTTTAAATTTCTTAGTTTTTTTTTTTTTAAAAATATAAGTTAGTTCATCTGCCATTTTTTAAGATGCTTTGACCTTCATGTATTTGTTACTTACTATGTGAAGTTTCATTTTTAACTGCCTTTGCGGTCAGTACTTTTGCCTACCGATTCATACGTCCAGGGCTCTATTCCTGCCAAGACTTTTGATTACATCTTGCTTCACCTTATCCCTTACTCTGCTCCCCTAAGACCATTGGAACTACTTTTTTTTTGTTTACATTGAATTGCAAAAATGAAGTTTATGCTTGGGATTAATTTTGTTTACAATCTTTCTAGTCAGAATGTTTATCTTTCTGATTGTAATATTTTTTTTTAAATTATATATTAATAATAATAGTGCTGAGATTATCTTTTGTTTATTTAGACTTTTATATATTTTTTTTTGGTCTCTCGCTGTTCCGTCAAATTTTAATCAACCTGATACATCTGCGTGTTTCATTTTTTGGGGGGGGGGGGATTTTTTTTTAGTTTAAAATAATTATTGATATAAAATAAATCTGAGAATCAAGATTGTTCAGTTTGAACATTTTTTTTTTTTTAAACAATCATAGATGTAACAAAGACCTTTTAACCGCTGATGAACATGATAAAATCTTTTACTTGTCATGTCACATTAAAAAAGCATGTTTATATCCTCATCTTGTTTATATCAGTTAAAGCAAATAATTATAGGAACTGCAGCGAAATGAAGAGAATATGAGTATAAATGGATAAAACATGAAATATTTAATATATTTATGTGCATACTTATGACCAATTTATCCTTTCATTAGGGTGCTTGCTGTGATTTTTTAAATTTAAAAAAAAAAACTTATAGTAAGTTTTTACCTGTATTTATCCCATAATTTTGTCTCATTATAGTAGGGTTCTTTAACTATACTGCCCTGTATTTCTTTTTTTTTTTTTTATTTAATTTCTGATTGTGAAGCAGGACCAACAGAATGTTATTAATTTGGCTTAGAGCTGCTCATTTAAATATTGTCTCCAATCTGATTTAAAGCCATTCTCTGCTATTTGATCCTAAAAAGTTTCTTGTAAATGTAACTTAAAATTGGAAAGACTTTTTTTTTGCCTTCATCCGCACTTAGTTCATTTTCATTTTTTTTTTTGTAATGAGTCGTTTATAAAATGGGATCCTCTGTATGCACTTAGTTCCTGTTTCAAAATGCCCAGCTCAGGCATGCTTTTCTTTTCACAGAGGCTAGTGATGCTTATATTTTGAATTATTATCCTTGCCATCCTCTTGCAGTGTATTTATTTTTAAAGGCTTTTTGGGCAGGTCTTTCATTCACTGATATTTGTTTTTGGCTTCTTCTTTTTTTAGCATAATGAGCTTTTCCAATTTTTATTTTACTGTGAAGCTTTGAGCTTCAAGGATTTAGTAATAGCACATCATTCCCAGATGAGGTTTATTCTTATCCTGCTTCTTTTAAAGCGAATGCTATTCTCTAACATTCTGTTTTTGAAACATTTTGATTTCGTGTTTGTATTTATCACTTGTTGTAATGTTCTACAGCAGCCATAGGCAAACTACACCCAGGCTGGCCAAATCTGGTCTGGCTGGCTGTTTAGTTCTGCCCACCACTCATTTTAGAATGAAGCATAGCACTAACCTTTAATGTTACGATGTTTAAATTTTAAAAAATGTATATCAGTACATGTAAACACTCCATCCATCTGCTCTTGGCCTGGTCCCCTCGGCCAAATATAACGAAATCAATGTTGCCAGTGACTCAAAAAAGTTTGTCCACTCCTGGTCTAAAGTTATCATAACTTTAACCACTGCTACTGAATAGTTTTTCAGTTTACGTAGCTTTACAAAGTTATAATTAGCCCAATGACTGGGCCACATAAAACTAGCCCAATGACTGGGCCACATATAACTAGCCCAACGACTGGGCCACATATAACTAGCCCAAAGACTGGGCCACATAATTTTTTTTATTACAGGTGCATTTTCTTTTAATAGATACATTTTTATAACTATCATTATTTTGTTTTTTTTTTCTAAATAATCTTCCAAAGAGCTCTGTTGTATTAAGGGAAAGTATTGATACCTCATTCTTAATTTTGTGTCATATGATATAAATATAGAGAAACACTCGCTGTTTTTTTTTTTTTTTTTGAAAATATTTGCTATTAAATTAACTTGTTAATGAATTATTCTCTTTTCATATAATGATGTAATTTATGGTTACTGGCTAGTTTTTTAAAAAAAAAAATATCAACTATCATTGTGAAACTTTTGTTTAATTTATTATTAATTTTTTTTTTAATTCATCACTTTTTTTTTAATATTACTTTCAATATCAAATTATTGGGTAAATTTGATCTGAAGATATTATACTTGCATTTTGATTATTAGTTAAATCATCCTTGACCTAATATTGAAGAAAAATATACTCCCACTTCTTTACCTTTTGTAAAAAAAACTATTTAAAACTAAATAGTACTCTGTGTTTGTTTCCAGCCAGCAGACTGGAAAAGAATAACATGGTACATGGAGTATGTATCGGACAATATTTATGCATACTGCATTGAAAAATTGCTTTCTTGTGTCCACAAGATTTATCATTTTATGATCTAGGCTTTTTTTTTTATGGTTGCTGACACAGCACCTGATACATATTTTGTTATTAGATCGCTCTTGACCTATTTATTACTAGGATGATTTATTTATAAATGCGATTTATTAAATGCATGTGTTGTTACTGTTTGTTAGTTCACTTTATAACAATTGATTGTTTTTTGTCCTCTTGTCAAACAGTCTGAGTCAATAATGAAAAATTCTAGTTCTTTGAAAACTTGATAAGCTTACTACGTGTACATGTTCTAACATTTTCCCACAATTGTTGAAACTAGTTGACAAGAATTTTTTTTTTAAATTTGTTAAATGTGTTCAGAGACTATAATCTTTGCTTAGAACACTAACTTTTCCCCTTTCCAGATCCTTGTCATTACTTTAATTGGGAGAAGGTGTGTTCCTAACATCCCATAAGACAAGTGCAACAAACAGATCTTTCATACAACCATCTTTTCAAAAAGTAAAATCTGAAATCTTGATATTTTTTTAAAGTACTGCTTAAATATCAGCATTTGAATTGTTTTTTTTTCAGACACTTATGAGATTTTTGTGTGTGTATATTTTAAAATTGTATTTTCAGTGGCATAATTGTTTATAGTTTAAACCAATTAATAATTTTTTTATCTACACTTTGTTGTATAATAATACACATGTATATCTGTTATCCTTAGACAATACTAGCAGTATTTTATTAAAATCGATGCTGTGAAATATTTTTTTCTCTAAGCATTCCTTAATTATTGTTGAAAATTTTTTTTGTTTTATCATTTCCTTAAAATTAGCTCTATATATCTACAATTTTATTACTGAATTTATTTTTTGTATTAGGAATGTATTCTTTTAAGTCAGACAGATGATGCCAATTCTGTCACATGACAAATGATTTTGTTATTTCAATGAAACCCATTTTTTTATTATTATTATGGTTGATTATATACATAACAGTACCGTGTGCAAAAACTGAATTTTATGAGAAAACATTTTTTTTTATAAAATTGTCTTATTTATTAATGAAGTTTTTTTTATGATGACAGATTTCATGAATTTATTAACGCATCTCATGACTTTTGCTTTTACTCTACTTTATTTTTGAAAAGCTTTTAGCCTGTAACTAGATTAAACAGTTTGTGTGTAGAGAAGAGAGCACAAATTATCAAAATGATTTTATTTTTTTAATAACAACATTTAAAAATCAATTGAATTACAAGTAATGTATAAAACTTCAGATAATTTTTTCTATCAAGTGTACACCATTTTGTGTTAAGCAGAAATAAAACAAAATAAAAGTAGATATTGATTTTTATATTTTTGACTATTTTAACTCTCTAACTAAAATTATTAATTACATGCAGTCTCTTGATTTCTCAGAGGCAGCCTTTGAGAACTAGAGACAAATTTATTGCTGAATTGAGTAAAAAAAATAACATAGTGCAGGGTCTTCAAACTGCCATCCGCATCTGACACGCAGAGTCAGTTAAAGAGGCCCACAGAGAATATGTATGATCGGTTATGAAAAGGCACGGAACTAGAGAAGTTGTGATGCAATTAAACTTTAGAGGATTTTTGTGAACTAAGCTTTTCTGTTATCCAGCGCAATGTTAATAGTTTGGTGGAATTAGAGCAGTATGATTATGAGAACTTGTGAAATGATAAAAATAAATAAATTCTATTCAAACAAGAAAGGAAGGTAAAAATTAAAGAACATCTGTCAACTCCTATTTCCTATGTTTAACTTGGATATGGTACATTTACTCTAATTAAATAATAATTCATAAAAAAGTAAGCAAAATTATAGTATTCAAGGGTTGATGATGATATATTTAGTCCTGTAATTATTTAAATGACTATTACACTAGAGGGCTGAGTGAAATCATTACTTTTTTTATAAGTGCAGAATGCTACATATTATTTTAAACTTTAGAAAAAGCGAAATATTTTTTTAATCAATAGCACATTTTTAGAGACACCAAATTTGGATCATTTGATGATTATGTAAATCTTGTTAGCAATTTTTTAAATGTTGAGATTGTGGTAAAATATACATAAAATTATTTATAAAAATAATAATTAATGTTTAAAAAAAACCCAATCTTTAAAAAACATTGGCTTACTATATCTAAATACAAACAGTTTTTGTTACTTGAGTTCATAGAAGGTTATGACATAGACATGCAGTGTACAAAACAGTTACATAGTATTCCTCCCAGAGATGGTCTTTTTAAGATTTACAATGGATACAGTAGCTTTTTTCTTTAACTGAACCACTGTGTGGATAATAAGATGGCTGTTCTAGGCAGCTTAACATCGCAACGGGACCTCCATCGCTGCCATGACAAGCATGAGCATCGTAGAAATACCTCCGTCTACTATCGCTGTCCTCAACTTTCTTCACCCACTCACCAAAGGAAAAGTGCTTTGGACAGCCATGTGGATGAGAGACTATCATGGTGAGCTTTTTCTCTTTTGGGCGACTGCCTTTGGTGGGTATGGGTTCATATTTGCTGGCAACTTTTGCCTTGAGTTCTGCACAGATTTGCAGTGATCTGGATAATTTTTCCAGCAGCTCAACGTCACAAGTGGAGCAGATGAAAGCAGTCCGATCTCCTTCTTCGTCACTGTAGCTTATTTTATTCCCTCCAATTGTCACTACAGGGCTGCTGTCTTCAGCGTCATAAAACAACCTGCAGGTGGATTTCTCAACCTCGAACCTGTCAAACACACAGTGAGTTGCAGTAACCACAGTGATGTCACCCCAAACTTTACTGGGCGAGTCTGAACTTCGACACTTGAGGCAGGGGCAGTTCAAGTTCTCATTGCCTGTGTGTTTCCTTATCATGTCCACCCACCCAGAGGCTACTCTCTCTTTCCCTGACCCCCACATGTCATTGAATGGATAGGGGATGTCAGTATCTGGGTAGCACTCTGGCCTGTTAGGACTGGTAAAACTGATTGAAATCTTGACAGTGATATCAGCCAGTGCCTTGACAAACTCAGCGATGTCCTGGTCCATATAACTTTCTGGAAGGTAACTTTTGGAGAAACCTTTCACTGGTATAAACTTTGAATGAATTGCTTTATTCTTGCAATCTGTTTTTTTAAAATATAAATTCAAAGATAGAACAAAAAGTTTTTTTTTAGAAAAATTGCCACATCTACAATGTATCAACACTCACTAAAATTATTTCAATAATTTTGTTCAGTACAATCTTTTCAATTTTGTCTTAAATGAGCATAAACAGCAAATCCTTAAACATAAATAGAATTTCTGAAATACCATTAACTGCAATATATGCATATGATTTATAGACTATGGTTTATAGCTGCCTTTTTTTTTTTGGATTATGTTAGTCAAACTATTCTGTTTTATTTTTCTGTGTGCTGTTTTGTGCTGTGTTATACACAACGTTTATTACACTGGACTAAAGTTTTAACTACTGCACAACATTACTACTTACATTACATTACCGTACTCTCATTACTGTTAATCACTGAAATGGTTTCTGATTACATCACAATATAATACCCTTCAATAAACTAATTTTACTTTGGCGCAGTCTATGATACCACAACACAACGTTTTGTGGTGCGCAATCATATTCAAACAATAAAATTACCAATTAACTGTGAGACATACCTGTGTATAAGTTAAGAGACGACATTTGCTTGTTTGTAATCTCAGTGAAATGGATACAACTGCAATACTAATACTGGCCTTAAAATAAGATTTTACCGAAATTTTAAATGTTTAACTATTTTTCAAGATATTTGTATCCACACGTTTTTTAATTGTACAGTTTTTTTAAAAGGATATATCAATTTTTATACAGTGTAATTCACTTCAGTAGAATTACTAGAATCGGCTTTAATCTTGTGCTAAAAAAAAAAACAGACAGAAAATACCCAGTGAGAATTCCCGAAATTTTAAATGGGAAAATCCGTGTAAGTCGATGTCGATGTATAAACACTACCGAAGGCACGCAACTTAACTGTTTGAAAAAAAAAAAGTTCTCGATTAATATATTTTCCTAGGATTTTTTTTTTCATCGAAAAAACTGAATTTAAGATAACAAAAAAATGGTTTATCCCTGTAATCTAGTGGACAAACAGATCCAGACATCTAATTACCGGACCTAAATTAAAGCATGGAATACAAGAATACTCGGCCATGGTTCTAGCCAGTGAAAATTCTGCAGCAGGGGCCAGGCATTCTACAGCAGGGGGGGGGGGGGGGCAGATAATACATTTTACTAAGTAGAACAAATAAGCAGAGTGGCCAGACAAAGCGTAGGGGAGGGGGGTGCCCTCCCCCCCCCCACGCTACGGGCCTGGTTCTAGCCCAACTAAAAGTTTATTTTAAATGAAATATTTCTAAGTACGAATGAAAATAAATATCAATATGCTTGAACAGACCAGAAATAATATTAAATCAGTTTCCTTTTCTCTCAATAATTATAGTGTTTTTTTTCTTCAAATTCTAGTAGAATGTGAATAACAGATTTTAGTATGAGGCGCTTGGACATTTCCACGATCGTTAAGAGTACAAGGGCCCTTGCTAATTATTTTCATTAAATTCTCGTGAAAGTCGTCCCATAAGTCCCCCAGTTTAGTGGAGTCTGTCTTTAGTAGGGGAAGGGGGTGGGCTTTGCTAATACACAATCCCTTCAATGCTAGGTTATAGAATCAGTGAATTCTACCTCATTGCCCGAAGTGCTGCTTAGGCTCAAGAAGGCCACTACAACTTTTACTAAGTAGTATAACCCTTTTTTTAAAACTATTATTTAAAAAAAAAAAGGAATATGAAATAAGACAAGTTAATATTGAGCATATTTTATTTCTACTTTATTGAATTCAAATATCTTTGTCACCATTAGTTAGAACAAGATGAACTTTAGAGACATCTGGAAATGAGTAATAATTTACTATTTTTATATTTGCAAGAATTATTTGTGCACTTTGTGTTGTTACATTTAGTGTAGCCTTGGCCACCAGTCAGTGATTGGGAGGAAGCAGCAGTTAAGAGATTTTAATTCACTAATGGTAGAGAGAGCAGTTTTTCAAGTAGAATGGAAGACACACATGAGGAGTATAATCAGCAATACACTTAGCCATTTAACAAAGAAAAAAAAAACATTATTCGTTTTACTGAAGGAAAAAAAAAAGAAAATTTTATTTGCATTTAATAAATGAAGACTGCCATCTGCATTTAATCAAGAAAAACTTCATTTAGTATTTAAGGACATAAATACGTGATAAAATGTTGCATTGTATACAGAAGAGGAATAATACAATTTTTAATAAAATAAAAGCACTGATTTCTAAATGTAGAATTTAACAATTTCCACAGAATTTAAAATCTTACACCAACACTGAAAAAAAAATAATAAGGACTTATATAGTTGATACAATAACATTGGCTAACTGTATGATCCAATACAAGAGCTATTAATAAAAAAAATGTACACTTGATAAATAGTTATGATTATTTATTATTTTACTGAAGCGCACGATATTATACATAAATATTATCACAAACAAATTGCCATCATTTCAATTTGTTGGGAATCACACAAAAAAATGACTTACATTTCAACTTTTATAAGAACATTAAAGTTAGCAAGCTGTTAGTTAAATGTTACCATCTTATATATCAGGGCATTTAACATCTCAATATATTTTGAGCAAGGCAAATTTCTCTTAAATTAATATTCAATGGTTGACATTTTGTATGTATTTTAAAATAATTTCTACATTCACTAAAGTATATAAGACATACATGTAATTGTTTTTTTTTGTACACTATTAAAGTAATGGTCACTTAATGCTTTGGCCATTTTGAATTAGGCCAATAATGCTTTCATTAATGAATGGGTTTGAATAAATATAAGAGGAATATGACTGGATGAAACAAAAGAAATAAAAGGACAGCTTTTAGGATTGGACTTTCTACAAACTTGCCAACTGCCTTTGTGACACAGAATACTAGGCTCACCTGCACAACAGATAGACATGAGGAGACAGTACTCACTGCAGAATATACTAGGCTCACCTGTACAACAGATAGACATGAGGAGACAGTACTCACTGCATAATACTAGGCTCACCTGCACAACAGATAGACATGAGGAGACAGTACTCACTGCATAATACTAGGCTCACCTGCACAACAGATAGACATGAGGAGACAGTACTCACTGCATAATACTAGGCTCACCTGCACAACAGATAGACATGAGGAGACAGTACTCACTGCTGGGGTTAATAATTTATAGGGCCTGTGCCCTTACAACAAACATCAATCACCTAATCAGATCAGCAACTACACATGGCTGCAACAAATGTAAATCAACATATTCACACATATACTGTGCACACATTTCTACATGACGCATTGCATAACTAAAATTAAATTTCAAAAAGCAGCTACATGTATAAATAAAGTCAACATTCTGAGCTATGTAGAAAAAAAATGTGGGAACAATTTTTCAAATTACAATAATTTATAGCAATCAATCAAGAAATACACAAAAAAAGAAAAAAACAACAGAAGTTGAACATGCTATGGAACTGTAAATTATGTTTTCTTCAGCTATGTTTTCGACAAAAAAAAAAAAAAATTTATAAGTGTCTTAGAAAAAAATCTGACCATTTTTCATATTAATAACAGAAGAGAGGAAGAATAGTATGGCTAAAAAACATAAAATTATCAAGAACATAAATCCTGTTTTCTAATAAAAAAAAAAACTTTTTCTGAACATTGAACTGTAGACTGCTTGGGAAATAACAAGCAAAAAAAAAAGCTGGTAGCTACATTTGAAGGATCAAAAGATTAAGCTTGCCATGTGGCCCCGCAATGGTTTCCTTCACGGTTCGCTCCACTGTGAATAAATGTGTGTGTCCACCATGAAACATCTCTGGCCATGATAAATAATGGTGCCCCGCTACTCCCAGGACATGTTGAAGCATTGTACGTAAATGCTGAATAGTAGGATTCCACGAAATCAAAGCGCTTTGTCCAATAGCCAACTGAAATCTGCTTGGGGCATCCATGGGGATGAGAAGGGATGGCCACCAAAGTTTCAAAGCCGTCTGGCTTGTGGAATTTCTCATTAACTTTCCCACAAAGTTCCTCAAATGTATCCAGTAAATTTTTGAATTTATCCACAAGACTTAGATCATGAGACACACATATCATATCGCACCTGTCAGCCTCTATATCAGTCCTGGCACTGATCCCTTCGAGAATAATGGTGGGTGAATCATCACTGAGATAATCCACTTTGCACTCAGTGTGCTGAGCCTCAGCGCTGTCATAGACTACATGAGTGGCAGTTAATATGTCAAAGTGACTCCAGACCTTTTTTGGATCTCCTGAAGCTTGACATTTTTTACAAGGACATCCATCATCGTCATCATCAGCTGTTATCCTGATAGCAGAGGTAACACTCCCAGTTCCCGTTCTCAGGTAATCTCGTCCCTTAAATGCAAAGAAAGGGTACGGAATGGTTGAGTCGGGGTAGAATTCTTCTCTGTCTAGGCTGGTAAACCGAACTCCCACTCTGACAGTTAGATCGGACAATGTCTTGACAAGGTCATAGACTTCCTGGTACTGGTATCGCCAGGGAAGGTGTTTAAGAATAAATTTATTGGCCGGAATGAAGTTTTGGTGGCTGGGGTCTTTACGACAATTTTTCTTATGCCTGTGCAGGTCGGCTTCACCTCCAAAGCTTACTTCAGCCTCATGCGTCCCTAGATGAATAAAAACGGATGAGATAATGCCAAAGACAAAACAAGAATCAGAAAACATTGAAACAATTTATATGTTTTATTATGATTAAATAATAAAAAAAAACTGTGTGGGGAAAACGTAAGTCAACCGTTAGAAAGTTCCATGAGGTTAAAATGTTGGGAGTATTATTACAAATTTATGTTACTGATTTAAGGATGGCTTTCTATAACATCTACATTCATTTAGGGCAATGACAAAACAGAAGCATGGAAGATTTCTTTGTTTTCCAACAATATGTACTGTAAAAAAATGGGTTGCAGACAGGTTTTAGGTGCGTCACAATTAAGTTATAATTTATATTTAATGGCTTAATAATCCATGTGAGCATTATTGTAACTTTATTTCTCAAAAATGTTTCAAATTTAAACGTTTGTTTTCTGCTAATTAGAAAGGGAAAAATGGATACAATAAAATAAATGACAATTTAGACTAAGACCCTATCTAAAGCTCAGAACTTAAGTGTATCATCTCCATTGATGTTTTTTTCAAAATGTAGATACTAGTAGGAATTATTATCCTTTGGGCCATAGAAACCTATGTGGAAATAAACTTTGTTTACGTTGAATTAATATGTGGTTTTATTATTGTTCAAAGTTTATGTTCGAAATGTATGTTTTTTTTTGTGATAACTATAGAGAATGAAAGGAAGGGACTTTGTGGAAAATACTATTGAGCCATATAAATGCAATGTCTCTTTGTAAAAGAATAATAAAAAAAAATACTGGGCAGCTCCTCATGGACCCATCTGCTAGATTGTTTTACTCTTCATACATTATTTCAGATATGTATAGATACATGTTTCATCTGTTACAGAAAGGGTTGTTTTCAATCAATGTGGGTGAGAGGGGATGGATGGTCGTGAGGCTACACGCTCGACAGCCAACCTGAGTGTCTGGTGAGGACCAATGGATATTTCAGGTGAAAGGTCAAGTCCTCACTCTTATCTCCTGTGGTGCCTCCACGGCCTTTAAACAAGCAACAGTTTGAAGGTGGTCACCGGTTTGCAGAGTGACTCAGCACCAAACCATGTTAACTATCGGCCATGGTGAGGATGAAAGAAGGACACCATAAAAACCATCCCATTGGTGGTTTAAAGCATCGAAAAAATTTCATTTCATCCTTACAAGGGACTTCACACACACTAAAATGTGGTAAAACTTCACCGCCAGAGGAGTAACACTTATACGCTTATTTAAGCATACATTTCTCTGGTATGGTTTTTGTTCATGAAAAGGAACAAAAATGCACTTTGATCCTGACAATGTAACACACAATCACACCACTGAGATCCTCTGACAATTATTCAAGTCAGACTTGAAAAGTTTATTTTAATTATATTACACTAAATCCTTGAATTAGTTACAGATGTATGTATACAAATGGCTTAATAGCAAATATGACATTAGTTGAATAAATTTCTTGACACAAAAGCATTCATTGTCTATTAACAATGTTAAATAAATAAAGTTATTTTTAAAGTTTTTTCAATTACTCCTGCACTTACTTTGACTTTTTCTGACAATACTGGCCTTGACTAGAGAATCATCTGTGTCATCTAAAGGTGTAAATAGGGATGAAAGATAAAATAATAAACTTCTCTTCAAAACATAAGTTTAGTGTAATATAAACTATTTGCGCCAACCAAAAAACAATTTTATTTAAGGTTTATGATACATTTTTATATCATAATCTATCGTTTCAATATGAATTAAGAACCAAAGCACCTCACCTAAAGATCCTTCAAACTCCTGAAGAGATTGTCCTAATCCCATAATCATAAGATACAGAATCTTGTATCTGTAACACAAAGATGTAAGTAAATGAGTTTGACAGGAGATTACAAAAATCAATAAAATGCTATCAATATGGGGAAAATAGATTTTTAAAATATTGATTAGCAAAGAATTATACATTTCCAACTAATTGCTTTCTAAACATGTAGCATTTTACTTTGAGTATGCCTTGAAGAGAAGCTTTTTTCAAACAGAACACACAATTTTTTATTGCTTAACTGTGTCCTCAAAAAAAAAATGTTAAAAAGAGGCAATTTTTTAATACAATTTCTTTTGATCCACAACAATGGAATTCATAAATTGGTTAGATTTAGAATGACATGGCAGGGGAAAACAGGAAAAAACTGTGATGAATTATTACATTTAATTAGATAGTTGTAGAAAGCAGAGGTTTTGACTTTAAATTAGGGGTTTAAAACCTGCAGCCGTATGAGGGGTCATTGGTGGGGTGAACACAATTTTAAAAATATTTTTCTACACAAGTCAGCATGGTGGTCAACTTAGCTAAAATAAAACGTTCAATGGCCCCACCCCACCCCCATGGCCATGGGTGAAAAGTTTGTGCACCAGAGCTGGATAAAAAATTAGGCTAATAAGGCTGTTATCTAATGCTCTGGACAAAATTCTGCCCTCATTTATCATTTTGTTCTAAAATTAGGCAACAAGCCAACAACAATCATCACATTCTGGCCCTGATGATAAATTGATGCCAATCCCTAGGGGCCGGCCAGGGCTAGGCTCCCGGCGCGGTGTGCCGTCCCCCCCCCCTCTGTTGCAGATGTCTCTCCAGGGGGGGAAAAAATCGACATCAATCCCCCCAGGCTGCAGAAAAATTTTTCATCCGCAGGGGCTGGTTATTAAATAAAAGAACGGAGATGCCGGATGAAGCCATTTTCTGAGGTAACTTTATTTTACTCAAAAGTCACAAACTGTAAAAGCAATGGCAAAAAAATAAATAAATAAAATCAAAGCCTATTGCTTTTGTTTCTGCCAGTCCGCAGACTCCTAATTATAATTCATTTCGCCTTGACTCACAGTTTCTCCTATAACCGTCTGGGAAAATATTTAACCCTAATGAGGCTAAATAACTGCATACCAACAATTTTGTCAACTCAAATGTACTATGAGTAGTACTAGTTACAAAGTGCACTTTCTTTTTTAAATAATAATTCTATAATCATATAATGGCAATGTATTAAATTTGATAATACTAATACACTATTACTTATAAGTAAGCCTAAATCATGTAAACATTATTACACCTGCTACGACCAACAGTTTATGTTACTGTTAAGCCATAGAATGTCGAAATGATTTAGCCTAATTAAGAAATTCAAAGTCAAAACATCTAACTAATTAAAAATGTTACTACTTCATTACTTTCAGTTACCATTGGCATTATCAACATGACAAACCTGTCTTATCTGACTTAATGGGTAATTCCTAATAGATGGCAGTTTCGGAAAGCTGAATTTAAGATCAAACTTAACGTAAGAATCTTGAACGTTGCTTTTTTTTTGCCACCACTCTTCCTTTTAAAAAAATTACATATAACGATCTTTGAACCGTCAAAAATAACCCCCAGCTAAAAATAGAATCTATGGAGAAATCTGTGGAAAAATTTTGGTCTATAAATAGACAATAAAAAAATGTATTCGAAGCCTAGTTTAATTAAATAAGCGAATTTATAATTAAATCTGCGATATGGTGTCAAATAATTAATAAAATGGAAATTTATAAATGCCTTTATTATTTCATTTCTATAAGTATTTTTTTAAAATATACTTGTCATTTGTAATTATTAAATGTAATATGAACACCTGAACTAGTGCCGCCACAAGTTTTTAGGGGGGAGGGGGGAGGGGGGAAGGGGCAGATTTTCATTGATTGTCGGGGGGGGGGGGGCTGTCATAGGTTAAAAAAAAAACCTGGCTATAGCCCAGCCCTTACCCTATTCATGTAAAACACTTCTTGTCCCTCAACTAATTTTTTCATTAGTGTACCAGAACAAAAATCTGGTGTTGCTAGTTCGATGATGAAACATGTGTAAAGAAATTGCTCAAGATTCTTAAAAGCTTTTTTAATGTTTCACTATTAATACAGGCTAATAAAAGGCATTTCTATTTTTTTATATATAAAAAAAAAAAATCTTTGTTAGAAAGCTGGCCAGTTCTGGCATTACTAAAAGTCAAATTTTCTATTTAATACCCATCTTCTTCTTCTTCTATCCCTTAACCCGTGGATGGGTCGTTGGGGCACTGTCGTTGGGCCACCGTTGTTGACTGAAAACTAGTAGGTTTTTCAGTCATGGTGTATCTGGGGCAGGAAATGCTTGGCTTCGCCCAACCCTCTCCAAGCTTGACCACAGCCGGTTTCCTTCTTATCGGTGGCCCGCCTTGATCACGAACACGTAGCCGTTGGGTTCACATTTGATTTTGTCCGCCCTGGCCGGTGACTTCAATTTGGAAGTTCATACGCCCGGTGGTGCCGTGTCAGCACCACCCCCTCACGCGGTTTAGCCGGTCAGCTGAGACCGTTGCCCAGGGTGTGGCGTGGGGGGGGGGGGGGGAGAGCCACACGTGAGAGATTCAAGAGATGAGCGAGGACCAGTGAGCTTGACCACCCGAGGGTGCAGCTGTCAGAGCATCAAAGGTACTACCTCTGCCCAGAGCCCTCTATACACCTATCTAACTACACACTAAAAAGATAGTTAATAAATAAATAACAATTTACTAAGACAAAAAAAAAATTTGACATATTTAAAAGAAAGCTATGTCTCAAATATTTATCTTAACATTTTTTTTTAATGAAACATATAAAATCATTTATAGATGTATACATATTTTTCTTTATCAATAATTACTTTGAAAAACTGAAAAGCACGTAAACATTTATAATTTACAGGTTTTTTTTTTAAGATTCAAAGATTACAACACTCTAGTTATAACAAAGTAATTTGTTTATTTTTAAATTTGAAAAAAAATGTACAAAAGACTTCAGCACACGGTTTTAAGAAAAATGAGAAAATAAAACCAGGATGATGTGATGGAATTTTCAAGCCCAAAAAGTGGGGGGGTGGGGGGTAGAGTGTAAGAGTGACTATTATGAATCTCGAATTTTATTTCTTTGTAAATTTTCTTTCTTTATAACTTGTTTCTCTAATAAAATATTTTTTTCAAAACTTCACAGTCCAAAAATTGGGGGGTGGGGGGGGGTGTGGCTTATACCAAGGGGAAATACGGTAATGAAAAATCAAAAAATCAAAAGCTGTGAGTTTTTTTTTTCCTTTTGTTACAGCCAGCCCACACCACTGTAGTTGACCACTCCGTCAGATCCGCTGTGGTGATGGCTACACCAACGCACCTTTTCTTTGCTCGGTATATAAACCGGAGCGCCACTGCTACCAGGGCATGTACTGGCTGTGTACACATAGCTGCTGTCTCCACCATGTGTCCTTTCTACTGCTTTCCACTCACCCACAGAAACATGTTTGAACCAGCCGTGAGGGTGAGAAACTATGGCTATCAGTTTTAAATCCGAGTCTGCCTTGTTTCTCAGCTTTTGGTAAACTTTTTCACACTGCTCGGTGTACAGATCTAGTTTCCTTTTCAGTTTGTCGATGAGGCTTAAATCGTGAGTGACGCACCTGACATAGCATAGATCCTTATCGAGATCTGCAGTGCCGATGCCAGTTCCTTCAAGGATGACATATCTACTCATTTCATTATTGTAATTCAACCAGCATTCAGTAAATTGACCTTCTAGATTATCAAACACAACATGCCTGGCTGTGACGATATTTACTTCACCCCAGGATTTTTTAGGTGTTTCAGATGTTTTGCAAAGTCTGCATTCACAAAATCGCTTTTCCTCTTCAGTGTGTTTATCTACATCCCACACTCGACCACTTCCTACCCTTGGGTTGCTTGTGCCCATGTCATTGTGACTTGGATATTTGACACGGTTGACATACTTTGGCCTTGAGGTACTGGTACAAGATATAGATATTTTCACGACAAGTTGGGCTAAATGTTTAATTACATCATAAATCTCATCATCTCGATATTCTGGATTAAGATGGCTAATAGAGAACCTATCTACTGGTATGAATGTATCATGTCCAGATTTTTTCCTACAGTTAAACCAAGATTGTTTACTGTGTTCACCACTGCTCAACTCTACCTCAGTTTCACCTAATTTTGTAAATTGAGAAAAATATTTTCAGAAGGTTAAGAAGGTCATTATTATAGATTTAATTTAACGGGTCGCATATCATAACGTTTTTGTAATTGAAATGAAAAATGAATGAAATTTAAGAGTGAATTAAAAGAATGCTATATTAAAAGATTCATTTATATTTAATGTAAAAATAATTTTTAATTATTTAATGTTCTCTATTTCGAAATAACTTGTAAAAAGACAGCATAAATATTCAAATTGTCTCTCAGCCGTTAGCTTCTCAGATCACCAATCATTAAAGGCATTACTCAAGTAAGAGTGAAAATTAGAACAAACTTTAACACATCACTGCCCACAGTAAAAAGTGTTTCGCTTCCACATCCCCCACATAAATTAAAAACTTTGATAAAAGAATGAAAAAAAAAGTATCTCAAGCTTATATTTAAAATTTCCCATTTCTTCTCATAATTACAGACCTTTAGATCTCTAATGCGTAGAGAAATAGAGTTGAAGTTATGCTCATAGATGATTTACCATTTTTAGTGGCCCATCTAAAATTTGTCCTCTACCTAACAGTGGTTGATTCACACTTTGCGAAGCACTGAATTAAAATAATTTACTAGCAGTGCATCAAAGTGAGTCACAGAATTTTGTACGATTTAGAAAATAGAAAAATCACTAAGTTAACTCAGTTGTCTTTTTGAAATATAAGAAACCATGATTTTAAAAGGAATATTTCTAATATTTCTAACTTCCTTTTGTAACCTGCTAATAGCAGAAATTAGGATTTGGACAATATTTGTCAAGAACAGCTGATATTATTGCAAAAATACGCTGAGACAATAATGATTGGACCACACAGGATCTACACAAGTTGGAAGGTAAAGTCATACATAGAAGTGGCTTATACAGAGTGAGGCGCAACATTAAAAACATGGAATTGCAGAAGAATGGTGCACACTTGCATCCAAAAAAAAAAAAAATACTGGTGTATTATCATATATTTAAAAAAAGAGCAAAAAATATAGTTACATAAGAAAATTTACCTTGTTTACTTTGAGAAATGTTGGTCAACTTTAAATCTTGTGATGCTTGAGGATATTCTGGAAGTTAATTAAAAGAAGTATGGTCATAGTTTTTTTGTGTGTGTGCAGAAAATACCTACTCAGGCATAATTAACATAACAGCTTAGACATTTAAGAAAATAATTAGACCAGAAATGGTACCCATGGTTAATATGTTTACAGCAGCTATCGGGGAACTAGTGGACCAGGAAAAGATTTAGCCTGGTTCGCAGAAGAATTTAGACATCCTCTAATTTCCCATGTTTGTCATATTTATTTATTAACAATTAAACTATTATTTTGTAAATTGAACGAATACATGAAAATTTGCTAAAATAGTCACATGCTAAAGCGAAAGCAGTTATTAAATTCTTATTTTATGCACACACATTTAACAGGCCTAAAGATACAAAAATTTGGCATTTATTGGTGTTAACCTCATGAACTTAATCATCCATGGGTTCATGAATTATTCAACCTGAGGGCATTTAGCAGTCAACGAGCCCCAAAAGATTTCAGACCACTGGCATACCGCTAATGCTAATAAATGTATTCTTATAGATGTAGACACCCCCATTGCACTGCTTTGGATCTTTAACGCTGTTCAGCTTTTGTTGTGCACTTTGCAAAATAATCTTGGGGAATGTGGCTACAACTCGTCCACGAATGTTAAAGTTTAGTTCCAGTCAAAGAAGAAATTTTCATGAAGAAAAAAAAAACACAACAACTAACCGTAATGTAATGATGATTGATTCTCAAGCCGCTTATCAGTGTGAGCCGGCTCTTCCATATTTAGAAACTATAGTGCTGGGGTTACTCTGGACTAAATCAGTCAGCTGGACACAATGTATGATGAGGGGAAATATAAAACTCCAAATCTTAAATAAGAAAAACAAATAATTTTTTACAAGAAAGTAATACAAAAAAATATAAAAGAATAATAATAATCAACAATGGCGAAATAATGCCCAAGTTAAAGTGTCATAAATTAGGTGTAGTTTTAAGATGTGTGAGTTAACTACAAAAGAACCATTTATATATATATATATATATATGGTAGTTGTATTATAGTTGGATATTAAGTTTTTAAATCATGTTTATGAGACTGACAGTGTGTTTAAGGTTGCTTACTTCAAGGATGTTCATGCTCATCATGATTTTTTCCCCTTACCTTTAGGAATACCGGCCTTTTGAAGTTTATAATATATCTTAATCTACACTGCTCTTGGAATATGCCACCAATAATTGTAGCTAAAAAAAAAATGACACATGTGATAATAAATAATAAAATGTAGAAACAAAACAGACAGATTACAATGCCTATCTTTGTGACTGAAAATATTACCAACAATTAAAATGATAAGTCTAGAAAGCTAAGATAATACTTATTAATATGTCATATGATGGAATACGAGAATAATGATGATGGTTGTTGGGGTCAGATCACTTTACTCTGATGGTTAATGGAACGAAAGTAGGTCATTTAACACACTGCGATACTATTTTAAAAAAAAACAACACTGCACAGTTCAGTACATTATCCACATCCTGAATAGACTTAAATTATACACACATGCACACATTTATGTGTGGGAGAAACTGTTTTTGGCTTTGCAGCAAACAAGAGATCGCGGTTGGCCTAGTTTTGTGTCTATAATTGTAACCAAAAAAAAAAAACTGGACCTAATTCTGCCGGTTAGAGAGTTTAGTCGGGGGGGGGGGGATTATTCTAGGCTTTTTTAGCATCATACACGTGTACTTTATGAAACAGGGTTAAAAATTTGGGATTGCAGTGCCGAACCTAAGGATTTGGGGGCCGGGGGGGGTTGGCCTCTTTGGGGCCCCCGCATGTTGACATCCCCTACCATGACATGAGATAATGTAATTAATATCTAATGTACAAACTTTCGAATTTGGACCCCCCTGCCTCCCACCCCCTAGGCACGCCTCTGTTCGTTAGACTTAATAAAGAAAACACGTTTAACATGTTTTGAATAAGAAGGAGGAAAAGTGAAGATGACGTTTCAGGACTGGAATAATGATTAATTAAGGCCGGTTGTCGCCGCTCGGGGCGTATTAAAACTCTCTTTTGTTTACTTATCTACTTCATACAAACATATCAAATATTATGGGATGCATAGAAGAGTCTTATGATATTTCCGCTGGAAAACGTTTTCTTCTTCAGCGATTTCTTTTTTTTCTTTCTCCCCTCGACCAAATGAGTGATTCCTTGTAAACATTTGGATTTGATCATAATGATATTTGTGTGTGGAAGGAAGGGGTGGGGGGGTGGGGGGGGGGGTGATATTTTTCTCTCCCTTGATTCCTTTTTACCCCCCCCCTCCTGTGGCTAATACAGGCGTGCTGATAGATTGTTTTAATTTGTAGTCTTTGTGTGTTGGAAAGGGAGAGAGAGAGAGAGAGGGGGGGGGGAATTAACTGCCTTGTAAGAGAGGAGGTTAGGTGGTGTCGAAAATTAGTTGTCGGTTAAAGGGGTGATGAGAAAATGGGAGGAGGGGGGGTTTGGAGAAAGAGGGAGGGGGGGGAGAGAGAGAGGCAGGGGGTGGGGTGGGGGGGAAAGGCCCCGCGTTTAACACTCACCCTAGGCCCCGCTTAACGAAGTCAGGGGGGCTCAGGGCGAGCGTTCGATGCGGCCCCCGCAGCTATTACCTGCCTCTGTAACACACACACACACGCACACACTGTGTGACGTGCCATGGATGTAGATTCTCTCGGAGCGCTCACACGTTGTTAACTCCCCCCCCCCCTCACCACCTGATCACGCCGGAAATAAATAAAAACCGAGTTTTTGGTGCTTCAACTTAAGACGTTCTTATTCAGTGATGTTTAGGTCCAAGACTTCGATCTCTACCCTACCCCCCCCCCCCGGGCCGGGTCAAGCAGTAGGCCTACCCGAGGTGGGCAGATCCAACCGACCCCCCCCCCCCCACACACACACACTCCCCGACAAGCCCTACACATATTTCGACGAGTGGCTGTAAGACTCTTTTCTTATTTGCATTTACTATAAAGTCGTAGTTTAAAGTGAAAGAAAGAAGCAGAAAGATGCTAATGACGTCGCCACGTCTGCCAGGTTTAATACAAGTCATAATAAAACAATGTTTTTAAAACTAACCGTTTCTAATATATATATATATATATATATATATAATTTTGCAATAAATTTTAGTCTTAAGCGGAAGAAGTCATGGGGCAATAAAATTCGTCCTGGTGTCAGATCAACCGGCACCTTTTACGCTCCCTATTCCTAGCCATTAATGTTAGAAAATCACAGCAGACGAAAACAGATATTTGCAGTGATTATTAATTCAAGGGAAGTAGCTCATGTATTAGTGATGTCCTACACAGCTAAACACTGTTATACCCCTTGATTAGTATAATGAGACTTTTTTTTGGATAAATTTGTTATTAGTCATAAAAAACAAAAAATAATCAATTGCAAAATTAATTCTTGAATCATGCATTGTCACTGAGCGAAAACATGTATGCAACAATTTTTGAATCAATCTATCACTCAAAAGTCGATTACAAAATTTTCCCCATAAAAACATTAAAAATAAATTAACTGAAGTTTCGAGTGGATAAAACGGAAACAAAAAAAATGAGGCCAAACTGGTCTATCCAAGACAGTGGTGGCCCATAGCAGTACGTGGGGCCAGGGCCCACAGAAATAACAATGACTGGTAGGCGCCGGTGGGTGGGTTATGGCCACCTAAATCAAATGTTGGTTAGAATTCAAATTATTGATAATCAATAATCATTTAAAATCAGTTTTTTTGCCCTAAAGCAAAGGAACTTTTCAGCCACAGATGTCTTAGCTATAGATTAACAGGTGTGTCCATCAATCTCGTGAGTAGGGAAACATTATCTGTGAATCTACAACCAGGCCAGAAGATAGGGAGTGACGAGCGGCCAGTGCACTACTACTGGGCCCTCATTCAATTCTAAGATCCAAACTCGCAGCTTTTATTCAATTTATGATTTGATTGTTTTTATAAGACTCTTAGCATTTGGTGTACCAGAGCCTAGAATTTATCTTGACAGCCTGATCTAAAATACTTCCTGATTAAGTATTACCCCCCCCCCCCCAACCACCTCATTGCTGCATTGGGTTACAATTTAATAATTTAACACATTCATTTAAAAGGCAGAGGTTAAACACAAAATGTAGTGATAATAGGAGACAATAAAAGCTGAATGCAATGAAAAACTAATAACAAAGATGGAAATGATAAGTCTTTGCAACATACCTAGAGTTTAAAGGAACAAAAAGTGATGAATTCCGGGACATCAGTAGATGGCACAACCAGTCATCTATTCTGGGGCATCGACAGATGTATCAATCAAATAGTCTGGTTTCTGTGACTGTGATCTCAACAGATGTCACCACAGTCATGTATTCTGATCTCTGGGGGACATTAACAAAGTATAATTTGTACCTACACACATCACCATCTCTCTCTCTTTTTTTTTTTGCAAGTTACTGAGTGACCACTGTGGTCTACAATACTGAATATGGAATCTTCCATATTGAGTAAAGTTATAAAGTCTTATTTACAGTGTCCATTTATATAGATATGCATGTGCGTGCATGAATAATTAAAGGCACTGTTAAAGTGAGTGAAGTGGATGATGCATCTCCTGATTATGTGTCAACAAAGTCTGAAGTTAATAACGACAATGGACAATTAAATTTCCATTTTACAGTTCAAAGACTTAAAACAGCTTAATAAAAAAAAAAAAATAATTTAACTTCGTAAAAATCAAAAATCTGGTCAAGTTAAAAATATTCATGTAATGTTTTGTAGCACATGGTCCACATCCCTACCACAGCCTTGTTAGAACTGGCCAGGAAGGATTAACATCTTGGTCCGGCTCTTCTCTTTAAATTAAAATCCCATTTTGGTCCTTGATTCACAGGGTTTGTCTATCCCCGTTCTAGTTCAAAGCTGAACTTCTTTATTTCTTGTAAGAGTGGTGATGTAAGGATGACAGATTTTTTTTCAAGCATGCAGACACATCAAATGGAGTAGTGCCCTCTTCATTTATACCTGCTCTAATGCAGATACTACATCTATTCCCAAGAATGTGCCTATATCTACTATGAGATGAATTCAAGGCAGCAAGAATAAATAGCATTATAGCAACATTCATTGGAGAGTTTTTGTAGTTATCCAACACAATCAGAATATAATTATCATATAGTAACCACATAATTTACAGATAATACTAAGAGCAGCACCAAAGTGATAGGACTTTCCACATCAACACCTCAGGTGTTTTTATTCCAGTAAATCTATCTAATTCACTTCACACATGAAGCTTCAGAAAAAACAAACAACATATGATATGGAAAACTTGACCAGATTAGCTACATCCAGCTAATGCCACTGTGGCTAATTTTAAGTGGCTCATCAGCTCCGCTGTGGAGGTTGCTGGACCACCTAACTTTATCCTGGCCCAGGTTATAAACAGGTGCGCCGCTGCTCCCCGGGCAGGTACAGGTGGTGTAGCTGTAACGGCTGCCCCCGCAAGGTGCCGAGGCTGTGGCATTGCACTCCCCTATGGAAACTTGTTTAAACCAGCCATGGGGGTGGGAAACAATTGCAATCAGGTTCGCACCTGTTACCAGAGGCTTATGATTCTGGTAGACTTTTTCACACTGGTCACTGTACTTGCTCAGCCCCCTTTTAAGTTTATCAATAAGACCCAGGTTATGGGTGACGCATCTAACGTAGCTTAAATCCCTGTCGAAATCTGTGGTGCCAACACCGATGCCTTCAAGAGTAACATAGTTACAGGTTTCATGATTGTAATTCCACAAGCAGCGGGTGAACTGGCCCTCTAGATTATCGAACACAACATGCTGAGCTGTCACGATGTTTACTTCGCCCCACGATTTCCTGGGAGTTATTGATCTTTTACATTCACGGCACTCACAAGGTCTATCGTCGTCCTCTGTGTATTTGTGTACATCCCAGACTCGACCACTTCCAGTTCTTTGCTTTCTATGGCCCTTGCTGACATAGCTGGGGTAAGGTCTATATTCTCTGTCACACTTAGGCCGTGAAGTGCTAGTTCGAGAAATGACAACTTTCACCACAAGATATGCCAAAGCTTTTATAACTTCGAAAATTTCATCAGATTGACAAACTGGGGGCAGATGGCTCACAGAAAATGTGTTAACTGATATGAAATCTGGATGGCCAGGATTTTTCTTGCAATTATGCCAGCAACTTCGACTGTTTGTTTCATAATGGTCTGAAAATAAAACAAAGGATAAAGAAAGTGGAAAAAAAAATATCTGAATGATATTTAGATAAAAAAAATAGAATGACAATGATAAATGTACTGAAGTTCTATGTGACAATGATAAAATGTACTGAAGTTCTATGTGACAATGATAGAATGTACTGAAGTTCTATGTGACAATGATTGAATGTACTGAAGTTCTATGTGACAATGATAAAATGTAATGAAGTTCTATGTGACAATGATAGAATATACTGATGTTCTATGTGGCAATGATAGAATAGCTTTTTATTTTTTTTAACTCATGATATTTTTTTATTAATCCTATAAATATTACACAAGTACATAAATCATGATGGTTATATTTAAAGTATATAATAAACAATGATTGACTTTTTATAACAAAGTGACAGAAGAGTTCAATATTAAATACAGCAGACTATTAACTATCTGGATTCCTAATTATGCTGCATTGTCAAAAAAAAAAATATGAACTTTTAATAAATTGAGGAATTTGAAAATAAAAAAGGATTTTTACTTGGACCTGTGGGAGATGATTATTTGTAACACTCTGAGCTTTTGGTAATATTCTGAGCACCCTTTCACTATAACTGGCTGGATAGTTGAAAGCCTACTGTATCTCAACATCAACTTTGCAACTTACTAACAAGTCAAAATAGAAATATAGTTTTAAGTTGAATGGTAGAAATGAAAATTTGTAAAGCTCGTCATTGTTTATTATTTTTACTCTATGAATATTATCTTCAATGTAAACTAGTGTCCTTCTGACTTCATGTAATTTACACATATTTTTTTTTCGCATAGTGGATCAACAAGCTCAAGAAGACCAATATTGTTAGATACCAATGTGTGTATCTTTTTTTTTTGTTCAGATTAGCATCCACAACTTATCGCCATAAAAGAAGGTTCTTTAAAGATAATCTTAAAACTAATAATGATAACAATAGAGGTGTGTCTTTATGTGTGTGTTGCATGTATGACAATTTAAGTGTACTGAATTAAATTGTAAGATGTTAAATGCCTAAAACCACTAATTGACAAGAAGGCTAAAATTGCCTTAAAAGAATTATGTGATAAAAAAAATCAAAACTAAAGCTTCCTTTATTTAGTTTTTTCTAAATAAGTCAGCCTAGACATAATAACTATAAGTGTAAATCAAATGTAGTTTTCTTGACATCTCTACAGTTACTGACTTTAGATGAGAAAGATTTACCTTCATCACTTTGAGTTTCTTCTTTATGACTTGAAACTATAAGGAAAGTGAAAAAAAAAATTATGAAGTTTAAAATAACAAAGCTTAAAATAAATGCAACATTTAATTTCATAACAGCAATACAACGAATAATTCTTAGGTATTGTCGTATCCCACTTGTACTCTTATTAAATCAGACGACACAACTCCTTGTATTGTAAAAGAATTAACTGAACTTTTTAATGCATAATATATACAGATGAGAATATGATAATCCAATATAAACACTTGAGAAGATGAATCAATAAAACACATGTATAATTCTATACTTTATCACACACGATAAATACTACGATCCATATTCTATGAGAGATGTGGCAATAAATCACAAGTAGCTGCTATCACTATAAACCAGTACACGAGTCTATAACTATTATAACTCTCGACTGCACTGTCCACTTAATCCTTTCCTGGGTCTCTAGTCTCTCTCTTGTGTGTGTGTCTCCGTCTCTTCTTCAACCGTGGTAACTTCCCTATTTATAGGATATATCACCCCCTCATATTGCATCATTGGTGTAATTGCATCACTGGGGTGATTGCATCATTGATTGCATCACTGGGGTGATTGCATCACTGATTGCATCACTGGGTGATTGCATCACTGGTGATTGCATCATGCATGCCTGGCCCTGCAAGCACTTACAAGGGATAGGACACCCCCATTATCCCCAAAAAAATTTCATTACCTAATGAAATTTTGGCAATATCAACAATTTTAAATAAAATCATCTAACATTACTTTCTTGCCATTGTTTATAGCATTACATTATTAATTATTCTATTATTTATCAATCTTTTCAATAAAACAAAATGTAATACATGTTAATCTTAAAAAAAATATAAAAACAATTACATCTCTAGACAGATGTCAATAATAAACGAATGTGTAACAAACTTTGAAAAGAAAAAAAAATATATGGTTCTCCTTGAGTAGATGTGTAGTCCATCATCTCATCAACATCAGGACGACGACGGATATGCGTAACATGTTTCTTACTACACTCTGCTTCAATGATGTCAGATCAAAGTTAAGCACAAAAAAATCAATAATTGTCTCTTCACATAATAGTCTCTACACAAAATAAAGTCCATGGCAAAATTGTTTTCAGAGTGTTCACGTTTAAAATTGTCAGGATGACAATATGAGCAACGACTGCTCACAGTAACAATGAATTGTTCCATTAACTGCGACGAAAAATTGAGCAAAGACTGCTCACATTAATGATGAATTGCTCCATTAACTGCGGCGAAAAATTGAGCAAAGTGTGCTCAACGATAACTTGCGTTGATAAAAACAGTTTTGTGACATCAGCTCAAACAACAATAACTCAATCAACATACATTTGTGTGTGACAAAATCGTTGACATCTCAATGTCGATGACGACAGTATAAAACTTCTTCATTTAAGTAGTAATACACATTCATTAATTGTCTGTAGATGTCCCAATTATCATTCTCGACAATAGATCTGGTATATGATTGTTTGTACCCTTTATGTATTTAATCTGGAATTTGTAGTCAGTTAATAACAAATGCCATCGCATGATTCTTGCATTATTTATTACTTTTTGAGACGTTAATGGTTTATGATCCACAAGTATGGTAAATTCATTACCTAGTAAATATTTCTGTAGTTTTTGTACTGACCAGACTATGGCCAACACTTCTAATTCAATAACAGAATAGTTTTTCTCTGCACAAGTCAGTTTTCTACTGATAAATTTCACAGGTCTGTTCTGTCCATCAATTTCAATCATTATACAAGAACCCAATCCTTTCCTTGAAGCATCTGTGGCAAGTATTATTGGTCTGTTTAAATCAAAAGGTACCAGTATCTGGTCACTTTTGAATTTGCCTATAATATCATTAAGTGCCTTCTGACACTGTTCTGACCAAATAATTTTGTTAGGTTGACTTTTCTTTGTTAACACTATCAAGGGTTCCAGTAGCTGAGAAAAGTTGTGAAAAAAACCTCGGTAAAAATTACAGAGTCCTAAGATGGCTCTCACTTCTTTCTTTGTGGTAGGTACTTTGATGTTTAAGACCTTTTCTTTTATCTCTTCTTGCATGCTGCAACCACCTCGTCCTATCTTAAAACCCAAAAAATGTATTTCTTGTTGACCTATTTTGCATTTCTCTGGTGCTACAGTTAATCCATTCTCTCGCAACCTGCCAAATACCGTCTCTAGTACAGTTAAATGATCTTCCCAGTTTTCAGTGAAAATACATATATCGTCCACGTAGTGAACAGTATTCTTCACACCTCTGAATATCTGCCTCATCATTTTACTAAATGTAGCCGTGCTATTAACAAGGCCAAAGGGCATTCTTGTCCATTGATAGAGGCCATCTTTAGTTTGAAATGCAGTATACTGCTTCGAATTCTGTTCTAGTGGAATCTGCCAAAACCCTCTCGTCATGTCGAGGTGAGTAAATATCTTTCCTTTTGCAATTTCATTGATTAAATCTTCCGCTATGGGTAGTGGTTCTCTATCGATTAGAGTCAGTTGATTGATCTTACGATAATCACAACAAATTCTCGGTTCTCCGTTTTTCTTTTTCACAATAACGATAGGTGAAGCATAGCTAGAGTATGATCGCTCAATCAGTCCTTTATTCAACATGGCTTGCAACTCTTGTTCTACTTGCTCTTGATATTTCAGGGGTATATTGTATGGTTTCACTTTGATTGGTTTGGTATCTGTTAACTTTATAGTATGCTCTATACACTTTGTACTTCCAGGTTCATTGTCTATAATATCTTTATATTTCATTAATAAATTGTTTACTTGAGTTCTGACAACTTCTGGTACATTATGAGGTAAAATGATACTTAGTTTCTTTGATTGTTGTCTCATGTCTAACACTGGTATATCTTTTAATTCTTCGTCTTCTTGACTAATAGTTAAAGCACATAACTTTTCTTCCTCATGTTTTGAGTGTATCTGAAGTACCTGTTCTGCCAAATGCTCAGGTAAGCTGTCCAGTTTTCTAAGGCGATTTATATGGAATGTTCTGTGATTACCTTTGATGTTCACTATAAAATCAATGTCATTAATCTTGTCTATTATCTCATAGGGACCTTGCCACTCCTGCTTAAAACCTTTTTTTGTAGGTAGCAATACTAGCACCTCATCACCTGTTTGCAAGCATCTCAAATGTCTGTGAATGTTGATTGGCAATCTATCTTGTTCATGTCTGTCCTTCAAATTTTCTGTGGCAATTTGATTTGCATAAACAATTTTTTCTCTCGTTTGTGTAACTAAGTCATAAGGGGTTAACTTTTGTCTGTTTGGCATAATGTTTTCAACAAATAAACTAATAGGTCCTCTAGCGTTAGCTCCGAACACAAGCTCAAAGGGACTGTATCCTGTTGCTGCATGAGGTATTTCTCTATATGCAAACAACACCATTGGGAGAAATAAATCCCAATCTGCTTTTTTGTCCAGTACAACCTTCTTTAGCATAACTTTCAGCGTTTGATTTGCACGTTCTACAGAACCATTGGATTGCGGATGGTATCTTGCTGAAAATGTTTGAGTAATATCTAAAAGATTTGTAAATGCTGCCGTTATTTGTGACCGAAACTGAGTTCCGTTGTCTGAATGTACAACTTCAGGAAAGCCAAATCTAGTGAACACAGACATCATGGCACTACACACACTCTCAGCAGTAATTTGTGTGAGTGGAATCGCTTCTAACCACCGTGTAGCCATGCAGATTATGTTTAATACATAGCGATGTTTTCTTGAAGACATTATAGGCATAGGTCCGATGATATCGACTGCAATTCTTTGAAAAGGCTTCTGAGAAATGTCCATGGGTTGAATTGGAGCCAGATGTTTAGGACCAATGTGATTATGTGTTTTGCATTCTTGACAAGCATCAATATAACTATGTATATCTTTTTTGTATCCTGGCCAAAAGCAATGTCTTGCAATCCTTTGCAATGTCTTTATCTTTCCCATGTGTCCTGCCAGTGGGTTTGAGTGAGCACTTTGCAGCAATAGTAGCCTCATTGTTTTTGGAATAACCAATTGTGTGATGTTTTCATTTTTTGATTGTACTTTTCTTACTAGTACACCAGCCATCAATTCATATTGCGTATCATATTTATTGCTTTTCTTTAAATTCTCAACAATTTGCCTCAACTGTACATCATTTTTTTGCTCTTTAACAAAATGTTTCTTGTCTATGTTCATCAGCACCAATTTATTTGTATCTTTGATAATTTGTTCTGCATTTGTATTGCTTTCCTGCATCATATCTTTCTGTTTGGTTTGTTGTCTAGTCATCACAGCTAAAAATTGTTCTTTGTGATCTTCTAAATGTTCCCTTTTATTGCAAAGCTTGTGAATAAGATTTGCCTTCATATTATTATAACAGTCTGAGTATTTAGTAGCTATTGCATTTGCTTTCTTGTGTACTGTTATTTTATTTTTAAGAAGCATAATCTTCTCTTCTTCCGTGGTTAATCTGTCTATATTGTCTTCCATGCGTTGTATGAAGCAACATATTTCTTCTGTTCCATTCCATTTTTGTTCTAATAACAATCTTTGCTGTTTATCATGTATACAGTTGTCATTACTGAAAGTTCTCTTTTTATCGATGCAGACACAACAAATTTCTATATCTTCATTTCTTTTTCTTTGTATCCAGTTAGTTACAAGAGTTTCTGTGTTATCTTTCGATACTCCTGGCACATTACCAATAATCAAATCACATACAGGATTATCTAGTATAATAGCTTCACATATACCAGCCAACCATGGTGAGTCTATTTTAATGGTTGCTACGTCACACGACTTTATAGTACCATCTCCTAGCTTGATGTGTGTTTTCTTTGACATGTACTGATCTTTGTTAACCACACTTCTTTTAACAACTACAGTAGTACAACCTGAATCTCTAAGACATTTTATTTGTTGACCATTAACAATAGCAGGATGAAATATTATTTGACCTTTTGTATTTATAATATTTGCACAGTAATGTTCTGTTTCACCATTATCTTGAACTTTCTGTTTTGGATATTCTCTATCAGCATATTTTTGCATAGAATTAAGTTCTGCTCTGTTTCTGTTTTGACGTAAGTAAAGTTTTTCATCGTCATCTTGAACTTTCTGTTTTTGATATTTTCTATCAGCATACTTTTCAGTAGAATATTGTTCTGATCTGTTTCTATTTTGACGTAAATAAAGTTTTTCTGGTCTATGTTGTTCTAAATCTTTCTTTCTCAAGTAGCAGTACTTCAAAATGTGACCTTTTTTTTTTACAATAATGACAAATTCTTCTTTCAAAATAAACAGTATTATCTTTAGATTGACTCATGTATCTTGGTTTGTATCTATCATTCTTTAATTTGTATGTTTCATTCCGTGGTTTGAATTTATCGATAGCTGCACAAATGTCTGATATACTTATTTCATCATTGGGATAGCAATCTTTATAGTCACTTAGAACTTTTATTAGGTCCTTGACAGTTTTCACATTCCTTTGTTTAATGAAGGAAAACACTTCTCTAGTGCACATGTTAAGAATTTTGTCGACTACCATCATTTCTAAAATCTCAGTTGGTTTATTTATGTCAACTTCTGTCATCATAAGCCATGATTTTAAATCACTCATAACTAAATCAATGAACTGTTGAGGTTGTTCTTTATTTGACATTTTTAGTTCATGAAATCGGTGACGATAATGTTCTTCTGTTTTATTAAAATATTTCAGAAGTTTCATCTTTATATCTTCATAACTCAAGTCAGCATAGTTATGTATTGTCATGATTGCTTTTCTTGCATCATCTTTTACAAGCTTGAAAAGTTCTGACTTCCAGTCACTGATCGGAATTTTTTGTAGCTGACATTGTTGTTCAAAGAATTGTAAACATGTTTCAATATCTTCAGTTTTACCATTAAAAGGTTGCATTTTTAATTGAGTCGAGTAATTTCCTTTTGACTTTTCTATTACAGTTGTTTTATTGTCTTTTGTTGCAGCTATTCTTGCTAGTTCTAATTCATGATTTCTTTTTCTTTCTAATTCTCTTTCTTCATAGTTTCTTTTTCTTTCTAATTCTTCATAGTTTCTTTTTCTTTCTAATTCTTCATAGTTTCTTTTTAATTCTCTTTCTTTTATCCTCTCATCTCTTTCTCTATCCTCATTTTCTTTTTTGTCTATATATTCCAACAATTTATCACCTTTAAGACCTAATTCTTCTCCTCTAATTTTGTATTGTCTCCATTTTTCTTCTTCTGGGGTACTAGCCATTGTTATGTTCAGACGTATAAACAAATGAAAACGTTGGAATGTCACGTGGTAATATAACTAATCCAAAATATGACGAGAAATATTTCAATAATAAAATGTTATTCTTACCATTAAGTTTCATAAAATTCTTCCTTTGTAGCATATGTCCAATGAAAGCATGCACAAATAACGAAGTCCTTTAACACTGCAGAGACGTACAACTGGATTTACTTTCGCTTTTACGCTGCCACCAAATAATACATAGGTTTAATACTTTCCCTGAGACCATGTGGCAATATCAATCACAACTGTTCCATCGTTGCATAATACTATATACACTACACACAGATAAATATCAAAAATTAATATTCAATGAGAATACCAGGATTATACTTTCTTTTAACTGTTGATGATTCAGATAAAATCCAGTCTCTTCGAAATATACTATTTTATCAACCCAAGTGTTACTCACCACTGGGATGTTTTTACCGCTGCCACCAGATAAATACCAGGATTATGTCGTATCCCACTTGTACTCTTATTAAATCAGATCTAATACAACTCCTCTCTTGTATTGTAAAAGAATTAACTGAACTTTTTAATGCATAATATATACAGATGAGAATATGATAATCCAATATGTAAACACTTGAGAAGAATCGGAATCAATAACACATGTATAATTCTATACTTTTATCACACACGATTAAATACTTACCATCCATAGCTCCTATGAGAGATGTGGCACATAAATCACAAGTAGCTGCTATAAACCAGTAATAATGCAGTCCATAACTATTATTATACTTCCCTGACTGCACTGTCCCACTTAATCCTTTCCTGGGTCTCTAGTCTCTCTCTTGTGTGTGTGTCTCCGTCTCTTCTTCAACCGTGGTAACTTCCCTATTTATAGGATATATCACCCCCTCATATTGCATCATTGGTGTAATTGCATCACTGGGGTGATTGCATCATTGATTGCATCATGGATTGCATCACTGGGGTTATTGCATCATTGATTGCATCACTGGGGTGATTGCATCACTGGGGTGATTGCATCACTGGTGATTGCATCATGCATGCCTGGCCCTGCAAGCACTTACAAGGGATAGGACAGGTATATATTGGGGACTGCAATCACATGGCATGCAAGATAATTATCCTGACACACACACACAAAAAAAAATTAAAATAACCACAAAAATTACTATTCACAAAACACAAGGTACAGGCAAGTACAAATTAAATTTCAATTCAATGTGCTTAAATTTTCGCACTTCGATAAAATTCTGTTTGTTATCCATGGTTTATAGAAACTAAATTAAAAATAAGATAACAGATTTGTTGAAGTTTGAAAATTGATTTGTTGAGCATAAAATTTTTTTCTGGATGCTCCAAGTTCAAACTTAGTTATCTATTTTTCCATATACAATAAATCCCAATTCTTCAGACCCCCAGTAACCTGCATTGGCACAATGCATTGGATCACTGGAAGATGAAAAATTAAAAAAAAAAAAATTCACAACTAAAATTATACTGCAATTAACAATTTTTTTTAAAGTTTTGTCTTTGGCATTAACTAATATTTTATAAACAAGGTATGTTTTTTTTTTAAAGAAATTAATCACTTTTAAAACATTATTAGTAATAAAGACACATGAGCATTTTTAATTTCTATCATATCTAGTAGAATGATGTAGTGAAAAGTAGTTAGAATCAAAATATACAATTTGTATTTTCCGATAAATATATTAAAGAAGTCTGTAAACTATGATTATTTGTATTATATGGTTATATATGTTATATATCACTTGTAAACTCTGGGCTACTTAAAACTCCATTTAATAAATTTGTATTTTTATTTAAAGTAAAACCATGCGCATGGATTACCATCTATGTCTTAAAATGAAGATAAAAAACTAATGTCAAAGCACTTACCACAGTTTGGATTAGAACAGAATGCTTCTTGATGAGTTTCCACTATACTGCCTTCTGATTTTGTTAATGTCTGATCTGTGCTTTTTTTATAGCCTGCATCAGTTTGACAAATTTTTTCAGCCATATATTTCACCTGAAATTCCATACCAAAATTAATAATTTATAATAAACAAGATACCACAAAAAACAAACAACTTTACTTTCTACAAGTCAGTGTCTAATTCTGAAGTAAAATTTGCCAAACCTTTCTTTTTATAATTATTTAGTGTATCTTCCAAGTTCATTTTATTTTAGTTTAATAAATTAATTCTTTGTCCATAAACAGTTTCTTCATTTGAATAAAAGACTTTTAAAAAGTAAAAAAAGAAACCTGTTTTTGTTATATGGCATGCACATTTTTAGACATTTACATTTAACAGATATAATTAATATAAATAAAAACTAAAAAAAAATATACTAAAATGATTGGCTAAATGAACAGAAACATTCCATTAAACAATTAGCCTATACTATACTATAGCCTATAGCAATGTTATTAAATCATTCGTCTCAAAAAAAAAAAAAGCAACTTGTTTTTTCGGTCAATTCAGAGTGGATAGTCTGTAGTATTACTAGTATTAGACAATAATTAGTAGCAGTGTAGCCTAATCATCCAAGTGTCATTTTGTCTCTAAGAGTTTGAAGATTTTAAAAAATGATTAAACTTTCTTAATAATCAATGACAATAATGAGAACACAATACTGACAATAGTCAATACATTTCTCTTAGATGTCTAAGTCTACTATTATTCTTTGGCCAAAAAAACATTACTAGATAAATCCTTAAAAAAATGATCCAAAACAATGACAACAGTTAATGCATGTGACTTCGAGTGAAAATATAATATACTAATAAGTAATATTTTTTTAATAAATTGTCAACTCACGTCTGGGTATCATCCTATCAGTCTTCATAAAGACATCGTCTCATAGTCAATGTTATATTTTCAAATCACATTTGAAATGGAACATGACATTGACCATTAATGAAACAAGCGATTGATGTTCATTTTTTTTTTAATTTTATCTACATGAGAATAAAGAACCTGATGTATACAATTATTATTTTCAATGCTGATCTGCTCTTATTGTGTTTAATCACTAAAAACGTCTCAAATGAACCGCCACAAAGTAGAAAATTCCTGTAATTCATGTCGCAAGCACTGACCTACATTGCGGGTTTGCCAATAAAAAATTGGAATTTCCGATGGTAAATTTAGCGTTTGACTGCCAACTATTTTGTTTTCTTCCTGTCCAGTGGATCACAACGAAGGGAGATAATGGGTACACTGTGCAGTCAGACAAGACCAGGGTTGTTAACAATACTCTTAAATTGTATCGTCAATACCGATACCAATACTTCATGAAAATAGTATCGCCAATACCAATACAAATACTCAAGTAAAGATGTATTGCCAAAATCGATACCAATACAATGACAATACTTTTGAGAACAACAAAATATTTTTATTTAAAATATAATGAGTGCAAGTTTATCAAGTTTTTTAAAAATGTAAAAACAATAGAATTCATTGTCAAAGCTAATCACTTCACCATTTGGCAGCACGTAAGAAGACCATTATTTCAAAATGATCATTGGTTAGCCTAGAACGTAATGGCATAAAAACACTCCCACCCAATGAAACCAGTCGCTCAACTGCAGCACTAGCCGTTAGTCCAGTGTTCAGTTGCAGGTATAGTTTCTTAATGCTTGGGTAGACTGTTAATGACAGCATTTCTGATGAGTTATTTTCAAGATATCTGTCTACTTCAGCAGAACTGTTACTATTAAAGACATTATGGTCCACAGATCCAACACCTATACCAGTGGTCAGCAAAGTGGTCCGGAGCCGCATGTGGCTCTTTGGCTCATTAAGTACGGCTCTGGCATTTAGTTTTATTTAGTATACAACTTATTTAGTATACAACTTATTTAGTGTAATAAAAGTTTACTAAACAAGCAGATTTGGCTCTCAATTTTTTTTAAATTGTTGTAATGTTCATATTTGGCTCTTTGGCTGATAAGTTTGCCGACCACTGACCTATACCAACGCAGCGTTCTAATATATGTGCAGAGCGTGCAATTAAAGTGATACAAGATTTACTTCCACTTGGCAAGTCCATAGAAAAATTGAACATTAAATTTCTTTTAATTAATGCACAAATAGATCAATATTATATTCCAATATCACTTTTATTTGTAATGGTGAAACTTTTATCGAAATATTTGAAAATGTGTATGTTCTAAAATATTTGTGTAGATTGGAGGGTGAACCTTTTTTATGCAGAACAAAAATTACCCATATTTTCTTTATTTGTGATACAAAGCTCCACCAAATATACTACTTATGTAGTATAGAGTATTTATCGAGTATCGAAAATTTTTGTTTCTAATGTATTGGCGATTCACAAATCAATACTTAATACAAAAAGGATCGGCAATACAGCAAACAATACTAAAAAAAAAATATCGCCGATACTGTATTGGCCGATAACGATTCTTCGATACTAACAACCCTGCTGAATAGTGCATAAGTTAAATAATAGATAACGGGGGGGGGGGGGGTAAGGGGGGCATATTGGATGCTGCGCAACAACTAGAATATGTGGCCACATCCGGTCACCCCCGATATACAATGATTACTACAGCCCCGTAGCGTGAAAATTCTACAGCATGGGCCAGGCATTCTACAGCAGGGGCCAGGCATTAGTGGGGGGGGGGGCAGTTAATACATTTTACTAAATAGAACAAATAAGTAGAGGGGGGCCAGACAAAACGCGGGGGAGGGGCGCCCCCCCCGCACGCTACGGGCCTGGATTACTATGAAAAACGTGGGTGTCTTACAACATACTGAATATGTCTGACAACACACTGAATTAAATATGTCTGACAACATACTGAACTTAATATGCCTGACATCATACTGAACTAAATATGTCTCACAACATACTGAACTAAATATGTGTGACAACATACCGAACTAAATATGTATGACAACATACCGAACTAAATATGTATGACAACATACGGAACTAAATATGTCTGACAACATACCAAACTAAATATGTATGACAACATACTGAACTAAATATGTATGACAACATACTGAACTAAATATGTATGACAATATACTGAACTAAATATGTATGACAACATACTGTATTAAATATTAAATTTTCCCTATTTCTGGTCTGTTTTTTTTTATCTCTATCATCACATCATTTTTCTCACTTATGGTTGATCCTAGGTATTTAAAGTATTAAATAACATATTACCCCATTCATAGTTAGATGAATTACAAAGGCTAGGTTGGCAGCAGGGCCGATGCTAGCTATTGTAGATTCTTGTGCGAGTTACATTTTAATAGCGCCCTCCTCCCATTCTGAAAAATGGAAACAAAAATAAACAGCGCTCTTTCGGCGCCCCTTTCTAGTTCGGCACCCTTTGCGGTCGCACAACCAACAGTACCCTATCTACACTACTGGTAAGGAGGTGAGATTTTTGTGTGCTAATCCGTCCGTTATATAGGAATTTAATTTATAGTGCTAGTTGAAGTCTATCATATAACACAAAATCAATAAATATATTGTTTTTTTAAAAAAATAGTATAAAATGCGCATCGTACTTTATAACGGAGAGTGGATGTGACGTGTCGTAGGAATGGAGATGCCTGATTGTTGATCACTTTTTGACTATGTAAAACGCCCCTACATAGTTTTCTAGATGTACTAATGAAATCAACTATTGTCGGATATCTTTATAAATATAAGCGAGTGTCTGAATATTGCTTTTTAACGAATAATCATGTACTGTTGAGATGAAATCTGTCAGTCCAAGACCGGTGTTGGGTAAAATATGTTGTGTCCTTTAAATGCCCGCGAAATCATTATTCTCCCGCATTTTGTCATTTTAACATGATTGAGAGCCTAGGGTTTCAACAATCTTCGGGCAATTTTCTTGCGTTTGGTCCATGAAATCTCAGCCTCTTATATTTGACTTTTGACATTTCTCACCTGAATATGCATTTACTTGTATTGTTACATCTTAAAAACTAATATAAAGTAATGCAACACACGCATGTAAATACAAACACTTAAAATAAGTAAGTCTCCCCCCCCCCCACCCAAGTATTTGTATAAAAAAGTCAATTTCGGGGTTTCTTCACTCGCCATTATTAGTAACAATCTTATCATTTAAAGCCCCAAGGGTGTTTGCGTACTAAATGTTGCGGATCGATACATTCATTGGTCGATACATTCATTGGTCGATACATTCATTGGTCGATACATTCATTGGTCGATACATTCATTAGTAGATACATTCATTAGTCGATACATTAGTAAGTAAGTAAGTAAAGTTACACAACGCCCAAACACCTTTACTTCCCCAACTTAAGTCATGTACCCATTTAAAGCTGTGTGGACGTGAGGGACGACTTTGTACTAAATTTCACCAGGAAAAATTCCATGGACCTCACCGAGGATCGAACCCAGGACTCTCAGGTCGACAGTCGAGTATCTACACCACTCGGCCATCCGTCCCACTCGATACATTAATTATTCGATACATTTATTGGTCGATACATTAATTAGTCGATACATTTATTAGTCGATGCATTCATTAGTCGATACATTCATTAGTCGATACATTTATTAGTCGATACATTCACTAGTCGATACATTCATTAGTCGATGATCTGACAACATACTGAACTTAATATGTCTGACAACAAACTAAACTTAATATGTCTGACAACATACTGAACTAAATATGTCTGACAACATACTGAACTAATTATGTCTAACAATAATATTTTTTTATAAATATTTGTATGATCTTTCGAGTTTTCTTGTTATTTTTTTTTACTTTTTAGTTCAATCAAATAAAATGTTATTAACAATTTCTTTAATATTTCAATTTGAATAAAAAACACACGGTCTTTTAATACGTTTAATAAAATTGAAACATAAAAAGTTTTTTCTAGTATTTTGTTTATACTTAAACATAACTTAAAGGGAGTTAATTCAAATAAAACAACATTAAATTGATTATTGCATTTATATCCTATTTATATTATATATGCACATTGTAATCTTAATTCTAAAAAAAAATCTTATATATTTTATTACATTTTTTAATCCAAAAATTACTATATTTTTGTACTTAAAGAAATGATATATTTTACTTTAATTAGTAATATATTAAGTAATAAAGCCTAAATTACTAAACAAAATATGACATTAATTTAATTTAGACTTTGTCATCTTTGGGCGGCTCATTGTTTAAAAAATTAACCATAATTACTGGATGCAGTATCATTCGCTGCAACATATACCGACGTTTATTGTATGTCATTTGGTGTTTCATGTTAAGTAACATATTACTCCATTTAAAGTAAGAGGACTACAAAGGCTAGGTTGGCAGCAGGGCCGATGCTAGCTATTGTAGATTCCTGTGCGAGTTACATTTCAATAGCGCCCTCCTCCCATTCTGAAAAATGGAAACAAAAAAAATAACACCGCTCTTTCGGCGCCCCTTTCTAGTTCGGCACCCTTTGCGGCCGCACAACCCTCCAATACACTATCATTAGTCGATAATGCGAATACATAGTCTTATTACACCCCTTCCCCCCCCCCCCCCCCAGGTTCTCATTCTCGACAGAGGCATCCGCCCGTGACCGTTAACCGGTCTAGCGGTACAACAGGGTCACCACTCAGATACATCCTCCCATGACCGTTAACCAGTCTAGCGGTACAACAGGGTCACCACTCAGATACATCCGCCCGTGACCGTTAACCAGTCTAGCGGTACAACAGGGTCACAACTCAGATACATCCTCGCTCCCAGAAAAACAAAAAATAAAACAAAATACACAAACAGCATAACAGCAAAACAATGACAACAAAACAGTAACAATAACAACGAAATGGCTACAATAACAATAAAACAGTAACAACAACAAAATAGCTACAATAACAACAAAACAATAACAATAACAACGAAATGGCTACAATAACAACAAAACAGTAACAACAACAAAATAGCTTAAATAACAACAAAACAATAACAATAACAATGAAATAGCTACAATAACAACAAAACAGTAACAATAACAACAAAACAGTAACAATAACAACAATATAGTAGCAATAACAATTGAAAACTATTATTTCTATGAAATCATAGAGAGTGAGCAATATTACAGTCACATGACACCAGTGCTTCACCCGCTCCACCTCTCCTCCCCCCCCCACCCACCCAAGGCCACCCTCACTCCATAAAAGGGGGACCATCCAACTCATATAAAATGTGATATTACGTGGGGCTCCGACAGTTACTTTTGCCCTTGGCCCCCTACACTTTCTACAAATTGACTTTACGAATTGACTTTGCCGGTAAACTTCTATCATCTCCAGACTCAGGTATGAATAACATGCAGTCGAAGAAAGGTAAACCGGTGGCATTTAATAAAAGTATGCGGTATAAATCTGTCTTAACGACTCCATTGCAGTAACTTTATTTTGTAATTGTAACATAATTATTCGAAACATCCCGCCCCCCCCCCTTAAGTGTTTTATCGCCTCAAGATGCACTGAAAGTCAATTTAAAAATGACGTCAATTATTCACTTCGCCATTTTACTATTATTATTATTATTATTATTAAATCATAACACTGGGTTAGAAACTTTAGGAAATCTCTTATTTCTGCCTGTGACGTTTTCTTTTGGTATTTATTCGTCAGCATGAACTTTACTCGTGATTTACCTTTAAATTATCTATGAATTGATCAGATATAGTTAAACTTAAAAATTCAGAAAATTGACGATGTTATATAACAAAAAAAAAAAACAACCAGCGTAAGTAATTGGTTCAAGTTGGGTAACTCTCAGAAAATTTTCATTGCCCGTTGGGCAGTGATACATGCCCTTACATTCTGATAACTGATAAAAACAAAACAAATAATTAATCCGAGAATAATTTTTTCGGTGGGGGTGGGGTTGGAGGAGGGGGGGGGGAAGTGTTGTGGTATTAAACTAATTATAATAATGTTTATTCTTACGTCATTATGCGCTCCAATATTATCAGTAATACTGATTAAATATATGAATAGTCTGAAGACTAAGGAATTATGATATCGTTGTAGTACATGTACATCTATTAACCAAGAAGTCAACTATTTTGCTAATATTATATTTAAAAAAAAGATACAAAATAAGGACGAGAAACATATATTCAGGCAAACAGATTAAGTTATAAGAAAGAAAAAAAATGCATGAACTCTTGTGTTTAGATTTAGTTTGCTAAGTTGTTTATTTTATCGTTGACCTACTTACATATAATAAGTTTAATTTACATAAACAGCACTGAACTATGTATCAATCTCAAATGAAATACAACCAAGTGTTATTCTGTGACGAGATTTTGCTCTCCCCTCTCCGTATACATTTCATTTTGTAAGTATCGCACGCGCTACTCTCTTCACATAGGTGACGGATGGTCGTGTGGTAGAGCGCTCGACTGTACCTGGTTCGATCTCCGTTGAGGAACAAGGAAATTTTTAAGGTCATGGCAAAAGTCTCCACTGGTGCCTCCATGGCCATCTCATCTCTTACAGAGACTTCACACACTCTCTTCACATTACAATATTCAACTTTTACATTTTTTCAAGCATATATTTTTCTCTTTGAAAAAAAAAATCACAAACTTATGGAGCAATATGTAATTAAAAAAATCAGATATAAAATGAAAATTAAAATAAAGCTTTGTTGTCAAATTAGTCAAATTAAATGTTGATTTCAGAAGGAATCGGTAGGTTATAATTAAGTAGGAAATTATTTTTATGTTTTACTATATTCATTCATATACATTTACGAAATATTCCAAAAATTGATAGTCTTGAAAGATTAAAACAAAAATCTCACCTTAAATGAACATAATTACAGGCTTTACATCTCTTTTATTTTTTTTTCCTCTTCAAATTATAATTAGTTCAAAAAGAAATTATGGCAATTTAAAAAAAAAAAAACATAAGTGAAATTAAAAAAGAAATGAAAATAATTGCCCCCTGCATACACAAAGAATTGTAATAATTACAGAGTAGTTAACTAATTGCAGTGTGTTAGGAGGGAATTTATCAATGCAAAACTGGCAGCAAGTTTTTAATTACAGGGGCGTGGTGTGTGTTGGTGCAACCAATTAATTTGTTTTGCGAAAATATTGATGTTTTTTTTTATGTCAATAATCATTAAACCATGAACATTTTGATGTATATAACTCGGGCTGAGAGGAAACGATCTATTTTCTCGAACATAGAAGAAGTTGTAAGGGCTTATTTATTTATACTAAAGGTCACATTTTCAAAACACCTGTAAATGTAATATGCAATTATATTGCTAATAACAGGAAAGGAGAAAAAGTAGAAAGAAATAGAGAGAGAAAGAGAGAGCAAGAGCTAGAGAGAGGGGGAAAGAGAAGGAGATAGAGATTGAGAAAGAGAGAGAGGGAAAGAAATAGAGAAACGGGAGAGAGAAGTAGTTAGATAGATAGATAGATAGAGAGAGAGAGAGAGAGAGAGAGAGAGAGATAGAGAGAAAGAGGGAGAATGAGATGGCGAGAGAGAGAGAGAGAGAGAGAGAAAGAAAGAGTGGTAGACAGTGGGGTACAGAGAGAATGAAAGAGATGAAGAGAGTGGATGAAAAAGGGAGAGTGAGATAGAGGAGAAAGAAAAAGAGTGAGAGAAAATTCAACATCTAATAATATAATAGCGATTTGGGCTCTGCGTTAAATCGAAAGTAAAGAATTAATTCAACAAAACTCCAGTTTAAAATACAATCATTGCGTAAATCGGATCTACCCGAAACCAAAAATAACATAGCCTACCGATCAAACTTAAGGGGATATAACTCTACGCAAAAGTTTTCCAGGATACAGCTAGTGAAATATAAAACTGATTACGTAAATCTATAGTCATATTCTGAAAAAAAAATTGTTACATAATTTCAAGACAGCGCACGGTCAATATATCATAATCTGGACTCTTATTGAAATCAGAAGCTGCTAGAAATATCGTAATCTTTAAATTTCAAATAAAATGGTATCTGCCCATCACTATTTTGAATAATGCTTCTAAAGAGAAAGTGAATATAATATAGTATTATTTAATAATTTTGTTTGAAAGCAGACAAGTAAACAATGTACAAAAATATTTTCGTACAGTATTATAATTAACTAGCTGTACCCTGCAAAACCTTCGCATAGAGAGTTATATCCCCTTAGGCTTGATCGGTAGGCTAGGTTATTTTTTTGGTTTCGGGTAGATCCGATTTTTTTCACGTTTGTATTTTAAACTGGATTACTGTTGTATTAATATTTTACTTTCGATTTAACGCAGAACCCAAATCGCTTATATATTGTTAGATGAGTTCCCTTAGCCCTTAAGTGCCATCAGGTCAAAATAAAGTATAGAATTCATACGTTTGAGTAGCCACGGCACACTATGGGTTGTGTGGCTAGCACAGTGGTCGGCAAAGTGCGGCTCCGGAGCCGCATGTGGCTCTTTGGCTCCTTGAGTGCGGCGGCTCTGGGATTTAGTTTTATTTGGTATACAACTTATTTAGTGTACTACTTATTTAGTGTAATAAAAGCAGATTTGGCTCCCAATTTTTTTTTTAATTGTTGTAATGTTCATATTTGGCTCTTTAGCTGATAAGTTTGCCGACCACTGGGCTAGCACAACGTAAAGTAAGTACATGTACCCTTTTAAAATTATGTGTGGACTTGGGAACTTTCACTACACTTGAACAATATCCACAGGTTATCCCCGATGCTCGAACCCGGGACACCTCTTGGCCATCCGTCCCTTTACCGTATAACTATTTTAAATCAATTATGTTTTTTTTGTTCTTTAAATAGAGACTAAAGTACAGCTATGAAGATTAGATAGCTTTAGGCATGTGCCTACTACGGCATGCAGCTTCAGGCATAGTCGCAAGGTCTAATTATCAAATCATCTCGCTGACTAAAATCAACATTCTTAAAAAATACTAGCGACGATGTGTCGTAATCGAATATTTTTTTATAAACTTTTTTTTCTTTTAAGTATCGAAATCGGACTTTGATAAAACAAATATATTTATTTCCTGTTTCTAAATATATACTTTTGATTGGATGTTCAATATTCTACCCATTCATTTAAATTCTCATAATTACAATAAGTTTATGTTCTGGATTAGGAATACAAAAATCATATTCGAGTTCAGAAGTTAAGAGAAATATCGGCCATCATATCTTAATTCGTATCACTGTTACTACTCTTAGTTTTAAACTGACACATATGTTATTATTTTTTTTTTTTAATAGACTGGACCACAGGTACTTCTGTAAACAAATAAATAAGAAAAGGAGAGAGATGTTTAATAGTACTAACAGTTCACTGACTGTGGCCGTGGGATCGAGGGGGCTGCTGAACCCCCTGGTGCTTGACGTCGTCATGGTGTTCAACCTCCTCATCTGTGGCGAGATCATCGGTCTGCTCGGCATCGTCGCCAACATCATCAACATCCGCATCTTCGCGAAGCAGGGCTTCCAGGACAGCGTCAACGTCACGCTGACGGCGTTGGCCTTTAGCGACCTCGGGGCCCTGATCAGCCTCCAGATGACCACGCTGCTGACCAACCCTTTCGTCTTCGGGGCGCCTCTCTCCTTCTCGCCCGTGGAGGTCATAGGCATGGTCTCGTTCTACCCACACAGCTACTTCATCAGGGTCAGCGGTTTCATCACGGCGTTCGCCGCCTTCGAGCGATGCCTGTGCGTGGTGCTGCCCTTGAAGGTGAAGAAGATCATCACCTGCCGGACGGCCGTGGTGGTCAACGTGTCCATCTTTCTGGTCATCACCCTCAACCTGGTGACCCCGTACTACTACGTCTATTTCTCGTGGACATTCTACCCGTTTCTGAACAGGAGCGTGCTTGGCGTCTCCTACAGGGACGGATGGGAGGCCGCTTTTGGCATCTCGTACTTCATAACGGACCTCCTTGAGCCCTACCTCACTTTCTTCTTGCTCATCACCTTCACAATCATCCTAACCCTTAAACTGAAGACGAAAGCGTCTTGGAGAAAGTCGGCCACCGGCTCCAGCTCCAACTCCAAAAACAACCTCTCCACAAAAGAGAAACGCCTTGTGGTCATGCTGACCACAGTGTCCATCATCTTCATCGTCTGCCTCATACCACAGTCCGCCATTCTGACCGCCGTCTCCATCGAGCAAGAGCTCAACGCCAAGGGAGCTTACTTCGACGTGGCCCTGATGATCTACTGCTTCGCTTATCTGATGGAGTCCATTTGCTCCAGCGTCAACATCATTGTTTACTATAAGATGAGCACCAAGTACCGGGACACCGTGACCGAAATGTTGGCATCATTCAGAAAGAAAACTGGGACGAAAACATAAAAACACTATGACCGAAATGTTGACATCATTCAGAAAGAAAACTGGGACAAAAACATAAAAACACTATGACCAAAATGTTGACATCATTTAGAAAGAAAACAGGGACGAAAACATAAAAACACTATGACCAAAATGTTGACATCATTCAGAAAGAAAACTGGGACGAAAACATAAAAAAGAAACTAATAGGAGAACTTTTGACGCTCTGCAAATCAATCCGTAAAATCATGATAGTAGTGCAAATTTCATCAAATCATTTTTAAATATTCATTTTTTATATTTACGTGAACTAAAGCTAAAATTTAGACCTACATAATAAGTAGATTGTGGAACAAATATATAACAACAAACGACCAATCTGTTATTAGAATGAATTACAGTTGCACAATCTTGTCGAACAAGATATATAAACCATTCATTAATCACAGGACATGAAGTTTGCCATTCTCAAGTAAGCCAAGAGTTAAAAAAAGTAAAGTTCCCCATAAAAATTATTCATCGGGGCAGGTGAAGTGTAGAATTCATTTGTTTTAGTGGCAGCCCCGTAGCATGAACATTCTACAGCAGGGGCCAGGCATTCTACAGCAGGGGCCAGGCATTCTACAGCAGGGGCCAGGCCAATAGCAGGGGCTGGAAATAAATGTTACTAAGTAGTGCAAACAAGCAGAGGGGGCCATACAAAACGCAGGGGGAGGGGCCGGCCCCCTTGGTCCCCCTGGCCCCTCGCACGCTACAGGTCTGTTCAGTGGCCGAGGATTATTTTTCTAGCATAAAGCCCAGTCGCCTTTAATTTAATAACACATGTCAAGTAAACTTAAGTGACCTTTGAACTTTCACTTTGACCAATTAATATTCTGAAATTTTCAATGGGGTTGGAACACGAGCGCCCCCCCCCCCCAGGTCGAAAGTGGACCGCCCTACATCGCACGACCAGCCGTCCTCCCGTGGCTAAGAGGTACAGTCCACTATATTATGTAGGTAGAGCTTAGGGATGTGCTTGTACTTAGGTGATCGATTTATAATTCATGTCGACAATGTGCGTATCTGAAGATAGTGTTTTTCATATCCATCCTTAAATTTTGCAGTGATGAAAAATGTTTGCATTTCTTTATAAGTGGGCGGGTCGAAAGCGATGGTAGACTGAACTGGATCTAATGCCGTCGATGTTTCACCATTCCGATGAGGTTTCAATGCGGCAATAGGCAAGAAGAATTTTAATTGTTCAATGTAACATTATAGATTTTTTACATCTTGACTGTACGCTTTTCTTAGGATAAAAGATCATCAACGCTTGGCCGCATGGTTTTGGGCATATAAACCCTGAGATATTGCTGGGCTTGATGGTTTAGTTTATATAAACCCTGACACATTGATAGTATTGTTTGGGTACATAAACCCCTATTATTATTATTATTTAGATCAAAGTCTTTCAATGTCTTTTGTAATTTTCCCTGAAATTGATCTCTAGCGAACCGACAATAGATTTATTGCTGCTAAATCCACATTTATTTTATTTATTTAAGCATTTTTGCCTTAATTAAAATATTAAAAAATTGGGATAAGTGTTTGAGAGCGAAAAATGTTTGCACTCAGTAAACCAAATTTTTGTTGTTTCTTTTCTAAATGAAGTGTTGATTCAACACTGTTGAACAATGAACTCTGACTTCTTTGTCCTGAATCAGACATTGATCAGAGATTGAATACTACTAGGCCTACTACTCGAGCTGCCATTTAATTGCAGGTCGAGCTAGTTCGCAAATGTAACGTGACTGGCGAAGCAGTAGCGAAGTTATGTTGTGTAAACATTGAATCTGTTATTTTGTGATGGGGTGCACAAGGGGGGAAAATGTAATAAAAAGAGATTTATGATAATTAATTTGTTTTGCATGCTGGATCTCGTTTTGAAACGCGGTCTAAGAATTAGTCACTTTTTTTAAAAACATAAGCAAAAAAATCACATTGTTTTATAATGATTATAAATATTTAAAACATATCTGCGGGATTTTACGCATTTTTTTAAAAAAAGTTAAATAAACAGTGAAAGCAGGGCGGCTTTGTTTACCTGCCCCTTAATCAATCTTGATGCTGGAACAGAAGAACAACAGAACAAAATCAACCATTAATGTTAATAACATAATTAAATCTATCAGCCATTCACAAACAGTTCAACCCCCTGAGTCCCGATAAGAATCTTGTTCTTTAACGGAAACTCTTTGAATGTCCCTTAAAAGCTAAAACCCTATTTTTTTTTATTTAGCCGCTAAGCAACGGACTTTATGCACGTGTTGAATATAATTATATTCTTGAAGAACCCCCCCCCCCCCTTTGTAAATTGAACGTCCAATTCTGTATTGTCGCACATAGCGCTGGTAAGGAAATCGATTCTCTATATTGAACGATACTAGTACATAGACATTCTCTGGCTCTGGTTGTCTAGTTAAAACAAAATGTCTGCCCAAGGTCAATCTCGACCTTTTCCTTTTAATTTGAATACTGTCTTTGAGGGAGATTGTCCCCTCAAAGAAAGGAGGTCCTAACACAATTTAATTATTTTTTTCGTGCTAAAATGGGGGGGGGGGAGAGAATGGGTATAGAGCCCTGCCCTGTTATACCGCATAAATAATGTTACTTAAGGGCCCTTAAATTCATAGCTGCGACCAAGAGGGGCGGATGGACGAGTGTGGAGGGTCCCTTGGTTCAATCTCCGGTGAGGACCAATGTATTTTCAGGTCATGGTTAAAGTTACCGCTTATATCTCCCTTAGTGCCTCCGTGGCCCTTGCACTATAGTGGGGGGATGTAAGAAGGGGCACCATAAAACCGTCCGATAGGATCTAAGAGATTTCATCTCATCCTTACAGTGGCAAGGGGGCCCGAATGTTAGGTTAATATAGAATGCTGTATGATACACTTGTGGCTGCTGGTTTGTAGACACGGAGAACGGGAGACAACCACTGCCATCGTCGTAGGTGGCAGTGAGACAACCAATGGTATGTGTGATTGTTATCTCCCCTTCGACCCCCCCCCTCCCCCACCTTTTCCCCCAAACAATCCGCAGTTGTCTTGTGGAAAGACCAAGATCAATAGCTTGCGGGCAGTTCACTAGACAGTCACCGACACATACACACGCAAAACACTGTCCATTCCGTTGGTTGACATGGACAATTAGTCTCAAGTGAGGCCAAAAAAAAAAGAGAGACACACTCAGAAAGGTCAACCAGAAGCTGTGACAGTAACATGCATACGTCTAGAGCAGTATATTTTGGTATTACACTAAATGGAGATAGTGTATACACGGCCATACCTGACTGAAAAGGTTACCGACGACTTCGGCCTGCAAGCCAAGCACGGTCCACTGAATTTGTTTGAAGTCAAGCCAATTGACGTACAAAGGGATCAAGTGGATCAGGAGAGTGACAAAGGTGATCGCCAGGGTGACGTATGTTTGTGACTATCCACTTGACCAACATGGGGCAGAACCACCCGGAGACATCGGTCGAATAAAGCGAAGGCTGTGATGAGCTCGATAATTCCGTAGCGCTCATCGTGCCTCGAGCCCTGTACCCTCCAGTTGATTGTCCCGTTCAGTAACAATACAAATTCATCGATAAATAGAAACGAATAAATATTTATAAAGATGATAAATTAACATTTATAGCACAGTAATGTATTTCTATACTTGCCGATGATACAGTTAAACAAAATAAAAATGTTATGCTTCACAATTAAAAATAAATAAACAAATTGCAGCACTACACTGTAATCAATAGACCATAATATCAAAAGAACTAGACACTGTAATCAATGGACCATAGTATCAAAATAACTAAAACAAAACATTTAACCTAATGCAGTGTAAATGAAATAGACGTTTATCAAAAACACACTAGCCAATCATTGGAAATTAGATTAAACTAAGATCACAATGTATTGTTTCTGAATATAAAGGTTACACGATTTTTTAATAGAATTAAGATTGAAAAACTTAAGACATAAGGCTTCTTTTTAAAGCAGACAAAGTTACTCTGTGACGCATGCACTTTTAGAATTAGGACTGCCTTGTCTTCATTTTTCCAAATCTCTCTGTAGTTCAGATGATTTTTGTTTTGATTGTTTTCCAAGAAATGGAAACCAGCCTTGAACTGTCTCTCTGTATTTGGTGCTCATGTTGTAATATATGATTACCGGAACGCTACAGTTGACTGTCTCTAACAAAGACGTGAAGGCGTAGATAAGCATGGTCAGGTCCCAGTAAGCAGCGTCCACCTTCATCTCTCGGACGACACCAATGGCCGTCATGAGGGCGCAGGAGGGCGTCAGGCATCCGATGAAGACGGCGGACACAGCGGAAAGCATCACCGATGTTTTCTTTTCCTTTCTGGAAATTGTCGATTTGCTAAGCGTCGTATCCGACATCTTTTCGGTGACGGAATTTCGCCACGCAGCTTTGGACTTGAGTTTGACGACAATGACAGCCGTAGAAAGGCCGAGAAAGGCGAATGTCACGTAAGGCAACGCCATGTCCGCCACGAAATAAGTTACTTTGTAGACGAAATCCGCATCGCTGCGGTAATAGAGATAAAGCACAGTCTTGTTGGTCTCCGGTACAAACTTTGACGTCAAGTAGCTGACGAAGTACTCCGGGAAAAAGTACAAATGGAGAGCCAGAAATACCAGGATGTTGAACGTCACGGATACGTTTCTGGTAATGATGCGTTTTACTTTCATGGGCAGAACCACGCAAAGGCTTCTCTCAAAGGCGGCGAAAGCTGTTATTACGCCGCCCACCCTGATGAAGTAACAGTGAGGGTAGTAGAATATCAGGGCGAAGGCGGCGGGCGACGTGAACGGGAGACCCGACACCCTCCTCCAGAAAGGGCTGAACATGATGTTGGTCATTAGCTGGGTCACCAGGGCCCCGATGTCGCTGACGGCCATGGCGGTTAACGTGACATTGACGCTGTCGTGAAGGCCTTGTTTCGAGAAGGCGCCAATGTTGACGACGTTGCCAGCGATGCCACAGTAAGCAATGAGCTCGGCGCAAATAATCAGGTTGAAGGTGGAGAAGAATTCGGAGACAATAAGGGGGATCCGACCGAATGTAACGAGATCAGTAGCTTTTGTGACGTTAACTGACGTCATGGTTGGATTTTTTTTTATAAAATAGTATTGGCCTGTATTATTTAAAGACGCTAAAATAAGAAAACAATATGAAATGATTAAAGTTTTGATATATTTAAGTTTAAAACCAATAATATGATATGATAAAAATAGGCAGGCGTGTGAAAATAAATGCATGAGGAAAATCCTTAAAATCTCCTACCTAGATCGCAAGACCAATGAATTTGTCTGGGAAAGAATATCCTGTCACGCGGGCCTTCAGCAAACAATAATTATGGCATTAACCAGGCGACGCAAGATGGCATGGTTAGGTCATGTGTTAAGGCATAATAGCCGACCATAAGAAAACATTCTTCAAGGAATTGTGGAAGGAGCCTGCCGCAGATATTGCCAGCGGCATTGTTGGTTTGACGATATAAAAGAATGGACAGGACTACTAATTGAAGGTGGACGGATGGTTGTGTGGTATAGTGCACAGCTAGCGTCCTGAAGGTACCTGGTTCCAGTGGCGCAACCAGCAAAAAATGCTGGGGGGGGGGGAGGGCTCACAAATTGAAAAAAGACAGTTTGACAGTCTTTTTAGTAACTTTATATAGTAAAATATGTTTTGATGATTTGGTCGGGGGGGGGGGAGGGCTTAAGCCGCCCCCTGCCCCCCACCTGGTTGCGCCACTGCCTGGTTCTATCTCCGGTGAGGACCAATTTATATTTCAGGTGCTTCCATGGCCATTGCACTATCGTCTATGGTGGGGATAAAAAATCGTCCCATTAGTGGTACATTGGATCTAAGAGATTTCATCTCATCATTTACAGGGACATCGCTCACTAATTGAATTCAAGGGACTGATGGTCGTGGGGTAAAACGCTCGAAAGTACCTGGTTCGATCACCGGTGAGGACCAAGGAAATTTATCTCCCGTGGTGCCGCCATGGCCATTACACTATCGTTATGGTGGTAATGAAAGAATGGCACCATAAAAACCTGTCTTTTTTACAGGGACATCTCACACACACTAATTGAATGAATTAATGGCAGCCACTCAGGATAGGCAATAATGGAGAAATATATCTGTTTATGTGCCCATTCGTTCCACCAACGTACCGCATCCGTACGATGATGATGTTGATGAATAGCGTTACTACCCGAACGGACGGACTCTATAGATACCGCAACTGTACAACTGGCCATAAGTACTAAAGTACGGTAGATGCCGTCCCTGTGTGATGGAAGTGTCACGAGAGGGTGATCCTCTCCGAACCTAGCTATGCAACCAGATTCCTGCGATTACATTGGATTATTTTTAAAATATCTAGTTCTTTCGCTATACTCAGCGAAATCTCAGACCTTCTTGTTTATAAACACAACAAAGTTGACAAGAACGCTCTCAGAAAAAGGAAAATATAAACAACCGAATATTGATAAACACTATGTGTTATGTTATTGTTTATGATATGATAGCTACCAAATGATAACATCTTAAGCAATAATCTGATTACTAATGAAGCTTTATTTATATACCAGGCAAGCCTATCTATCTATCTATCTATCTATCTATCTATCTATCTATCTATCTATCTATCTATCTATCTATCTATCTATCTATCTATCTATCTATCTATCTATCTATCTATCTATCTATCTATCTATCTATCTATCTGTCTATCTGTCTGTCTGTCTGTCTGTCTGTCTGTCTGTCTGTCTGTCTATCTATCTATCTATCTGTCTGTCTGTCTGTCTGTCTGTCTGTCTGTCTATCAATCTATCTATCTATCTATCTATCTATCTATCTATCTATCTATCTATCTATCTATCTATCTATCTATCTATCTATCTATCTATCTATCTATCTGTCTGTCTGTCTGTCTGTCTGTCTGTCTGTCTGTCTATCAATCTATCTATCTATCTATCTATCTATCTATCTATCTATCTATCTATCTGTCTGCTTTACCGACCCCCTGTCCGTCAGCCCGCCTACCGACCCGTCCATCCATTCGTCTATCTGTCTGTCTGTCAGCATGTACGCCTATCAGTTTGTCTGTCCTGCCAGAATGTCTGTTGATCTTTTCATCTTTACCAATGTATGTAGTGCGTTAAGGTGTTTAAACATAAAGTGAAGCCAAATTCCAACTTCATCTGTAAAAAAGTTTATTGTGTTCCTCTGATCTTATAACAGATCTTACTTTGTATTACTGTTGCACCATATATCATTAAAAACAACTGACTGACGGACGCGACCGTCAAATACTAAATTAGATAATTATAACCCGAGTCCCAGCCCAAAACGAACTCAGTTCAACCCAGTACAAAGTTGTATTATTTAAATAAAGTTCGTGCATTATTTCCAGACAATTTTTCTTTTTTTTTTTAAATTTTATTCCGATTTCGATAATAGTTTTATCTGAAGAAATCTGCCAGGTTTTAATTAAACTTGCTTACGTCAGAAATCATGGGACATTTTTATGTGTATAATTATGAAACATTCTTTGATTTTGAAAAGGGGGTGAAAAGGGGGGGGGGTCAATTAAACTCTTTAACACAATTTTTTTTTTGTTGACTCATTATTATGAAAAAAAACTTCATAACTATGTTCAGCTAAATATAATTACTATGCGGCTGGATAGATAAGTCGACATTGAACTCGACTCTGATGGTTAAGGGTATAGGGTTCAATTCCTGGGTTAAGCCAAATATATTCGCCATTTACTTGGAGAGGACTGCGTCCATAGTCTATAAGCCCCCCACAGAAAGTACACTCCGCCCCCCCCCCCCACCCACCCACATCCCCACCACGTCGGTTAAGGGAATTAAACAAAATACTATGCGATAGAATATTTTTGACGATGTCCTTAGAAATAATACAAAATGTTTAAACTGAAACTCACTTATTGTTTAGGACGATTATATATATTCCTCTCTATAATATATGTATTTAGTTACACAGATGTTAAGCTTATTGTACAGTAATTGTGGTTTGTATGAATTCCTCTAATGTAAAATCATAACGTGAAAGAAAACACTAATGTGTCATATCGAAAGGAAGGGAACCAGGCTCGCAAATTGTCCCTAATACTCTGAAACTCATTGTGAAGGTATTAATGTTAATTTTAATATTGTTTTGATTCTATTGGTGCATGTGTGAATAAGCACACTTTTTAATTGACTAGAAAGTATAAATTTTAATGTAGTTATGTGACGTAGTGAAACATCACTTGTCATTTTACTTGGATACCAATTAGTCTTGAATCGTTAGTGAATTGTTTTGTTTTGAGATAGCAGGACGTGCCTCTGCTTAGTACTAGTTAGATTCTTATGGAAGTACCTCTTATTTAATATTGATTTGTCAACAACGTCAGTCAGTAACACATGTTATATTACATGTTGTAAATGATGTTATTAGTAATTTTGTTAATGATTAATTCCATTTTGATGTTTAATTTGAGAAGTTTATCCATTATAGTGTGATATTGTACATCAGTAGTTTCACCATTTACGTTTTCTGTTTGTGTACATTTCTGTATAGTATCTACTCCGATTTCTTGTAAAATAAATTCTGCTAGTTTTCCATATTGTAAACCAATTTGTCGTCCTTTTAAACAAGCTACATCCCAAGAATCTAATTTATGTTCATCACATTCAAGTTCTCGAACTCTTTTACTTTTATAGAAATATCTGCACAGTTTCAACTGGACTTGGCAATATGTAAGATCATCATAGTTAGGTATAGTGAGTAGAGCTTCTTTTGCTTCACATTCACAAGATTCAAATAGTTGAGTTGTCCATTTACTATGTTGTATATTATTAAGATCACAAAATCTTTCAAAATCTATGAAATATTCATCAATTTCAAATGTTCTTCCATCAAATTTGTTAATGCCGGATATAGTTCCTGAATATCTAGTTTTGTGTAATTCATAATATTTTTCTCTTTCCTTCATAAAGTGTGACAGTTCTCTTCCTTTCAGACGTAGCATATCAGCATACCATAACCATCTTTCAGTGTTATCTTCAAAAGATTCAATATATGCCATTTTATATATTCTGTTTTTCAGTAATTTCAAAGTGTGTAGCAATCAATCCAATGTACGAACTAAAATATTAATATTATCAAATCTATATAAATAATATTATAATAATGACATCAAAATAACAACATAAACAATGAACCATGAAATTATCTAGGACAAGATAAAAGAATGTTACAAGAGGAATACAAATAGTAATAAACAAATGTATACACAAACTAGACATATACCACTAAACAAATATTTAAATCTAGTGTCTAAGTGGAGCCCTAAATTCACTCAAAAATACAAAAATGTATATATAACTCCAAAAAGACAATAAATTAATTCCTAATAGCAAATGAAATTAGCTAGTCTAATATTCATTTGAAAAATACATGTAACATGAATAAAAGAAAAATTAGTACATCGGAATCAGACACAAAGATTTTCAATTAAATTAAATTATCTCAAGTTAATACTAATTATGTCCCTTGTTTACTTGACCTTCTTTTTTGTTCTCGAATAAACTCCAATAAAACCGTTTACTACAGTTCCTGTACTATAAATAGTCCAGTCCAGCACAGTTATAAATAAACTTGAAAGTTCATGAAATTTCTGACCTGACTACGTAAGAATTGTTTACAAAAATGTTCCACTTGACTGCACACGTTAAGTGCGTATATTCTATTCAGGTCAATTTACTGTCCAGCGACGAATAAAATGAATGATATTATTATTCAACTGAAATGCTCTCTGTAGTATGTAACGTAGCGGCGTATCATAAAGATATAAAATGCTGCCGTATTTAATATACAGTCTCTTCTAAGAGGAGTATTTCTTATAACACTGACCTCAATGTCTCCTCAAATTCTGTTTAATGTGTCCTCGGAGGCGGATTCACTATGTTGCTGCCACCATGTAAATTATATTATTATCATATTGTCTTCGATATTAAAGAATGTATCAGCGACTAGCTCGTCGTTGTATTAATTAATTAAGGAGAATGTCAAGTATGAATCGTAGTTGAATAGCACGCTACAAATCTAAACCCAAATCACACACACCACACCACCCACCTCCACACTCATGTGGCCGCTATATTGGCACTTCCGTTTTAAGACTCCAGCAAATAGGTTAAAGAAAAAAAGATTAGAATAGAAAGGTTTATTCAGGAAACAGATCAAGTAAATAGCACAAGGAATGCACTACAGTTGACCACTATCGCGACTTTCCTCCTGATGATTGTTTTCACCTTCAGGGGCAGAACCACGCATCTTTCAAAGGCGGCGAACACTGTTACGGACCCGCTGACACGGACAAAGTAGTCGTGTGGGTAGAAAATTGAGCGAGGCGGCGGAGCTTGAGAATGGGAGGTCGAAAAATCCCCAAAAGGGATATCCAAAAAAAAGATATAGAACGGTATCTGAAATAGCAAATATCCAATGCCGCTGATAGCCAGAGTTGTGAGTACAACATTGATGCTATCCTGCAGGCCTTGTTTGGTGAAGTGAAAAATGTTGATGATGTTACCCACAATTCCAAAACAGCCAATCAGCTCAGTGCAAATAACAAAGTTAAATGTCAAAAATAATTTGAACACAGTGGGGTTGATAATTTCAGCCGGCGAATCGGCGGCTTCCTGTCTAGATAACTGAACAACTGCCCATAAGTACTTGACATCATGAAGATTTGTTGCTATTTATAGACATGAACTTTCGGAAAACTTAAATTATCAATAAAGTGCGAGAAAAGTTTATCAAAGATTTTTGAAAATTTAAAGTGTAAAAATAAAAGAAAAAAAAATTTATAAAGAAATGAAAGTAAATGTTTTCAACCAGAATAAATGCTCAAAAAGGAAAATAAAATGAAAAAGAAAATTTGCAACTGTCAACAGACTTTGAAGGCTCTAGATTCTACACATTAATAATGGGACTGTTTTTATAGTAACCTTCTTCTCTCATCCCTCCCAGTGCCGATAGTGCAATGCCCTTGTAGGTACTACTGGACATATAGCGGGGACGTTAACTAAGACCTGAAAAAAGCATTCTGTTATCACTTAAGATAGTTATTAAGATAGTCGAGCGCTTTACCACATTACCATCTGCGTAGTAGCTTCCTGAGATGTTTAGGTGTCTTGGCTAAAAGTACACGCCTGCGGCGCACATCAGCCAACGTATTTTATGGGAATTAGTACTAGAAGCGGACCCCTTTTAGTATAGGCCCTGTGCTTTTTTATTCTAGTTTTCATGTCGTTCGGAACGGCGCTAGTCATAATGTTAGCATTTTCTATCCATGGTCCTCAAACTGTGTTTACGCGCATCCAATGGGATACCATACACTACTCTGTATTTTATCTCCCATACCTTCTTATTATTCAGTATTTTCTACCTACCTTGTGTAATTTTTATTCTCTCTCTTAATATTCAGTATTATCTCTCCCACCCTTGAATATTCCTTATTCATTTGCATCCTCCCAGTTCTTTACTATACCTTGTTTATACTCCTCCTTTCCTGCGTGATACACTTTCCCCTCCCTCGTGTGACATTTTTTTTTACCGTTATTTTCTTTATACCATCACATCTACGGTGTCAAGATGACCTCTGAGAGGTCACACAATGAATGAAGGGAATTCACATTTTTTGTCTATATTTACAAATGAACAATAACCAAATCGCTAATGTTTGAAAGGAGAGAATAAAATAGACAACAGCATTCTAATAGTCATAAAGAATTTTAACGTAAAGTTTGGAGAATTTTTTATCAAACAAATACAATTTTTAAGTACAGTTGTGATATCGTCTATTCCAAAGCTTCTTGTTAGAGAGCGCTGATTTTTAAAAAAAAATCTATTACCTCGCCTAAATAACCCACGTGACAGTCACGATCCTATGTCACCAGAAGTCACGTGTCATTCATGTCTGGGTTTTTTCTTTCCCCTTACTTGTCCGATGCCCGCCGATAACCAACCCCTCCACCCCCCCCCACAAGTAAAATTACGACCATTTTTTACCCCTCCCTCATCAAACTTATAAAAACGTAAAAAAATAAAAAATAAAATAAAAATTCCCCCCCCCCACTCAAACTTATAAAAACGTAAAAAAGGGGGAAAAAATACCCCCCCCCCTTTCCTTTCAAATGTTAAATAACAAACCTCCCCCTCCCTGACCATTCATACTAATAAATGCAGCCATGCAGTGACCTACATACGAACACAGTCACTTAGTGCTCAACCTGTTGATGATCAGTTGTTTGTCACATATTAAGTGGACACATTAAAAAAAAAGTGGACCAAAGAACTCCGTAACTTTAAATTTGCATTGAAGGTGGTAAGCAAATACAGTTGTAAATTAACCGTCTTTCTCCCCCCAGTATGTAACATGTTCAGACCTGAATAATCAATTACCACATGCCCATCTTAAGGCTTCTGGGGCCCCAAAGACTTTCCGAAAAGCAAAAGTACCCATTCTGGCGCCTGGTGATATCATCAGGGGCCCCCTATGACTAAAGAAAGTGCCGCCAGTTGCGGTTCGTCGTCCTCCCCCTACCCTTCCCCAAATCCTTCCCCCCTACCCTATGACTTAATTGTTCGGGGTCAAGTTTGAGTACAATTACATACGGTTTTTTTAAAATTACAAGTAAGACTATGACTACAAAGTACTCACAGTGCAAGTACGAGCGCAAGTACTCCAACAATGTACTCGGGTTGTACTCAAGAACAGATACAGTACTCCATCTCTCGAGCATGTCATATATGTCAACAACTGCTTTTAGCAAAAAAGGCATTTACAAAAACCACTTCTGGTGGTATCTACAGGTTATGCGGGGTCTAAGTCGTGTATTATGTGCGCCATAGGGCGATTATCATGTGGGCCATAGGGCAATTATCATGTGGGCCATAGAGCGATTATCGTGTGGGCCAGAGGACGATTATCATTTGGGCTATAAGGCAATTATTATATGGGCTATGGCCCATTATTATTTTGGCCATAGGGCAATTATCATGTGCGCCATAGAGCGATTATCGTGTGGGCCGTTGGGCGATTATCATTGGGCCATAGGGCGATTATCATGTGGGCCATAGGGCGATTATCATGTGGGCAATTGGGCCATTATCATGTGGGCCATAGAGCGATTATCATGTGAGCCAGAGGACGATTATCATGTGGGCCATAGGACGATTATCATGTGGGCCATTGGGCGATTATCATTTTGACCATAGGGCGATTATCATGTGGGCCATAGGGCGATTATCATGTGGGCCATAGGACGATTATCATTGGGCCATAGGGCGATTATCATGTGGGCCATAAGGTGATTATCATGTGGGCCATAGGGCGATTATCATTTTGGCCATAGGGCGATTATCATGTGGGCCATAGGGCGATTATCATGTGGGCCATAGGGCGATTTTCATGTGGGTCAGAGGAAGATTATCATGTGGGCTATAGGACGATTATCATTTTGGCCATAGGGCAATTATCATGTGGGCCATTGGGCAATTATCATGTGGGCCATTGGGCGATTATCATGTGGACCATAGGGTGATTATCATGTGGGCTATAGGACGATTATCATGTGGGCTATAGGACGATTATCATTGGGCCATAGGGCGATTATCATGTGGGCCATAGGGCGATTATCATGTGGGTCGTAGGGCGATTATCATGTGGGCCATAGGGCGATTATCATGTGGACCATAGGGCGATTATCATGTGGACCATAGGGTGATTATCATGTGGGCCACAGGGCGATTTTCATGTGGGCCTGAGGACGATTATCATGTGGGGTATAGGACGATTATCATTGGGCCATAGGGCGATTATCATGTGGGCCATTGTGCGATTATCATTTGGACCATGGGGTGATTATCATGTGGGCCATAGGGCAATTATCATGTGAGCCATAGGGCGATCATCATGTATGCCAGAGGACGATTATCATGTGGGCTATAGGACGATTATCATTGGGCCATAGGGCGATTATCATGTAGGCCATAGGGCGATTATCATGTGGGTCATAGGGCGATTATCATTTTGGCCATTGGGCGATTATCATGTGGGCCATAGGGCGATTATCATGTGGGCCATAGGGCGATTATCATGTGGGCCATAGGGCGATATTCATGTGGGCCAGAGGACGATTATCATGTGGGCTATAGGACGATTATCATTGGGCCATAGGGCGATTATTATGTGGGCCATAGGGTGATTATCATTTTGGCCATAGGGCGATTTTCATGTGGGCCATAGGGCAATTATCATGTGTGCCATAGGGCGATTATCATGTGAACCATAGGGCGATTTTCATGTTGGCCAGAGGAAGATTATCATATGGGCCATAGGACGATTATCATGTGGCTCATAGGGCGATTATCATGTGGGCCATAGGGCGATTATTATGTGGACCATAGGGCGATTATCATGTGGACCATAGGGCTATTATCATGTGGGCCATAGGGCGATTATCATGTGGGCCATAGGGCGATTTTCATGTGGGCCAGAGGACGATTATCATGTGGGCTATAGGACGATTATCTTTGGGCCATAGGGCGATTATTATGTGGGCCATAGGGCGATTATCATGTGGGTCATAGGGCGATTATCATGTGGGCCATAGGGCGATTATTATGTGGGCCATAGGGCGATTATCATTTTGGACATAGGGCGATTATCATGTGGGCCATAGGGCGATTATCATGTGGGCCATAGGGCGATTATTATGTGGGCCATAGGGCGATTTTCATGTGGGCCAGATTATCATGTGGGCTATAGGACGATTATCATGTGGGCTATAGGGCGATTAACATGTGGGCCATAGGGCGATTATCATGTGGGTCATAGGGCGATTATCATTTTGGCCATAGGGCGATTATCATGTGGGCCATTGGGCGATTATCATGTGGACCATAGGGTGATTATCATGTGGGCCTTAGAGCGATTATCATGTGGGCCATATGGCGATTATCATGTGGCTCATAGGGCGATTATCATGTGGGCCATAGGGCGTTTATCATTTGGGACATAAGCGATTTTCATGTGGGTAATAGGGCGAGTATCATGTGAGCCATAGGGCGATTATCATGCGGCGACTAGGACTATAATTGGAGCACATTCATATACATTCAATCACATAATCTCTTAGCACGGTTATCTCCCCCCCACCCACACACACAAATACGGGAGTCTGAGGCAGTTATCCTATAATAGGATTCCTATTAGCCAGAATTAAAGAAAACCGCCACTGTATGCGCCATCGTTATTATTTGTATAAACGGGATAACGGTCAATTGGTGAGTTGTTTTATGTCAGTGTGTGTGTGTCCCCGGCTGTTCATGCAATGTTTAACACGCAGTTTTGACCATGCGTGTGTTTGTGAGACCCTACTATTTTTTACATATCCAATATTCACACGCGGTTTTGACCATAGCGGTATGTGGAAACGAAAATGTGTCGAATGTGTCGTCACACGTAACACACACAAAGACACCGTTGGATGACCACTCCTTGAGACGGTTCGCTGTTCAACAGTGCCTGGCGTGGTCATCTGTGTTGCTTATTTTCTTGATAGGTGAGCTTTCATTCACGGAGCAGTCATTTTATCGGAAACTTTGGTGCATTGCAGTGGTGAAAATATGTTTTCTTCTGCAAAATTTGTCAATACATTTGGCTATTGAAATGGATTACAATAAAATAAATTCAAAGATTTAGAACAAGTAAGTTTTAATTTTCATTTATTCTTCATTATTAAACCTATTGTTATTTAGAGGAACGTGTTCGGACCGAATAAAATTGAGGTGAAAAAATATCAAAACCTATAAAAATATTGGTACAAAGTCGTTTTTATGTTAATTTTTATAAGCAGGGTTAAGAAAAACGTATTTAAGGGGGCCTTTGGCAAAAAAAAGAACAACAAAAATTTGGGAGATGGCAAGATTGGTAGGCAATGTAATTTACGAAATCTATTAGTGTAGTCATCCTAGAACAGTTCCAGTATTTGGCATACTTCTAAAGAACATGAAGATGTGTATTGTTCTTTTGTTGATGTAGGCCTAACTCCCATTGCCAACACCTCTTAGTACAGTCTGATTAGATCTGTCCAAAAATTCTCACATAATTAGAAACAGCTAATTAAAGCTCTTATTTAATTAAACTTAAAAAATGTTTTTTTAAAAAAAAATAAAAAATACTTAGTATTTAGTTATGAAGCCAAAGAATTGATCTTAATTGTTTGGATCTCTCAGATGGCAAGTTTGATAGGCTATGTTTTTTATGAAACCTTTTGAAGTAGTCATTCAAGAACAGTCCCAAATTTTGGCATACTCTTATAGAACAAGAGAATGTATTTTATCCTAAACCATTTGTTGGGCTATCAGCTCTGTACATGGAAAAAAAAGGTAGATATTTGAATCAATTAAATTAAAAATTACAAAACAAAATTGATTAGTAGAGTTAATAAACATGCCACTAAAAATTGTTTTAACAGAAAAGAAAATAATCTGTTTTTCGCTTTTGGCATTTAAATTAAATTAGCTATAATTGGAGTACAATATTTTGATACTGTTGTGGAGGTTACTTTCAAGTCAACTCTCAGTCCTGTCTGTTTAGATCGGTGAAAAAATGACTTAAATACTTAGAAGTGGCAAATTAAATCTCATTACTATTTAAACTTAAAATATTTTTTTTAGTTTAAAAAAAAGTTGCTAACCATTTTGTTATAAATAAAACGGTTTATTGTATATAATCTTATGGTGTAATGCATCTAGAACACTTCTAAAGAAGTTGAGAATGCATATTGTCCCAAAAAAACATGTTGGGCTTTTTATTCAGTGAGTAATCCATTTTGTTTTGTAATTATTCATTGAATCGATTCTGATCTGTAATATTTTTTCTCGTTTTCAGAGCAGAGAGCATAACAAGTTGTTTGGAACAAGATACATTTTCATGTTTATTAGAAGTATGCCAAATGCTAGAAAAGTTCAAGAATGACTACATCAATAGATCTTGTTAAATGCATAGCCTACCAAAATACTTGCCACTTCAGAGGTTCCCAAATTTAAAAGACTGTCAAAGAGATTGTCATAAAAAATAAATGCTAAGTATTTTTTTAATTAAAAAAAAACATTTTAAAGTTTAATTAGTTAAGAAATTTAATTAGCTGCTTCTAAATAGGTGAGAATTTTTAGACAGATCTAAACAGACTGTACTAAGAAGTGTTGGCAATGGGAAATAACTCAATAAAAGAATAATTTCATATACAATGAGTAGGGTAAGTATTTTAGTTTAAAATCCTCAATGCAAGTTAAGTATTTTATTCTTTATTAAATTAATTTTATTTTTAATTTTTATTATAATTAGTTTTATATGTACTAACTCGACTAATCCATTTTGTTTTGTAATTATTCATTGAATTGATTCTGATGTGTAATATTTTTTCTCGTTTTCAGACACCATCAGCAATGTCAGCCTTTTGGAAAAGACCTGCCAACTCTCAGCTGAAGAAGAGATCAGAAAGAGGCGATGGGGCTGGATAGGACACACCTTACGCAAACCAGCAGCCAGTATCACAAGGCAGGCACTGAGTTGGAACCCCCAAGGTAAACGGAAGAGAGGTCCCCCAAGAAATACCTGGCGTCGAGACCTGGAAGCGGACACCATCAAGATGGAACACAACTGGAACCATCTGGAGAAGATAGCAAAGGACAGAGGACTCTGGAGAACTGTTGTTGGTGGCCTATACCCTGCCATGGGTGAAGGGCAATGATGATGATGATGATGATACCAAATGCTGGAAATGTTCTAGAATGACTACATCAATAGAACTTGTTAAATGCATAGCCTACCAAACTTGCCACCTCAGAGGTTCCCAAATTTAAAAGATTGTCAAGAGATTGTCATCAAAAATAAATGCTAAGTATTTTTTTATTTTAAAAAAAATTTTAAAGTTTAATTAGTTAAGAACTTTAATTAGCTGCTTCTAAATACGTGAGATATTTTTGACAGATATAAACAGACTGAACTAAGAGGTGTTGGCAATGGGAGTTAACTCAGTAAAAGAATCAATTTCATATACATTGATTAGGGAAAGTATTTTAGTTAAAAATCCTCAATGCAAGTTAAGTATTTTTATTCCTTTATTAAATTTATTTTATTTTTAATTTTTATGATAATTAGTTTTATATGTACTAACACGACTAATACATTTTGTTTTGTAATTATTCATTGAATTTATTCTGATCTGTAATATTTTTTTCTCGTTTTCAGAGCAGAGAGCATAACAAGTTGTTTGGAAAAAGATATATTTTCATGTTTATTAGAAGTATACCACTTACTGGAACTGTTCTAGAATGACTACACAATAGATCTTGTTAAATGCATAGCCTACCAAACTTGCAACTCAGAGGTTCCCAAATTTAAAAGATTGGCAAGACATTGTCATCAAAAATAAATGCTAAGTATTTTTATTTATTTTTTTCAAAAAAATTTTCAGTTTAATTAGTTTATAACTTTAATTAGCTGCTTCTAAATATGTGAGAATTTTCGACAGATCTAAATAGACTGTACAGAGAGGTGTTGGCAACGGGAGTTAACTCAATAAAAGAATCAATTTCATATATATTGAGTAGGGAAAGTATTTTAGTTTAAAATACTCAATGCAGGTTAAGTATTTGTATTCCTTTATTAAATTAATTTTATTTTTAATTTTTAGTATAATTTTATTTATATGTACTAACACGACTAATACATTTTGTTTTCTAATTATTTATTGAATTTATTCTGATCTGTAATATTATTTTCTCGTTTTCAGAGCAGAGATCATAACAAGTTGTTTGGAAAAAGATATATTTACATGTTTATTAGAAGTATACCACTTACTGGAACTGTTCTTAAATGACTACACCAATAGATTAAAAGATTGTCAAGACATTGTCATCAAAAATAAATGCTAAGTATTTTTATTTACTTTTTCCAAAAAAATTTTCAGTTTAATTAGTTTATAACTTTAATTAGCTGCTTCTAAATATGTGAGAATTTTCGACAGATCTAAATAGACTGTACAGAGAGGTGTTGGCAATGGGAGTTAACTCAATAAAAGAATCAATTTCATATGTTTTGAATAGGGAAAGTATTTTAGTTTAAAATACTCAATGCAAGTTAAGTATTTTTATTCCTTTAATAAATTAATTTTATTTTTAATTTTTAGAATAATTTGTTTTATATGTACTAACACGACTAATCCATTTTGTTTTGTAATTATTCATTGAATTGATTCTGATCTGTAATATTTTTTCTCGTTTTCAGAGCAGAGAGCATAACAAGTTGTTTGGAACAAGATACATTTTCATGTTTATTGGAAGTATACCAAATGCTAGAAAAGTTCAAGAATGACTACATTAATAGATCTTGTTAAATGCATAGCCTACCAAAATACTTGCCACCTCAGAGGTTCCCAAATTAAAAAGACTGTCAAAGAGATTTTCATGAAAAATAAATGCGAATTTTTTTTTTATTTTAAAAACATTTTTAAGTTTAATTAGTTAAGAACTATAATTAGCTGCTTCTAAATACGTGAGATATTTTTTGACAGATATAAACAGACTGAACTAAGAGGTGTTGGCAATGGGAGTTAACTCAGTAAAAGAATCAATTTTATATACATTGATTAGGGAAAGTATTTTAGTTAAAAATCATCAATGCAAGTTAAGTGTTTTTATTCCTTTATTAAATTAATTTTATTTTTAATTTTTATGATAATTAGATTTATATGTACTAACACGACTAATACATTTTGTTTTGTAATTATTCATTGAATTTATTCTGATCTGTAATATTTTTTTCTCGTTTTCAGAGCAGAGTGCATAACAAGTTGTTTGGAAAAAGATATATTTTCATGTTTATTAGAAGTATACCACTTACTGGAACTGTTCTAGAATGACTACACCAATAGATTAAAAGATTGTCAAGACATTGTCATCAAAAATAAATGCTAAGTATTTTTATGTATTTTTTTAAAAAAACATTTTTAAGTTTAATTAGTAAAGAATGTTTTTTATTTTTTTTTATTCTTGTTGTAAATAAAATTTTTTACTTAAAGATTTTACAGAGTTTTATAAATTACAAATGATGATAGAGTCGAACCCTAATTTTGTATAGTCCAGGTCAAAACTTTGTTAGGCCAGACTTTTATTTCCAAACAGTAATACCTTGAATTAAGTCATTTTTTTAATAATCTTAAACATTACTTTTTTTTAAATTTGTACTTTGTTTCCATTTTATTCATTATTGTATAAAATAGATCAGTTTTTAGGAATATTTTCTATGAAATGTTTTTTTAATTATTTATATTTAATCTTTTTTGTTTAAGAAAAAATATTTTTATTTATGATTAGTAAAAACTTTTCAAAACAAGGCCTGATTACAATGATCTTTTGTAGACTGTTTACATATTTTTTCTAATACTGTTGATACTTATTTTTAATGTTTAGCTAAATAAACAGTTATACTCATTCTTAAATCTTTTGTTGTAATTGCATTATAGAATAATAGGCATGAATTCTGTGTATCTACTTATGCACGGCAGTTGATCATTGTATAGCAGAAAATTGAAACGAAGCTTATAGTCTATTTCAAAAATTGAAAAATAGGACTAGAAAGTAGGATATTTTGGGAATAAGTAGGAGCTTATGGGATTATTAGGAGCTTATGGAATATGTCTGAGCTTATGGGAATATCTTGGAGCTTATGGCAATATCTGGGAATTTATGGGAATATGTGCCAATTGATTCTATTCACAGATATTCCCATAAGCTCCTATAATTTTCCATTAGCTCCTACAAATTCCCATAGCTCATGCATGTTCCCTTAAACTCCCAGATATTGCCATAAGCTCCCAGATATTCACAAAATCTCCTACATATTCCCATAAGCACTCAGATATTCCAATAAGCTACTACATATTTCCATAAGCTAATTTATATTCCCATAAGCTCATATATTTTCCCTTAAACTCCCAGATATTGCCATAAGCTCCCAGATAATCCCATAAGCTTCTACATATTCCTAATAGCTCATGCATATTGCCTTAAGATCCAAAATATTCCCATAATCTCCTAAATATTGCCATAAGCTCCCAGATATTCACATAAGCTCCTTCATATTCCCATAATTTCCCATATATTTCCATTCCCTCTGTCTCTCGCTCCCTTTCTCTCTCTCTCTTTCCTTATCTCTATTTTTTGATAATCGATATAGAGTTGAATCTACATATACATGGGTGCTTATAGTCTATTTCAAATATTGAAAAAAAAATTGAATTTACTGATGCGTAAAATGTTGACCTTATGTGGCTGAAAATAAATACAAATCTTATAGTCCCATTTGCCAAATACTAAACTGGAGTAGAATAAATTGGCACATATTTCCATAAGCTCCCAGATATTACCAAACATTCTTACATATTGCCATAAGCTCCCAGATATTCCCATAAGCTCCTACATATTCCCATAAGCTCATGCACATTCCCTTAAGCTCTTTCCTTATCTCTCTTTTTCGATAGCTGACATATACTTGAATCTACTTATGCATGACAATTGATCATTGTATATCAGAAAATTGAAACAAAATTTATAGTCTAATTCAAATATTGAAAAAAAGGAGTAGAATTTACTGATTCGTAAAAATTTGACCCTACATGGTTGAAAATAAACACAAAGTCTATAGCTCTATTCGCAAATTTTAAACAGGAGTAAACACAATTGGCACATATTCCCATAAGCTCCCAGATATTACAAAATATTCCTACTTATTACCATAAACTCCCAGATGATGCCCTAACGTCTCAGATATTCCCATCAGCTACTACATATTCCATAAGCTCCTACATATTCCCATAAGCTCTAAGATATTGTCATATACTTACAGATATTGCCATAAGTTCTCAAATTTTCCCATAAGCTCCTGCATATTCCCATAAGCTCCTAATATTCCCATAAGCTCGTACTAATTCCCATTAGCTCTTACATATTCCCATAATCTCCCAGATATTGCCATAAGCTCCAAGATAAATCCATAAACTCCCGAATATTCCCATAAATTCCCATATATTCACATTCTCTCTTTCTCTCTCTCTCTCTTTTCATATCTCTCTTTTTCGATAATTGACATAGACTTGAATCAATTTATGCATGACAGTTGATCTTTGTATAACAGAAATTAGAAACGAAGCTTATAGTCTGATTCAAATATTGAAAAAAAGGAGTAGAATTTACTGATGCGTAAAAATTTTACCCTACATGGTTGAAAATAAACACAAAGCCTATAGCCCTATTCGCAAAATTTAAACAGGAGTAAACACAATTGGCACATATTCCCATAAGATCCCAGATATTTCAAAATATTCCTACTTATTCCCATATACTCCCAGATAATGCCCTAACGTCTCAGATATTCCCATCAGCTACTACATATTCCATAAGCTCCTACATATTCCCATAAGCTCTAAGATATTGTCATATACTTACAGATATTGCCATAAGTTCTCAAATTTTCCCATAAGCTCCTGCATATTCCCATAAGCCCCTAATATTCCCATAAGCTCGTACTAATTCCCATTAGCTCTTACATATTCCCATATTACTCAACCAGGGGCTATTGCTCAACCAGGGGCTAATACTCAACAAGGAGCTATTACTCAACCAGGGGCTATTCCTCTGCCAGTGGCTAGTACTCAACAGGGGCTATTACTCAAACAGGGGCTATTACTCAACCAGATGCTATTACTCAATCAAGGTTTATTACTCAACCATGGACTATTACTCAACCAGGGGCTAATACTCAACCAGGGGCTATTACTTAACCAGGGGCTATTACTCAACCAGGGGCTATTACTCAACCAGGGGCTATTACTCAACCAGGGGCTTTTACTCAACCAGGGACTATTACTCAACCAGGGGGGCTTTTACTCAACAAGGTGATATTACTCAACCAGGGAGTATTACTCAACCAGAGGGGTTTTACTCAACCAGGGACTATTACTCAACCAGGTGCTATTACTCAACCAGGGGCTATTACTCAACCAGGGGCTTTTACTCAACCTGGAACCATTACTCAACCAGGGGGCTTTTACTCAACCTGGGACCATTACTCAACCAGGGACTATTACTCAACCAGGGACTATTACTCAACCAGGGGGGCTTTTACTCAACCAGGTGCTATTACTCACCCAGGGGCTATTGCTCAACAAGGGGCTTTTACTCAACCAGGGTGATTATTTTGTCTGTCCTAATTTATCTACTAATAGTCAGGCGACCAGTGAAATGGTATTAAAGATGTGGTAAAGCGCTCGACTGTTGGCCTGAGGGTTCCTGGTTAAATATCCGGAGAGTACCAGTTAGTATGATTAAATTCCCAAAAGTTCCCATAGTGCCTCCAAGATCGTTATACTATCTGCTAACGTTGGAATGAAGGACATCAAATAAGATGCCCCATTACTTGTTTATATAATACAAGAGATAAAAATCTCATCATTACAGTGTGAAGTCCGAGAGATATTAATATAATATATGAATTTTAAAAAATATCAAATCAAATAATCAAACTGTTTATTTTTTGTGTCTTTTCAATTTTTTTATATACGTAAACAAACAAAAACACATTTAAATTAACCAAACCAAGAAGTCGATCATTGAAACTCTATTTTTATTTAAAAATATAAAAGAATTAGTGAATTAGTTAAACATATGTAAATATTGAAATAAAACGTTACACATGTAAGTTATTTTTTTTAAAAATGACAATAGATGTAAAATTAAACAAACATTTCAAGTAAATATTATTATTTATTATTTAAATGAGGCTTATGAACTATATTTATAAATTATAAGTAAATATATTTCAAATAAACCTTAAAATGTACAATCACAATTAAATTTTACTGATAAATATCACAATTGAACATTTGAGAAAAATAGTACAATTAAACGTTTCACAAATATCAACATTAAAACATTTAAAAAGTTTAGATTAGCAACATAACATTCCAACATGATAATTAAAGTAAATAAAAAACATAAATCAATCATAAATGATTTTTGTTATCTATTATATTGAAACATCAGAAAAAAACACCAAAAAATACAACAACAAAACAATCAAGTTGCCAGCAGTTAAAAATTCCATTTGGTGGCTTCAGTTAAACATTAAAAAATAATTACAATAAAAAATCCGATTCTTTAATGAAGAAGACTTTATATACTTAAAAAAAACACAATGAATGTACGATGAGAAGAAATAGATGTAGGACAATAAATGTTTCATTTTCTATAATAAATATTTAAATTTGAAACAACGTTTAGATTAAACACGATTCATGTATAACATTTCAAGTTTAGATGTTAATAGGTAGAGATGTTGTATTTAAGTTTGATTCAACTTTAGCACTTCAGTTTAGATGTTGATGGGTAGAATAACTTTGAAAATTGTATATGTAAATGACTTTAAGAAAAATGCATACATATTTATAGATTTTAAGGCATGAATATGATGCATTTTATTATTTTTTTGCTTTTTAATCCAGTTTAATGTCTGTTAATGTTACCTTTTTTTAAACATTTAGCCATTTAATCATATGTATTCAATTTAACGCCTGCTAGTCTGCTAGTGCTACCTTGCTTGAAATCTTTCCATTTTCTTTTATATATATTCAATTTAACGTCTGCTAGTCTGCTAGTGCTACTTTGCTTGAAATCTTTCAATTTACTTTTATATATATTCAATTTAACGTATGTTAATGTTACCTTTGTTTTACATTTTTCCATTTACTTACATGTATTAAATTTAATGTCTGCTAGTGCTACCTAGCTTGAATTCTTTCCATTTGCGGTATAAAAACGGGATGGTGTATATGTTTGGATTGACCGCGGAGTTCAATGGTAACACTAGGACCAGTATCCACGCGTATGTTTCCAAACTAACTGTATATCCTGCCATTGACCGTAATCCAATCACACAGACGGGGAACCAGCATAAGAAATTGGACACGGCTATGAGACACAGCTGCACGGCTATGTCCACCTCGTGTTCCCTTCTGGCTGGGCTCTGACCCAACGATTTTCTGTCTCTTGTAGCTGAAAGATAGATGGCAAGTTGACCAGTGGCGACAAGAAGAAAAATGATAAAGTTGAGAATGATAAATATACTCATAGAATACATCCAACCGGGCTCCCTGTTATAAGTCAATGGTAGACCCAAGCACATTCCGTTGGAAGAGTATATTTCAAGGCCAGGTAGTATAACGGGAATAAAGGAAATGATGAAACCAATAGTCCAGGCTAATATAATTGAAAAGATCAAAGCTGGTTTTGAGAAACGGAAATCCCCAAAAGGAAACCGAATGGTCATAAATCGATCTACGGTGATTAGAAAAACACAGGAAGTAGAGGTTTCACTAGACAAAGTAGAGAGGAACCCTGCCGCCTTGCATAAAGAGCTATTTCTCCATTCACTTTCATGCAGAACGTACACATCACGGAAATGCACGTCCACTGAAGCAAGGATAACTAAATAGGCACCCATAGCTAGGTCAGAAAAACAAAATTGGTAATTAATACACCATAAGTACGCTGCAATATTTCTCTATCGAAAGCAAAACGATAGAGCAAGACAGCCATATTTCCAGCTACAGAGAAGAGGGCCACAATCCACAATAGGATTCTCTTGGTTCTGTCCGCTAACAGATCACCACACGATGAAATGACGTCATCAGGGGACGTGCACACATGTGGTGACGTGTTAGGGCCGATGATCAAAGAGCAGCATAATTTATAATTGTCGGTATTTAGCTGTTCTATAATACGAGCATCTTTATAAATATTTTTTGTTAATGATTGCAGATTTATTTTTGTATTCGACAAATCTAATGTGTTTAGTTTGATGTTTTGAGGTAACCAGTGGAGTGATACGATTTGAGTGTTGCTTAAGTTGACCAATTGTAAGAGCGTGGATTGTAATAAGTGGGAAGGCAATGCTGTGATCTGTGTGTAAGATAAATCAATAGTTCTTAAAAATGTTGATTGGATGCTGTTTTCTTCTATTGTGTGGAGGTTGTAGTTGTGGGAAATATTTATAAATAACAGGTTGGGTAAATGAATAAAAAAGTTACCATGTTTACTAAGAAATTTTAGATTGTTGTAACTTAAGTCAACTTTGTAAGTGTGATTAAAATTTTTATACTCAAACAGATCAGTGTTATCTTGGATGTTACAATTTACAAAATATAATTCTAGTATGTTATTTTTGAAAGGTAAATTTAAATCCATTCCATATAAATTAACATGTAACATTTTTAGAACTCTAGTATTTGCATCAAAGACAACGGATAATTCTTGCAGAGGAGTTTGTAAGTTTCCATTGTAATGCATCACTCCACCTTCACATATAAAACCGTCCGGACAATAAATTGGACAGTTCATTTCATCTGCTGAGTTGTCGCATTCAAATCTTTGATTGCAAAGCTGAATTATTTCCCCTGGTATTGCCTTCGACAGACATTGTCTTAATAGAACGTCATCAACCTGGACCAAGTAGGCTTCATCTTCACCATATCTACAATCCATTATTTTATCACCTACATAGTGAACCTGGATACAGTAGGAGAGGGGACATTTGACCATATCATCTGGACATGTAAAGTTCTCGCGGTTATCAAGGTGTGACAGGTCAGGACAACCTAATGAATATCCACTTGCCCCACGTAAGTAAACACATTTCGGCGCCAATTTTATACTGTTTTTAACCGGACATGATTCATTGGAAGTATCACATCTTGTCATCAGTGGATTGTCTTCGTCCAAATACAAAGGGATTTCAGTTACACCACAATTGACATATTGAAATCTACGTGAACAGCTCTTATCGGTGCAGATAAAACCAGAATCTTCATGATAGGTCAGTGAACATGGTTTACCACCGAATCATTGAGCTGGCAAGCAGCGAGGGTTCTCACAATGCCTTTCTTGACACTCTTCACCATTATTTACTTGATCGAAGTACTTAATAAGCCACTGCTTGTTTAATTCTGTGACGCCAATCTCATCATCATAACGGAGCCTGGTTGTTCGTTTTACTGGGCACCAAGCTTCGCCCTGTCCATTTCTACAGTTTTTAAAGCCATCACAGACCTGGTAGTAATGTACATACTGGTCATCTTGTCCACAGTCAAAGGAAAATGATTTGTTTAATACAACTACGTCTTGTGAGATATTGAAAACAGACCCGTCTTGTTTGAGCTCTTGAAAACTTGTCCAGTTCCTAAATACATCATATTCACATAGGACAACATTGAACAAGTCTGAAGTACAGCTATGGTTAAACAACATTGTGTCAATGTTATTAATGTTGATGGTTTCATTAAGAACAGCATATCAATTATGCAAATATGAGGCATATCATATTGAAGCATTTCGAACACTTTGAAGGACCCTAACATGAATGGATGACCATTAGACCATTGATATCTTAACCATCGATCTCTTCCAGAAAGGCGAAGTCCAAGTGGAATACTGGGTTTCAATGATGGTGTTTTTTTATACATATTTGATTCGTCAATGTTAAGCATCTCCTGCACAAAGGAAAATTCTTCTTTAGTTTCTATACTGACTAAATCTGACTTATGCTCAGAACAAATTCCTTCAGCTTCATATGAACTTAATGGTTCCTTGGCTTCCAATAACGTATAGCATGATGTAATGAAAGGTTTTGTTCAAACTGCTTCCAACCTGCAGCACATTTACCACAGATACTTAGATAAATTAACTTCACGTCATAGATAAGATCAGTGCTGTCTGTAAAGATGACATTGCAATAAAACCACTAAAGATTGATTTCTTTAGATACTTTCAGTGATTTTTGTGAGTGTATAACAATTATACTAAACTTTTTTGAATACGTTCCCCAGTTGAAATAAACAAAATAGCCTTCCAGTGCATAATGTGCGTTTGAGAATGCTACTATGATTTTCCTAGCAGCGGCTCTTTTATATTGACTTGTGCTAAAAATATTGGACAAATCCATTTTATTTTTATAATCTACTTCATCACCTCTGATTTTGATGTATGTGAATCAATATTTTTAAAATGCATAAAAATTGTCCATCCTAAATACCCCGTGATAGCTACACGTAATGTACCGGTGGACTTTTGCCTGATATCCCAGAAAAAAGTAACAATGTTTTCTATTTGTTTGGTTGACTGGACGATATTTTCATCATCTATCATTAGGATGAGATCCGATTCTCCAGTCTCGCAATTCTTGATTGGTAAACCGTTGGAGCTGGTGCTAAACACTGAAAAATACACAGATGATTAATAATAAGTACATACTAGCTGTACCCTGCAAAACATTTGCATAGAGTTATATTCCCTTAGGCTTGATCGGCAGGCGAGGTTATTTTTTGGTTTCGGGCAGATCCGATTTTTTTCATGATTGTATTTTAAACTGGAATACTGTTGTATTAACTCTTTACTTTCGATTTAACGCACACTGGAAATGAGTATTATATATATATATATATATATATATATATATATATATATATGATAATGAGGTTAGAAAAAAAAGAAACCATACCCATAAACAAATCACGTGAGTTTTTTTCAATGATAATCATAAGACATTGATGGTTCGATTATCTGTCAAACTTAGTTAAAACGATAAATAATCTCAGGTGGGGGGTAAGGGTGGTTGTGGGCATTTGTCATGCTTACTTTTCAACGATTCCTGAGATATACTCCTAATTTATATTAAAATCGTTTTAATTTCAAAGTTTTCATTCTCATGACCTGTCATGCACCAGGCCCTGAGACGCCACTGAGATAAACATTTCAAGGACACGCCCCTGTATTTGAATGGTTAATGCTCTACGTTTCTGTACATACAAATCAATAAAATAAAAAAATAAGCCGTAGCGTCATAAAATATTGCAAAAGTAATACCGGACACTTCCACCACACAGAGAATTGTTATAAATGCATTAAATGTCACAAAAGTTATAAATGTCATATATGTTATAAATGTCACACTTGGTAAACATGTCATAGATGTCACGTATGTTATTTATGTCATAAATGCCACATATGTTATAAATTTCATAAATATAACATATGTTATAAATTTCATAAATGTCACATATGTTATAAATGTCATAAATGCCACATATGGTATAAATTTCATAAATGTCACCGTATGTTATAAATGTCAAAAATGTCACATATGTTATAAATGTCATAATTTTATAAAGATGACATAGGTGCAACGAGAATAAACTACAAGAACAAACACAAACACAATCACACAAACACAATCACACAAACACAAACACAATCACACAAACACAATCACACATACACAATCACACAAACACAAAAGTAACAAGTACGATGCATGAACTTCAAAGAATATACTTATTGTAAAGCATTTGGTGTATTTAGTTCAATTTTCATAATTTTTGACATTTACAGCGTTTGTATTTTGGAAAAAAATAGGAGGAGGTGAATCTTCTCTAGACTTCTTTATAAATATATAAAAAAGCATGAAATGTGTAAATCATACTATCTTTATAAATATTAAAAAAGCAATAAATGTGTAAATCATACATATCTTTATAATAAATCTCATACCTACTTATTACATATTTTTATAATCGTATTTTGATTGGTGTGTCCTTTGCTATGTAAAAGTATGTAAATACTATGGTGCTTTAACAATATAGGCGGCTCGAAGTAAATAATGTCCAGTGACATTGGTCACATTTGGAGATGTTAATGAAAACTGTTTTGGAAATAATAAAGAAAATCATTAAAACATTTATTACAAAACTAGATCAAAGGCCCGGTACCAGGACCGGCGAGTGACTCCTTATGATTGAGTTGTATTCCTTTGACCATTTTTACAAATTCCCCAGTCTATTCTTAGCCGTGGAAGTTAGACACACGTACGTACGCCAGGCTAGCTGATTATGTATTAGATGTGTGCAATTTTACAACGTTCTTCTTAACTTAACTTCTTGTCTGATTGTGTGTTTGTCCTCGGAATTTTGCAATCCAATTTTATACCACTTTACGATAAGCTATAGCTCTGATACTTTCAATAAAACCCAGAACCCGATGATATGCAATATTCTTACTATTTCATTATGATTTGATGAGTTTCTTAAGTATTTTTTGATAAACATGATACTCGAATACGTTTCACTACTTTCTTTGATTTTCTGCGCATACATACGTGTGACGTCAGAGCTCTCCGATATGTTCGAGCAGAACCATATATAATTTAATCGGGTCTGTCTTACACCAACATTTTTTAACTCTTCGTATTTATTGAAAAAAAAATATTTTAACTAAAAAGTAGAAAATAAAAATCACATTATAAAAAAATATTTTATAAAAAACAACGTTTTTCTTGCGTACTAAAAAGCAGAAAATAATTTCAGAATAAATTAGTAACATGGTAATAGTTATAGACTTTATAAGAGCTTCTTAATTTTATACATTTTATACAACACTATAATTAATTTTACATACTCATATGCATTTTGTTATCTAGACTAAGTTCTAAAAAATGATCTGCAATATCAAAATATGTCGAAAACCTTCTGTAATAATTCTTTTGGGGTTTAATTGTTAACATTTTATAATGTAATTTTTATTACACAGTATGATATCTCAAGATTGTCTTCTGCAGAAATTATAATTTTTGACACAAACTTATATTATGGAAATCTCAATATTATTATTTTGGTGCTTTCCATTACTTAATGGCAGGGCCCCCATTTATTAACAAATTAATTAACTAAATTAGAAAAGTGAAACAAAAATTAGATTTCATTACATTGTAAGTTTTTTTTTCTTCATAGAAGTTTAAAGTTTTTGGTAAATTTGATTAAAGTTACTCACTCAAAATGACACTGATTAGAAAAATCGATTTCAACATTTTGGTATCTGCCGCAATTTTTGATGGACACAACGGAATGTCACACGGTTGAACGTGGACAGAGATTTATGATCAGCTGATCCGCTATTAAACAGATAAATCCTGTACACAATAAGTAAATAAACTCGATGCAAACTGGCCAGAGACTTGTGGTCAACTGAGCAATTTAGAGAGACGAAGCCGGCTATATAATAGTTCTCCACACCAACATCACGTGATATCTAAAGGTTCCTGATGATAAGCACTTCATGAAAAATGTACCACATTTGGCAATGAGCATCTGGTGTAATTTGATTATATGAAAAACTAACTCAACGATAGGACACACTCAAAATAAAAGCTATAATGCTCTATAAACAGCTTATAAACACACATTATAAATAAGTAACATGCATTTATATATCACAGGATATTACATTATTTACAGTAACACTGGAACTTTATCATTAAGATTAACATAGAAAATTAAAACATTTACTGTAACACTGGGAACTATATCATTTACAGCAACACTGGGAACTTTAATATTTACCGTAGCACTGGGAAGTATATCATTTACAGTTAGACTGGGAACTATGTCATTTACAGTAACACTGAGAACTATATCATTAACATTAACACTGGGGACTATAATATTTATAATAACAATGAGAACTATATCATTTACAGTAACACTGGGAACTATAATGTTTACAGTAACACTGGAAACTATAATATTTACCGTAATACTGGGAACTGTATCATTTACAGAAACACTGGGAACTATAACATTTACAGTAACACTCAGAACTAACTCTTTTACAGTAACACTGGGAACTATAATGTTTACATTAACACTGGGAACTATATCATTTACAGTAACACAGGGAACTATTTCATTCAGAAGTATATAGCAAAAGCTATAAATCGGGCACCGTCTGAGCACTTACGTCTTTTTATAACATTGTTAACGGTGTTGTACAAAAGTAATGCTAATACTAATATAGCAGGTTTAAGCGATGCTTGAAAATGTCGGTCACTAATGGGAAAAAACAGTGTGTCTGTAAGGTGGGGGTGGAGCGTGCTAGACATCAAAAGGTTATCGGCCATCAGCAGCCACACGTACGTTTTCTGCTTCAAATGAAGAATTAATTATTCATCTAGGACTAACGATTTTTTGCTCATCAGATTACATGCATAGCTGTTCAAAAGTTGACATTTCACGTCATCTCATTTTTTTAAAAATCCAATGTTCCCTAAATTCTCTTTACCATGGTCGGAAGACGGATGGTCGTGCGGTTAATCGGTCGACTGTCGACGTGAAAGTACCTCGTTCGATCTCCTATGGTTGAAGTCCCCGCTATTTCTCCCATGGTGCCTCCATGGCAATTACACTTACGGCTGTGGTGGAGATGAAAGAAGGATACTACACAAACCCAAAAATTGTCCCATTTAGGTGAGCGATTTGTTTTTTTTTTTTTTGCGTGAAACCTGAGGGTTCCTGTTTCAATCTACGGTGACGACCAATGGATATTTCAGGTCATGGCTCAAGTACCCGCTATATCTCTCGTGGTGCCTCCTTGGCCATAACACCATCGTCTATGGTGGGGATGAAAGAAGGGCATCATAAAAACCGTCTGATTAGTGGTTTAAAGGATCTAAGAGATTTCATGTCATCATTACAGGGACACTACTTGTGCTTTACCATGGAGTATCTTCCATCACTTTTTAAAGCCAATGTTCCTCAAATAGCTCCTTACCATGGATTACCTTCCATCATTTTTTAAAGCCAGAGTTCTCTAAATATCTCATTACCATGGATTATCTTCCATCACTTTTTAAAGCCAAAGTTCCACACATATCTCCTTACCATGGAGTATCTATCAATACTTTTTAAAGCCAAAGTTCCCGAAACATCTCTTTACCATGGAGTATCCTCCATCACACGCCCAGCTGCATCCCCCCCCCCAAACTCCTTTAACTTAATGTCAGTGACTTATCCAATGTTGGGTGGACTATGAGACTTCCACCAGGACATGGAAAAAAATCATGAATGGAATACGAATGCCGGTGTTAATCCAGTCGTCGGTCTAATCGCTTTACACCACCACTAAACCTTCACACCACCACCACCACACCACACCAATACACCACCACCACACCACCACACCACAAAACCACCACACCACCATACCAACAGCACCGCCACACAACACCACCACCACCACTACCACCACCACCATCTCCACCACACCACCACCACATTACCACCACCACAACCGCCACCATCACACCACCACCACACCCACCACCACACCCACCACCACACCACCACCACTACCACCACCTCCACATGACCACACCACACCACCACCACCACTACCAGCACACCAGCACCAAGACACCACCATCACCACCACCACCACCACCAACAAACCACCACCTCCACTAGCAGCATCACTACCACCACACCACCACACCACAACCACCATCACCACACCACCACCACCACCACAACACACCACCACCATTACCACCACCACCATCACCACCACCACACCACCACCACCACCACACCACCACACCACCTACACCATTACCACCACCACCACACCACCACCACACCACCACCACACCACCAACAACACAGCACCACCACCACCACCACCATCACCACCACCACTACCAACAGGCTCTTATATTTGACGTAAACAGACAAAGTAAGAACAAAGAAAAAAAAACACAACAATATAACGTTTTGAAAAAATAATTTTAATAAATATCGATCGAATATTTACTGGATCGACCGACTGCAGTAGTGGCACTAATTTCAATGCCTATGTTTGTCACATCTGTTAGTATATGTCCGCACGTAGTCGCTGTTGAAAGCTTGTGTAGTGTTGATAAGACCGGAAGGTTAGTTACCTACACCACTGTACGGATACGTTACAGTCTGACTATGAGCGTCTCTGAATGTCAATAGAACCTGATAATAAAAAAATGTCAATATAGCCTGATATTAAAAAATGTCAATAGAGCATGATATTAAAAAAAATAAAAGGGACATGACCGTGCATATTATGTTTTTTTCACTAAGGATCAATATGTGCCTCCACCACTCCTCACTCTTTCTCTCTTTGTTTTGATTTTAGACTATGATTGATAATCATCTTATTTGATTAATCTCTGTGAGTTTCCTGGAATGATCTTATGTCAACTCACTCACACGTCATTGTTTCAGACGAATACGTCAGTCTTCAACGTATGAGTGTCATGTGACCAATATCAACATAAAAAGTCTGAAAAAAACTTGCTAAGCGATATTGTGCTTAAATCTATACATATCATCATCATCATTATTAACATACCCCTTAACCGATGTGGAACGTTGGTGGAACAAACGGCACACCAACAGATATATACTAAAACACATAATCGTCTAACCTATGCGTGCCTATGCGTGTGTCTCCTTTGCAATATAGATGCAAGGGAAATAGCCCATTAAGAAGAAGTTCGGCATAATTGAACACGGTTATAGCCCTTATTTAGAAATGCTACCACTCGCAGGTAGCAGCCAGCTTCAGCAGGCTTTTCAACTAGTTTCTCTATAGTTGTCTATCCTGAGCGTCTGTCTTAAGTTCATTCGTTTCCAGACATGTTGATTAAACTGCTGATTTAACTGCTGATTAAACTGCTGTTTAAACTGCTGATTAAACTGCTGATTAAGCTGTTGATTAAACTGCTGTTTAAACTGCTGATTAAACTGCTGATTAAGCTGTTGATTAAACTGCTGTTTAAACTGCTGATTAAACTGCCGATTAAACTGCTGATTAAACTGCTGATTAAGCTGTTGATTAAACTGCTGATTAAACTGCCGATTAAACTGCTGATTAAACTGCCGATTAAACTGCTGATTAAACTGCTGATTAAACTGTATTATCGCGTGATTAACGAGTCAAAAAATTTGCGATTAAAATTTTTAACGCAACACCTATGTGAGTTAATTTGACCAATGCTCTATAGTGTCAAATAAACATTTTTTGCTGCCCCCTCCCTCTACAATAGCCTCATTCTACACAATAAGTATAAATTAAACCAAATCATGTGTGTCAGCTGACCGATCTCAACATAGAAAGCCATAAAAAAACTCGTTAATGTGAAACGTGTCAAGCCGATATTAGTCTTAACTGGTTAATATATATATATATATATATATATATATATATATATATATATATATATATATATATATATATATAAATGAATACAAATTACCCTTATTTTAAAACTGTATTGGTTAATATATCTATCCGGAATGACATATTTAGCTGCGATGGTAAAGCTACTGTTGGCTGGAATCATGTATTCGAGAGATTTATTTGTTAGCCAGTTTCCACAGAATAGAACACCATGGAGGCAAACCCAATCACGTTCACATTGACCAACAGCTATAGTCTTGGTTTCGCTAACAAAATATTGTTTTTTTCAGATTACAAATTTAATTTATTAACAAAAAAAACAAGCAATCTAAGCCTGTTCCATACTGGATACAGGACGTGTTAGCGCATTTTCGTGTATGTATCAGTACGTATGTTATCTTTCAATAAATAATTGTAAATTTTGGAAATGTTTATAAATTCAATTGTGTAATGCATATATCTGAAATAAGATATTAAAAAGACGTTTCTTCATATTTGAAAAAAAAATAATATTTTCTCTTAAATCTAACTACAAGTGGTTTGTGGTCACTGAAATATCACTCATAATTGAAACATTCTAAATTGTAGTTATTTAATCGTCCGAAAACTCCGTCAATTGTTGTTTGATAAATTGTTGTTGCTAATCTTGGTAAAAGTAGTTGAATGTTGAAGTTTGTTTCGAAGAAGTTTTCAATTTCTGCCCCGGGCTCTTTGAATTCTTGATTGAAGTCCTAACAAATGATGACGTTTGGTTGATTGAGCTGTGCTGCAAAGTTGTCATTGATTATGGGTTTAATAAAAAGTAAGGGAAGTAAGTCATGTTGAATAACTGTTACAAAAATAAGCCCCTTTGTTCAATATAACTTATATAGTAAAAAAATGGTACCTTAAGAAACGCTGGTATTCGGCCCTCAGAAGTCCTATCGCGAAATGAACTTTTGATGTACACTTGGCAGGCCAAGACCTACAAAATGATATATACATCATGGGTCTAGGACTTATGGTTGCTGAGATCTAGGGCGCTCCTTTGTGAATATAGCTTATATAGTAAAAACCGGTACATTATAACACCTTTTTTGGCCCTCAGAGGTCAGATCGCAAAATGGACTTTTGATGCACACATGGCAGGCCAAGACCTACAAGACCTACAAAATGAAATATACATCATGGGTTTAGTTATCATGGTTGTTGAGATCTAGGGTGATGACGGACAGACAGACAGACAGACAAAATGGGACAATAGAGCATTTTTTTCGAAAATGCTCTAAAAAATCTTATAGGCAATAATTATAAAGTATATAGGTAAAAAAATTTAAAGTATATAGGTAATTTATTTTTCTTACTCTAAAGTTGATTACCTTAATACTTTGAATTAGTTACCGATATACCATGAAATCCAATTCATAGTAGAAAAGGCAATTAATTTAAAGTATATATTAAATCGTGTGACGGATGGCCGTGTTATGTAGATACTTGACAGTCTACCTGAAAGTACTGGGTTCGGTCCTCTTTGATGATACTGTTGCATTTTCTTATTTAAAAGAATACTAAAGTTATGACACAAAGCTGTAGGAATATCTATAAAGAGATTTCAGTTAAAATCGTAAAATTAAGTGTGGATTCTTAATATATATATATATATATATATATATATATATATAAATAATACATATATATATATATATATATATATATATATATATATATGTTAGGGCCACTAATTTAGCTGCTGATTAAACTGCTGATTGAACTGTTCACCGCAGTATCTATGGCGTCATTCCGCCATCTTGATTGTAGTTTATTTTAGGTTCTAGTGTATACGTCATTGGTAGAAATGTCGTATACTCAATCTACAGTTGGGAGCACATGCTTTGTTTTATAATCAATCTTGCTTTGGGCATCGAGATATGCGGATACATGTTCAATTGTTCATAGCTTTATATTGTACTCCTCTTGAATTTATCTTGATTTAAATTCATGTTCAAAATTAAAAACTTTTATCGTTATTACTTCACTGAAGTCGGTTTAGTTATTCGTCTTGACTGAATTCTTATAGCTACTACAAGTCATTAATAAGAAGAACACGTATTATATATATATAAGACAATTGCTTCTGGTGTAAAAAGCAGAAAAGACATGATCGTACAATGTTGTTAAAAAGTTTTAAAGACATCATCGAAGTCCTGGAAACTATGATATCACAGCGATGTTTAATGTAACAGATAAAAAAGGAGCCTGGTTGTGTCGAGGAGACAGAGAGTTCTATGCACTTCTGATTTCAAAAAAAGGAAAAGTAGGCTATTGTTATTAAAAAAGATGATTCACAAAAGATTCACAGAAAGTGTTCCTGAAGAAAGTGTTGAATCAAGTGTCTTACCAAATTTGGATACAGAAGATTCCTTGAGTAAATAAGATTTTGTGAGCGAAGAACATTGTTCCAGTAGTAGAGAACACAGTAAGAAACGATAAAAGTCTAAAATACAAAAAAAACCTCTTCTTCAGTGCGTTTATTAACTGCAGCAAAATTAAGTTCAAGGAAGGTCCAAAAAGTCGGGAACTGGAGTTTGCATATCTACTCCAACTTAAAGCGGCATTTACAAAAGTCTAATGAAAGAAGGGGAAAAATTAAAAAGTAATTTCAAGAAAAACTTAAAATTAGAACACTGGTGCTCACACTATAATGGAAGAGCCCCGTTGCGTGAAAATTCTACAGCAGGAGCCAGGCATTCTACAGCAGGGGCCAGGCATTCTACAGCAGGGGCCAGGTTATAGCAGGTGGGGCCAGGAAATAAAAGTTACTTAGTAGAGCAAACAAGCAGAGGGGGGATAGACAAAACGCAAGGGGGCGGCCCCCCCCCCGCACGCTACGGGCTTGATGAAAAGACCCTACAAAATAAAGCATATGAGGTTGTTGATTATAAAAAATTAAAAAATGGTGGTCAGACTCGCTCTTCTTCAGCTGGCGAATGCAAAAGGGGAGACAATACTTAATGAAAAAAAAAACTGTCTTCTTCTTTCTTTCTTTGACTCTACATCTCATCTAGGAATGCTATACTACTTCTCGGAATACTTCTTCCCTTTTCCCGAATAAAAACTGCAGTAAATACTTGACGAAGAATTGGTGCAGTCACACGGTTACAGAAACACTTTCAAGGTGTTGGATTATAACACCACATTCTAGATACAACATTAAAACATTTCATTAATTATCATTTTAGTACATCAACATCTTCACCAAACATCAGCTAGTCGTTTGTTTCCACTATAACAGAAAAGTATTAACAACTCAAAACATCATTTGATAATACTGGAGCACCATTAAAGAAATGAGAACAAGAGTGCTGGCGAGATGAGATGGTTTTATTGTAATATTACAGGATTTTCAAAACTAGAGGAAGCACCCAAAAGAAAATTTTCAATCACTTCCAAAAATCACGAATGCTAGATGTAATTCAAGGGCGATTTATTGTTTGTCATCATTCGTTCTGATGAGTACCTGCAAACAGTTATGCAGCATGTGATTTCATCAGTGGTAAGTGATATCTGGCTCTCTGCCCAGTGCTTCAACCCTACTGACTTTGCTTGTAAGTAGTATACAAAGACATTATAATCCACACATACAACTTCTACGCCAACGCAGCGTTCAAATATCTGTGCAGAGCGTCCAATTAAAGTGATGCTCAAGTTTTACTTCCACTTTGCAAGTCTATTGGAACATTAAACATTAAAGTTCTTTTAACTAATGCACAATAGAAATGTACACTGTAATATTTTAACAATTATCAATATTATACTTATGCCACTTTTATTAGTAATGTTGAAACTTTATCGAAATATTTGAAAATGTGTTACTTTCTAAAATATTCGTGTCGATTGGAGGGTCAACGTTTTTGTATGCAAAACAAAAAATTATCCATATTTTCTTTATTAGTGATACAAATATTATATGGGGATATAGGGTTATATTTTAGTGATACACATAATGCGTGTGGGTGGGTGGCAGGCACGCCGAGGGGGGGGGGGTCAATGCAAACTATAGTTATTGCCAATGTTTTATTCTATGTGTGTCATAGCAAAGCCAAAGCCACCAACGTACAGAACCTATTATATACCATCTAAAGTCCTTCTTTAATCGCGATCGAGTTCTGTGACTGACCCTCTGTGTTTTTTTTTTTACCGGGCGCGCGCAAAAAATAAATGGTAACATTCTTCGCAGTAGTCCAGAAATTGTACAGTCTCTTCAGCAGCAGTCCGCAGAGATGGGAAATTTTGACTAGTGGCATCGGATGCTCTCTTCACAACCTTCAGCTAGTGTTGATAGTGTTAAACCTTTTGCAGTGTATTTGCCAGGTATATTGACGCACGTACCCAAGTGCAGGTACTGAATTGGACACAGACTCGCTCTGATGTAGCTAGCATGATTTCATACCTGTCTTCGTTCGAACCAATTCTGATGGCATCGCTGTGGTTGAAAATTTTAAAGCTATCAATTTTAGAAATTCGATGCTGCAGGCAAGAGAAGTAACTTTTGATGTCAAATTTGATATTGTCCTTGATCTCATTGGCGACTTAAAACTGCTTCGATCCAAGTGGGATAAAAAATTGTCGCTGAGAGCTGCGGTGTTGAACATTCCTTGTGTTTGGCAATAGCCAGACAGAATAATTCTCGACGACAATGATGATTCGCAGGATCATCACGAATACTTCAAGCGTTCCGTTTTCTACGTCGTGATTGACTGCGTGATTGCAAATTTAACAACACGATACGAAGCGGCGAAGAATTAGGACGAATTGTTTGGAGTTTTGTGGAAATATCATGATATGAATAAAGAAGACGTCCACATCACAGCCGAGAACCTGGCCGATAAATATGTTGTTGATGCTAGCGCCGATCTGTTGAATGAGCTGGAGCATCTGAAAAAATACACGTTGCAAACATTTGACTTGCTGATCCGTTTATACAATTTAAAAATCGATATACTGTTTCCAAACATAGTCATTATGCTACGTATCTTCTGCACACTTCCAGTTACCGTTGCTCAAGCAGAACGATCTTTCAGCATATTGGGCCGAGTTAAAAAATGTTCTGAGATCGACAATGTGTCAAGAACGCCTAACCAGCCTTGGAACGCTGACAGTGGAAGGTCGATGTACAAGAACGATTGACTACAACAATATAATTGAAGTGTTTGCAAGAAGAAAAGCCCGCAAAGTTTTGTTGTAGCTTTCTCTCACCATGTCGTAAAAGTCAGTTCTACAAAATTACATTGTTATGAAAAACTTGTATAGCGTTATCGTCGATAGTTCATTAACGGGCAAAATGAAATAAATTTAGTTTAAAACTTTTTGTATATACTCTTTGTATGACTGTATCCGGAATGGACTGTATTTTGACAAGGGGCCCGCAATGATGTCCTGCCCAGGGGACCGTGTTGGCTCTAGGCGCCCCTGAATGTATTTTCTTATTTACTTTATATATGATAAAAGGACCACTTTTAATAAATTTCTAAGACATATTATGCATACATTAAAGACCCTTCAAATAAATGTTAAATATTACATATTATGTAATATCTATACTTTTGACCCATATTACACAAACTATTCACATTTTATCAACAATAATAAATAAAGAAGTAATTATTTGAAAAAAAAATTGACTACGACTGGCTGAGAGCTTGTTTTAAATGTAATTGAACATAACCATGGAAGGTCGGGATAATCCCTGTTTAACTTTGTCATTATTATATATCCTACTTTATTGGAATCAATCAGATGTGCTCGATTCGAACAGATTCTCAAAAGCCCATTAGAGAACTGAAAAATAAATACAAAATAAGTTTGAACATCAATTTTGATGGGGAAGGTGAAAATATTTAAATTAATAATGTTGTGAAAATAGTTTGCGGGCTCATCCATAAACGAATTCATAAGTAAGAATTTATAACTTAAAATATGTAATATATATATATATATATATATATATATATATATATATATATATATATATATATATAAGTTAAATTGTTTTTCTTTACCCATGTCGTGTCGCCAGAAGCTCCATTGGATATTAGCACTAAAGACATTGTACAGAAAATCAAAGCTAACATCCTCAGAGACATGCTTATGGACATATTGATAGAGATACTGATAGACTAGTTTGAGACTCATACGCATCTAAGTTTAAAGCAAATTTCAACGCGCAGCAGGTGTTACCAAACCAGTTTAGACCGCATAATAGCCTTGCAGTTTGAACGCTAGGAAATCCTTTTAAACAGTTGTTTTACACATGTTAAAGGTTAAAGGTAGACCTGTCAGGGTCATGCAGTCTCTATTGTCAATGCAGGGTATTTTAACAGCCTGGTTTAATACAATAACAACAGACAGTCTCTATTATCAATGCAGGGTATTTTAACAACTAGGTTTAATACAATAACAACAGTCTCTATTATCAATGCAGGGTATTTTAACAGGGAGGTTTAATACAATAACAACAGTCTCTATTATCAATGCAGGGTATTTTAACAGGGAGGTTTAATACAATAACAATACATGATTAATTATCAGGTCGTGGCGTTTGCAATGAGGAAAATGGCTGCCGTGATTACAGTCGATTTTTTACTTTTCTTCTCTAATCTCTATACTTATAAGATGCATTTGTTGTCTGTCTGTCTGTCTGTTCCCTTATAACTCAAGATCCAGACAAACAAATAACGTGAAATTTGTTACACATACACATAATTACATGGGGAAGGTTATAGGATAGGTTTCGTTTCATATCGATGGGTAGTTTAATTGTAATTAATTTTTTTTTATTTTAGTATTTTACTATATTAAAGTAATATCGACGGCGCCATAAATAAAATTCCTCTGTGACGTCATTTCCCTATGATCGAATAGAACTTGCGCGCTGGTGCTGTATTGTGCCTTTGTGATGCAAAGAATTGTTGATGTTTTTTCATGCTCTCTGATGTGTACAGTTTGAGGAAGGTAAAGGAATGAATAAGGATTTTAGAAGTGTGAAACCATAATAATAAGTATATATATATATATATATATATATATATATATATATATATATATATACATAGAGAGAGAGAGAGAGAGAGAGAGAGGGGGGGAGGGAAAGAGAGATAAAGAGAGAGAGAGAGATAAAGAGAGAGAGAGAGGGGGAAGGGGGGAGAGAGAGGAAAGGAGGGTAAGAGGGAGGGCGGGAGGGGGAGAGAGGAGGGAGTGGACAGGGGGGAAAAGGAGGGGGAGAGAGGGAGATGGGAGAGGGAGTAGGGGGAGAGGGAGCAGGGGGAGAGGGAGAGAGAAAGGAAGGGGGGAGAGAGAGGGGAGGGAGGGAGAGAGAGGGGAGGGAGGGAGAGAGGGAGGGAGAGAGATAAAAAGTGAGGGGGGCAGGGAGGGAGAGAGAGGGAATGAGAGAGGGAGGAAGGGGGAGAGAGGGGGAGGGAGAGAGAGAGAGGGGAGGGAAGAAGCGAGGGAGAGGATGGGAGAAATGGGAGGAAGAGATAAAGAGAAAGAGGGGGCAGGGAGGGAGAGAGAGGGAATGAGGAGGGAGGAGGGTGGACGGGGGGAGAGAGGGAGATGGGAGAGGGACGGAGAGAGAGATTTGAGAGAGGGAGGGAGGGAGAAAGGGAGGGATGGAAAGGGAGAGAGGGGGAGGGAGGGAGGGAGAGAGAGTAAGGGAGAGAGGGGGTAGGGAGAAAACAGAAGGTAAACAGAAAACCTTATTTTAAACCCGGGCAAAGCCGGGTACTTGCAACTAGTATATTGATATATCCCAAGTATGGCCGTAATCCAAATAGATGTGCACGTAAGCAAGGGTGTTTGGGATTAAGAAGGGTTCATGCAAAACTTCAGTGTTATGCGAATGAAAAATTTGTCTTAGGGGCCACTCAAAAAATAATTGGGGGGGGGGGGGGTAATTTTACTCTAGTCTTTGCCTGTTATCCCCAAAAGTGCTATCAATGGCGCCCTTGGGAAGGGGTTGACAACGGCTCTGGTCCTGTGCCTAAGAGTGGTGGTTGCTTGTACTTGAAGATTTATTTGGTCAAATGTCTGTTAGAAAACTAAACATCTTTTATTACGGGAATGTAGAATTGGGGGAAAATGGGTCAACAGTAAGTCGATTTAAAAAACAGTATAAATTTTCTTCATTGTGTGTTGTAGGCTACTGATAACCCATTAACCCTAAAGGGCACATCAAAAAGCCTGAATATTACAAATATATATGCATGTATATGATGTATAATTCTTCTTAGAAAATGTCCAAATTTTGTGTAATCACTTATGGTTCCGATATGTCTAAATCCAAACTAAAATATAAGATATTAAAGCTAGCATTAAGTTATGCCATCTTCCTTTCCACTCAAACCTTCCCGAAATGGTGAATTATCTTTTCTCTCTTTAATCCTATAAACCACAATGGGACGGTTTTCGCTGTATGCCATTCTTTCATTCCCTGCTTAGCTGATAGTTGATAGTTTCTGATAGTTCACCACCACACCACCACCACAACGGAAGACATGGAAAACATGATCGCTTTTGTTGAAGCTGGCTATAAACACCGCTTTGATTGAAAACATTGTGTTACATTTTAAGAGACATTGGATACGATAGTGAATGTAACATCAATCTTCGATACATTAGAGGGATATACCATTGTAGCCATTGTCAGGTGTGGGAAAACATTCCGAATCGTCGTGTACCGAAATGGTTTTTTTGCTACGTTTGACCTTAAATGGATGATTTAGTTCTTATAAACGGTTCAAAAATTTTGAATGTAGACATTATAAAATTCAAGCTTCTGACATGAACCGTAGTGATGTAGAAATGAAACCCTTAACATCAGAACCTTCAGTACGCCTGGGCATGCAAAAAAATAAGCCTGCCGCAGAGAAGACAAGACGATAGAGGAGGCTGCCTGATAGCATGTCAGATGGTTCAAGCCTTAGAGAGGTAGTCTGGAAACCTGTCAGGACCCCAAACCTTAAAGAGGTAGTCTGGAAACCTGTCAGGGGTCCCGACCCTTATGGAGGTAGTCTGGAAACCTGTCAGGGACCTCAAACCTTATTGAGGTAGTCTGGAAACCTGACAGGGGTCCCTAACCTTATGGAGGTAGTCTGGAAACATTTCAGCGGCCTCAAACCTTAAAAAAGAGTAAAGTAGATGCAAATCATAGGGGCAATTTACTTACTCCATAGTGCCCTAACACAGCTGCACTCTTGCCCCCCACACAACAGCACACACCCCCTAACCCAACAGCACGCGCACCCCTTAACATATGATCCAAGTTTAAAATACAATCATGACAAAATCGGATCTGCCCGAAACAAAACAAAAAATAACCTAGCCTACCGATCAAGCCTGAGGGGATATAACTCTTATGTTGAGGTTTTGCAGGGTACAGTTAGTTAATAAGATTAGAGCTTAAATACCATACGAGCAGCAGGTGGCACTTATCTACATACCACACAATTACGCGTTTGTACGAGCCTATCGAGATCTGTGTACATTGTCACTATTTTATGTTTGCACGTATGTTTGGGGCAATGATGCTTTGTCCTTTATAAAGTTTAACAACCATGTTATATTACAGAGATAATAACTCATATCCGTTTATATCTTTATATCTTCTTTGTAAGCTGTATGAATATCTTAATAATTCGAACGTGTGTGGTTTTATATTTGACTAGATCAAAGGCCCGGTACCCGAACCGGCGAGTGACTCTTTATAATTGAGTTGTATCCCTTTGACCATCTTATAACAACTTTTACATAATTTGCGCACGACTTGTTATTTCCCAAGACTTTTTTTAGCCAAGCAAGAGTTCACTCCCCTTAAGTGAGACTATTTTTAGCCGCGGGTTATACACGCGTACGTACGCCAGGTTAGCCGATTATATATTAGATAGAAATCAACGAAACTTGAAGCTACCGTGGGGTTTTAGCCTTTTACCAAAATGGGCCATATACTGCGAACAAAAATAGAGAAAAGCGTATTACAAATTTAATTCAAACTGATGTAAAAAAAAAAGCAGTGTCTACGGGTAAGGCTTACGTACTCCGTATTATTTGTTTCCGGGGTATGGCTATAGATGTGCGCATGCGCTCTACACATACTACGTATTATTTGTTTCCGGGGTATGGCTATAGATGTGCGCATGCGCTCTACACGGACTCCGTATTATTTTTTTCGGGGTCCGTCTATAGATATTGCGCCTAACCCTAACCCTAATCCTAAACGTAACCCCGAAAACAAAAACAAAATATATGCAATAAAATGCAGTCAGTCTGCCGCACATGCGCACATCTTGTAGCCGTACCCCGGAAACAAATAATACGGAGTACGTTAGCCATACCCGTAGCCACGTTCTAGAAAAAAAGTATATCAATAAAAGGTATAGATCCCTTATCCCTAAAGAGCCAATGGGACAGATGAAGTGTAAAATTAATCTATTTCTGTAACCTCGGCGTATAAAGAAGGATTTTGTGGTTATTACAACGCACAACCGCCTTTACACCCCCAATTTAAAGTTGGTTGCCCATTAAAAGCTGGATGGGCTTGCAGGACGTTCACCAGGACCTAGAAAAATTCCCTTCACCGATGATCAAACCCAGGGATCGCAAGTCGACAGTTGAGCATCTATACCACTCGGCCATCAGTCCAAACAAACTGATAAAAAAAAGACAGATTTATCGTTAATTGCTCAAAACCTCTTTAGCATTATTAGTCTTTCAGTTGATGCAGCTGTGAGTGTGTAATGAGATTTACGATCGAAAAATTGTCTTCCACCTGAAACCTACCTCTCTTCCTCTTTCTCTCTCTCTCTCTCTATCCCTATCTCACTCCATCTATCGTTTGTCTCTTTCCCTTTATCTGCTTTTCTCCGCCCCTCTCTTTTCCCCTCTCTCCCCATCTCTCTTCCTCCTTCACTCTCTTCCCCCCCCTCTCTCTTTCTGTCTCTCTCTCTCTCTATATATATATATTTATATAAATATATGTAAAAACATACCTTCGAAAAGGCCGGTCTGTTCGGATAATAGAAGAACTTCGGGCTTCTGCCATTACATATATATATATATATATATAATTAAGTTAAAGATCAAGGGATATAGCTCCATTTTTACATTGACAACAAAGAACAACAAAGTTGTCGTTACTTTTGTCAGTTTTATATGTCAGGTTTTATAACGACACATTTATATATGTATGCTGTAATGCTGTATGTTGGTTGGATCATATTATGACACACATATACATGTTTGCTGTATGTTGCTTGGATCGAATTACGACACATTTATACATGTTTTCAGTTTGTTAGTTGGATAATATTACGACACATTTATTTGCTGTATTTTGATTGAATTATATTAAGCCACACTTATATAAGTTGTTTGGATCATATTACGACACATTTATATGCTGTATATTGGTTGACAAGCCTTTCTGAGGCTATAGTGAACAATTTGACTCTATCTATCTATCTATCTATCTATCTATCTATCTATCTATCTATCTATCTATCTATCTATCTATCTCTATAGATATCTGTTATCTTTGGCGGCTGGGGTGTAGTGGGGCGCTGGCGTCTGTGGCGGCTGGGGGCGTAGTGGGGTGATGGCATCTGTGGCGGCTGGGGGAAGTGGGGCGCCGTGTTTTTTTTTATTAAACTCTAACCATGTAGACGCGGGTTCAATGCCCGTTCCTTATGACCGCCCCACTTCACGCCCTAGGGAGCCGCCCCCTCGCAACTGACTTTAAGCTATAATCAAATCAAAGCGAAGCATTCCGCTGCGCTATTTCTCACGTGAGATTTTTCAAAGCGCGAAAAACCCTCGCTACACCTAGGCGAAGCGAACGTAGGCGTCAGCCGACCGGATATAATGATTTTTTAAATTTTCTTTTTGTTTATTTGAAGACGTCGGCAGACATTTTCTTCTTATGATATATTTTCTACAGTTATGGTATTTTACAAGTAAAAAGTGAAAAAAACACTTACTTTTTGGTATAATCTGATATAATTCAAGTTGCTATATATAAATGTAAGTCTTATTTGTTAATTTTAAGACATTTATATCAATTTTAACCATGATTTTCATTTGAGTCGATGTTTCTAGGCAGCCATTTTGGATTGTTTACACTCGCGAAACGCGAAAAAACTCTGAAAGAAGCGATGCCGCGAAATTTCTCTGCACCGCCGCGGAAATTCTACGCGGTTTGAATATCTCCATATAAATACATTGCCGCGAAAGAGGGGCGAATTTCGCGAGCTACCTAGATACGCGAAATTCGCTTTGGTTAGAGGACAGCTTAATGTGTTAATTTCACTTTCTGTGTGTGTCTTTGTCAGCTTATCATTTAGCTCGATTTACTCAAATTTCGAGTTAGTAAAAAAAAAAGAAATGAAAAAACAACGAAATTTCATGCACTGTTTTTATTTCAAAAGATACAATGTACAAAAGAAAACATCGTGCGAAAAATACATTTTAAAAGCGCTTTTCGTGGTAACCATTATGCTATAAAGTATATTTAATAAGGTTAACATGACTATACATTAAAGAGGCAGAAAAGAACAGACATATATGAAACATTCAATTTAAAGGAAATGAAATGTCGAAAAATTAGATAATGTAAACAAGGGGTGGGTACAGTCCTTGAACCGCGCACCACATTGGGCCCCCTCCGTATAACTTAAGGGCCGGACAAAGAGCAGATGGATTGAAATCATACATGAATGAAAAAAATAAGATGTAAAAGTCATTGACAAGAAAGAGCGAAATGGGTGTGGCCGGATAAAACATCCCCACGGGCCGGATAAAACATCCCCACGGGCCGGATGAAACATCCCCACAGACCGGAAGTGGCCCGAGGGCAGGAGTTTGTGAATATTTCGTGAGAGCATTATAAAACTTGACATAGAAGAGTGCAATTTATTTTTCGTAATTCTACAACACTAAATGACGAGAACGATTTACAATATTCGATGGGTTAACCAGAGGTGTGGATTTGATGGCTTGGCCCTCGGGGCCCCGAATTATGAGGGGAAGGGGCACAAAAATCATTTTGATACCTTTTTTATTGTTTCGTTTTTTTTTTACTAGAGGTCCACTTTTTTCTGCTCCGCAACGGGACACCACCTGACCGTCTCTGGGTTTAACTCATCTATAATGCGTTTTCAGTGACTTTTATAATTATTACAACATCAAATAAAGAAAGAATATGTTATGCCCCATATCGTAAAGTGTATATATATATATATATATATATATATAGGTACGAGTTTGTTGTATGCTGCTTACATTACATTGCACAGAATGCGTTCCAGTTTATATTCCGAGTTTTAAAAATTAGTTGTTTTTTTTATTACTAGCTAACCCACCCCCTATCTCTCTCTCTCTCGCTCTCTCTCTCTCTCTCTCTCTCTCTCTCTCACCTACTGCGGGTCTCTTAGAGCCCGTGAGATCAAACTCGCTATGTCCCTCAACATCTGCGAACTGCCAAAAAAAGGCCAATGGCCAGCTACCCGACTGGTCCACCCTGTGGTCCGCAAGCCCGAGACACTCAAAAAGCACGTGTTCCACAGTTTTCTATGCAGTTTCGGCAAAGGGAATCGACATTGGGCCTTAACCTTCCAAAGTACGCACCTATAGGACAATGCCCGGTGCGAAACTGAGCAGTTAGTGCCTACCCGATCTTCCTGAGCGCCCCACCACGGGTCAGTTTTTGGACGGCTGCTCCATCTGACTGCGGACATTTCTGCCCGATACCTTATTGTCCCAACTTGAAAACCACCGAGTTCACTATAAAAAAATTATGATCTTGGAACACGCTGCCTAAAGATAGCAGCTACCCCCCACCCCCCATTCGTTTATTAGGATATTGATATTTAACTTTGTTTAATCTAAGGATACATAGTGAAAATAGACGGATGGCTGGGTGAATTCGATTGATAACCTGTAACCCGATATACATGATGGTTAAAATCGCAGTGTGTGTGTAAATCACATACTAGTGCGACCACCAGTAGTAACATCGATGCAGCTAAGAATTCTAACACAATTTGCGAAATCATGCCGAATCTCCACGTTTTTATATAGCACAACCTAACTGGTTGTAATCCCCCGTATTCCTGATTAGCTAAAACATGTTTACCATGTGATCCCCTAACCTTTGCAATGCAAAATCGGATGTAGTGTTTTTATATGCATGTAATATAGAAGTAGATAAATATGCTTTGATTTGTATGTCTGTATTAAACAAGTATTATATAAAAAAAAAAAACATTGTTAGAAATTATTTTTTAAGTGTAATTAAAAAGTTAAAGATAATTTCGGGCCTTATTTTTTTCGAATTTAAGTTTTTTTTCTACTATAAGGAAGCCACGCATGGATGGTTTCTCTGTACTTGGAACTCATTTTATAGTAGACAATTGTGTTCACACTGCAGTTAACGGTCTCTAGTAGGACGGTAAAAGAACAGACAAGCATGGTCAGGTCGAAATGTGACCCCTCCATCTTCAACTCCCGGACTAAACCCACCGCTGTCAATATGACGCAGCCAGGTGTCATAAATGCAACAAAGATGACCGACACTGTGGTCAGCATGACCGTAGTTTTCTTCTCTTTGTTTGAAATAACACCCACATTACTGTTGGATTGAGGGAGGTTGGCTACAGTGACCGAATACCTCCACTTCGATTTAGACTTTAGCTTAGCTATTATAAATGAAGTGGATAGAATGAGAACCACAAAAGAGAAGTAAGGTAGAATCAGGTCATTGATGAAGAAACCGAAACTAAGAACAGTCTCTGCATTGTCTCTGTAGAATAGGGTCAGAACTGACTTGTTCATTTCTGGTGAGTATTTCAGTTCAATGTAACTGACGTAGTACATCGGGAATAAATACAGTAAAAGAACAATGAATATACTACAGTTGACTACAATCGCGACATTCCGCGTGATGATTGTCTTGACTTTCAGTGGCAGTACTACGCACAGGCATCTCTCAAAGGCGGCAAAAGCTGTAATGTAGCCACTGACGCGGTTGAAATAGCAATGGGGGTAGATGAACAGCGAGCTAGAGGACGGGGAGTAGGGGAGATCGACGTAGCCCCAAAACACATTCACCATTTGCTTAAAAAGTAAAGACCCAATGTCATTGACAGCTAGGGCGGTCAGTGTGACGTTGACACTGTCGTGCAGACCTTGTACCGCAAAGTTCACAATGTTGATGACGTTACCCACAATGCCAAACAAGCCAATCAGCTCAGCGCAGACCAGAAGGTTGAAGGTCAAGAAATATTTCAGCACTGTCGGATTTATAAGTCCATTCGCCGAATCACTGACATTCTTAGTGGTCAGATCTGAAGACATATTTTTTTTAATCTTAAATATTCACATGAAAATAAAAATTGAAAAAATTCTAAAAAGTAGACAATGTAAAGAAATGAAAATTAAAATGTTGACATTTTTTTTTCAAAGTTTCTAATAACCAGAATATTTATGCATATATCAAGGTCGATAACTTGATTTATATTTAAATTTGCTCCACTAAAAGGCAATACTTCTAGACTAACAAAAAATTCATAAAAACACAAAATTAGTTTTAAAACTGTTTTTTTCAATGTAATAAAAACTTAAATGTATCTCTTCGAATAAAGTTGGAACTCTCGAAAAATATATCAACCGTTGTCATGTAATTTTTTTTTTTTTCAAAAAGCTGAAATATATTACAGTTAGTCATGACGGTAATTACGTCGTTATCTGAGCTGCAATATCACCCCCCCCCCCCGGGCTAATTCATGTCACGACTCTTAGCGTCTGGAATGGTTATATCAAATATTTACATTAGTTAATTACTTAATATGCATTCCGACGTAGGAATAAGTCATAATTAGCGCACTAATGACTGCAGCTTATGACTTGACTTATCAATCTCTCCAAGAGGCTTACATAATGATTTGACGAAACGAAAAGCGTCTGATGCCAACTACGATAATTCTCGTGTAAATGAATGAAAGGTGATGTTTAGTGTCAATATGTAATTGGTATTTGTCATGGGAAAAACAAAATGACTTCCTTGATTTTATTTTAACATAAGGGGCTCCTCAATATTCTAATTACTGCCACACTGTGGCATTGACGTAGTGGGGGGGGGGGCAAGGGAGTATTATGCTCCGGGCGCTACTCACAAATGGGCGCTAAATGGTATAATTTACATATAACATTAAATGGTTTTCGAATGGAGGGGGGAGGGGCGGCGCTAACAGGGTATTGTCCCCCGGGTGCGATTCAAGCTCGATACGCCACTGCACTGTGGTGACTTATCTCTCTCTCTCTCTCTCTCTGTCTAAACTCTCTCAGTGATAACTGCGAGCTGAGACCTCGTCTCCTATAGCCCGTGAGATCAAACTCACCGTGTCCCTCAACATCTGGAACTGCCATAAACGCCAATGGCCAGCGAGCTACCCGACTGGTCCGCCCTGTGGTTTACCCTGTGGTCAGCGAGCCCGGGGTCACTCGAATGGCGGGTGATTTATGACGCAAGTTGACACAGAATAGTCATCCATTGAAAACTCATGTTGATATGTCAGATACAGATGACCAGAGACGGTAAGAGACCGACTGTTAAGATAACTGTCATTAACTTTATGCCATGATCAACCTTGTGAGTGATTACTAATCAAAGTAGCCTACTTGTTGCACTGTAACAGGCAATCATTCAGACATATTGAATGAATAATGGTTTCGTAGCGAGGTCGTTAGTGAACTCGACTAACATGTAAAAAGTATAGGGTCCAGTCCCTGGTAAACCAAATATTCTTGGAAAGGAGCAGTGAGGGGTGGGCAAGGGGGTCATCATGCCCCGGGCGCTACTCACAAAGGTGCGCTAAATGGTATATTTTACATATAATATTATATGATTTTCGAATGGGGGGGAGGGGGCGCTAAAAAGGTTTTGTGCCCCGGGCGCGAGTTAATCTCGCTACGCCACTGGGGAAAAGTTGGGCGCCACCAAGTCTATAAGTCCCTAGAAGGGACGTCTGAATTCACAAAGTGCCCATTCATTCTCATTTGGACCATTACCTTAAAAAATAAAATATCTCTTGAAATAGTCTTTGTGTTCGAGGTTATTTATTTCTTTGTGTACATTCTTACGACGGAGTTAAGTGGAAAAAATCTGCAATAAAGGAATAGAAAAAAAATGTAATGTTCTCCAAAGCAACAACTATTATCATCTGTTTATTGGTATATGCTGAACAACATAGAGATGAACGAGACATAGCCTATGTCCTAATACCGCATGTACATCAAAGTCAAAATGTTATAACCAGTGGTTTTTTTTTCCTGCGTTTGACATTCAATAGAAAAAAAAAGATCGTTTTATAGAGGTTCGGTAACTCTGAACTTTAATAAATAATTTAAGAAAATTGGCTAGAGAAAATGCTTGAGTTACGTTCAAGCAGCGATATTACCACCACAAACACCTAAAAAATGAAAATGGGTCTCTAATTAGTTTGCTTATGTAGTATATTTTTTTTAACTAAATGTTTCTCAGACCAGGATAGCCAAATGACATAGACCCATTGTAAGGCAGATGAAAACACTTTGATCTGAGCCGAAAGGACTATAAAAATTACTGTCAACAAAAGTTAATCTGCAACGTCTGATCTGATGTATTCAGCTGGATTCAACTTCGCGACAAATAAGATTAAACCTTGTGAGTTGTTCAATTTACATTTGGTATCCACAGCTGTATATATGACTGAAAGGGAAAGTTACCAACCATCTAGGAATCCACCCATATTTCAGTGGGTCACTTCCAGTGTAAGTTCCATCTCATCTGGTGCTGTAGGGCCCATGTTTCCATAGATGCTTTCTAAGGTCCACAAGAAACTATGAGAACAGCTTGTGATCATATTTTTTCAACTCCCAGTTATCACCCCTTGGTCTCAAGGTGTGGTCTCATGGTGTGATCTAATGGTGTGGTCTCACGGTGTGGTCTCACGGTGTGGTCTCACGTCGTAGTGCGACAGTGTGATCTCACGGTGTGGTCTCACGGTGCGGTCTCACGGTGTGGTCTCACGGTGTGGTCTCACGTCGTAGTGCGAAAGTGTGATCTCACGGTGTGGTCTCACGGTGCGGTCTCACAGTGTGGTCTCACGTCGTAGTGTGTAGTGTGGTCTCAAGGTGTGGTCCCCACATGTTATAGTATTAGTAATAAGATTTTATTTATTTCATAGATATATGGGTGGTGTTGAAGCGTGTCTCTCGTTCCAACTGAGCACCGGGATGAGTGACGCGACATCTAAACAATTCAGTACACACAAAACATTGTCATTATACTACTCAAGAATTGTAACTCGTGCTTTATTAAGGCGGACGACGGTAATAACTGAGTTGTGTCCCTTGCATCAAAAAATTCATTAAAAGGTTAAAATTTATTTTAAAGAAAAATTAATTATTTATTTTAGAAAATCGGTTAATTTTTAAAAAAAATTGTGCTATTGTTATTTGAAATGTTTTTAGGGACATTAAACACTCGCAGATTGTGTAACAAAAAGGAGACAAATAGCGCTTCTTACGGATACTATAAAAGGAATAAATAATGAGTAAACGTGCAGCCAAAAGAATTAACTGAAATATTGAGATAACCATATGTATTTATTAATTCAAGGGAAATAAACCCTTATTTGAAGAAATAAAATTGCCGAAATATATCTTCCATTTTCATGAAAATGTATCTACTCGAATAAGCATTTTTGTAAATGTTTATTCGCGAACAATAATTGTAATTATGGCAATTTTTTTGATGTAGTATTTCAATATTGGCGCATTGACATAATTTAGACAATATATTGACTAATCTAACACCAACTTAACACAGTTTACGTTCTACTTTGACTAGTGTTGTTTTAGTCCCAGGTCCTATTTTAGTTTCAGGTTTTATTTCGTTTTTTCTGTAATAATTTTAGTTTGAGTCTAGTTTTAGTTTTAGGCCCAATTTTAGTTTTCGCTTTAATTTTCGTCGACTAAAACTATATCACCAGAGTCTATAAATGTATTTTTTTTTATTCTTTCATTCATTTATTTTCTATTATTTTGATGACTTTTATTCAGGGTTTTTAGTATCGGTATCGGCCAATACAGTATTGGTGATACTTTTTTTTACTATTGGTTGAATGTTTATGTCACAAAATCATTACCTATAATTTACCTATTATAATGGTTAGTGTGGGCAGCAAATAGTCAAATCCAATATTACTTTTTCCTTCCCAAATGCCCAGTCCACAACACAATGTATCAGATGCTTCAATGTATTCTGCTCTGATATTTTCTGCTGCGGAGTCAGTCGCTTGATGTCAATGTTATCAAACACCATATCAAGTTAAACTTCTAATTTGGATTGGATAGTACACAATGTAATTTTACAACAAAATCGTAAGTGGAATTCCACCGAGTGTCACCGGGAGTAACGAGATACATGCCGATTGCAGCAGCCAAAGATGAGCGATTTTGTTTGTTTTAGCTACTAACTTTAACCAAATTGCTTAATAATTACAATTCTGCTGAAGTAGACAGATATCTTGAAAATAATTCATCAAAACTGTTGTCATTAGCAGTCTACCCAAGCATTAAGAAACTATACCTGCAACTGAACACTGGACTTATGGCTAGTGCTGAAATTGAGCGACTGGTTTCATTGGGTGGGCGTGTTTTTAAGCCATTACGTTCCAGGCTAAGCAATGATCATTTTGAAATGATTGTCTTCTTACCTGCTGCCAAGAGGTGAAGTGATTAGCATTAAAATTGTGCTTTGACAATGTATTCGATTGTTTTTACATTTTTTTAAAAACTTGAGAAACTTGCACTCATTATATTTAAATAAAAACATTTTGTTCTTCTCAAAAGTATTGATATTGTATCGGTATCGATTTAGGCGATACATTTTTACTTGAGTATTTGTATTGGTATTGACGATACTATTTTCTTGAAGTATTGGTATCGGTATTGACGATACAATTTTAGAGTATTGTTAACAACCCTGCTTATATTATCGCCCAGTTGATGTGCATGCGCGATCATCAAAGAAACTATATATATCTGAGGTCATAATAATTTCGTAGAATAGATGGTTCGCCGGCAGACCGCAGTTTTTCATGGGGTAGGTTTTTAAAAATAAGCATCAAAATTTACACTGCTTTTTAGCATGCTGCCTCTTTGTACAACTTACAAAAAGATGTTTGGTCTAAGTGACAAGGTCCACATGTTATAGTATTAGTAATAAGATTTTATTTATTTCATAGCTATATTGGCGGTGTTGAAGCGTGTCTCCCGTTCCTACAGAGCGCCGGGGTGAGTGTCGCTACATCTAAACAATTCAGTACACACAAAACATTCTCATTATATCACGCAAGAAACTTTACTCGTGTTTTATTAAGGCGGACGACAGTGATAACTGAGTTGTGTCCCTTGCATCGAAAAATTCATTAAAAGATTAAAATTTATTAAAAAAAATTTTTAATTATTTATTTTAGAAAATCGGTTAGTTTTAAAAACTTTGTGCTATTGTTATTTGAAATGTTTTTAGGAACATTAAACACTCGCTGATTGTGTAACAAAAAGGAGACAAATAGTGCATCTTACGGATAATAGAAAAGGAATAAATAATGAGTAAACAAGAATCTAAAAGATTTAACCGAAATTTTGAGATAACCATATGTATTTATTAATTCAAGGGAAATAAACCCTTATTTGAAGACATAAAATTGCCGAAATATATCTTCCATTTTCATGAAAATGTATCTACTCGAATGGGTATTTTTGTAAATGTTTATTCGATAACAATAATTGTAACTATGTCAATTTTTTTGATGTAGTATTTCGATATTGGCGCATTGACATAATTTAGACAATATATTGACTTATCTAACACCAGCTTGACACAGTTTACGTTCTACTTTGACTAGTGTTGTTTTAGTCCCAGGTCCTATTTTAGTTTCAGGATTTATTTCGTTTTTTCTGTAATAATTTTAGTTTTAGTCTAGATTTAGTTTTAGGCCCAATTTTAGTTTTTGTCGACTAAAACTAAAACACCAGAGTTTTAGATTTCGTCGTATTCATTTTAGTTTCACTTTTAGTTTTAGTCTTGTAAACACCAGTAACCAATAACATCATTGTTCATGACCAATTGTTGAAACAGATTGAAGCATAATAATAGTAGTCACGGAGATGACAGCTCAGTGTACTGAGACTGAGTCCATTCACTTCATTGTCTATTATAAGTTACACTATCACAATTTGTCATGTGCCAATGCCATGACTCAATTTTTTACTATGTTGTAGACTAGCAGACTTGCAGTGCATGTACAAAAAAAAAACCAAAAAACAACTAAAAACGTAATAACATTAAGAAACCTAACACGTAAGTCAAAATTAAAACAAACCTGTCCATTCTAAGACCTAGAACTCTGAACTAACTAAACTATGTAACAACAGTTTACTTGAAGAGTGAAGACTAAACGTCAAAACAAATGACTGCTCAGCTTGAGAAAGACCCGTTTTTCAAGACTGATTAGTCCTGTTTCTTTTCCAGGTTCCTGCTGTTGTCATTGTCAACTTTCAACGTTAAGTAATTCTATTATTTTGATGACTTATATTCAGGGTAGTTAGTATCGAAGTATCGGTATCGGCCAATGCAGTATCGGCGATACTTTTTTTAGTATTGGTTGCTGTATTGCCGATCCTTTTTGTATCAAATATTGATTTGCGTATCGCGATACATTTTAAACAAAAAAATTTCGATACTCGATACCGATACTTTTTTATTGCCACTATTTAAAGAAAAACAAAAGTAATTTTAATACATTGTCATCTGCGTAAATTCAATGCCTACTAGTAGCCATCAACTCTACCAATATTAACGACATCCACCTCCCATTCAATACAGGCGAGTTGAAGGAAAAATTTAGTTTTAATCTTCTTTTGAAGTTTTTGGTTTTCTTGTATTCTTTCATTCATTTACTTTCTATTATTTTGATGCCTTATATTCAGGGTTGTTAGTATCGAAGTATCGGTATCGGCCAATACAGTATCGGCGATACCTTTTTTAGTATTGGTTGAGTGTTTATGTCGCAAAATCACTACCTGTAATTTACCTTTTATAATGGTTAGTGTGGGCAGCAAATAACCAAATCCAATATTACTTTTTCCTTCCCAAATGCCCAGTCCACAACACAATGTATCAGATGCTTCAATGTATTCTGCTCTGAATATTTTCTGCTGCGGAGTCAGTCTCTTGATGTCAATGTTATCAAGTTACCATATCAAGTTAAACTTCTAATTCTGGATTGGATAGTAAACAATGTAATTTTGTAACAGAATCATAAGTGGAATTCCACCAAGTGTCACCGGGAGTAATGAGATATGTGCCGATTGCCGCAGCCAAAGATGAGTGATTTTGTTTGTTTCTATTCTAACAGAAGTATTTATTTATTGTGGTACTGTTTGAAGGCAATAACCGGTTTCTGAATATATCTGTAAAAAACTGTACAATGTCCATGTAATGGTCTCAGTGAATTTGACAAATGGATGATATACCACAATCAGTGTAGATGCTTCCCTTCACATGATAATAATTATTTAACCAAACTATATTTTCTGCCATTGTATAGTAATGACATGGTTTATTGCAGTGTAAAAAAAAATTTCAGGTCTAGTTCTGAATTCTTTCTCCAGACTAAAAAAACAGAAAAAGATCTGTTAACTTTGTTACAAGAATACAGCTAAAGAATAAAGTGAAACACTCCCCTTTCATAAAGCTACAGCAACTAAAAAAAATTCTTCAGTAGATTTAATCTAGTCCTATTACAATATATAGGTCATGCCATTATTCACTTTTAAAATAATTATTAAACGCACAAAGAGCCTAAGTAGTGATTGAATGCATTAGCGCATACACATTCATTACCAATGGTAATATTAATATTATTAAAAAAAATTTTTATCTCCCAAATCTTTGTCATTTACAGGTACCTCAAACCAATAAACATAATTGCAATTTTTTTACAATTTTCTAAGTGATTTTAAGTGTTATATTGGCAGTTCTAATATATTATCTATGCGTTAAACTGTATGAGAATAAACTAACTTATCCAACTAAAAGAGTTTTTAAAAGACCCAAAAATAATCCATACTGTATTAGGATAAATAAAAATGTATATGAAAAGAACACAATGACACATCTTTTTTAAGTTATCATAGTCTATTCACCATTTCATGAATGTTAGTTTTAAAGTACAAACATAAGAATATTGTTGAAGACTTTTACAATCATTTTATGTAAACAGAACTGAAAACAGTACGGCTGTCTACTTGTGTAAATTGTATCTGTATTTAGGTTGTCATCAAAAATGATCATCTTTCCTGGGGCTCCAAAGTTTTCTAATGTTCATTGAAGTCAAGTCGGAAACACAGGAATCAACCTCTTGCTACCCTCCAGGTGTGAGGACAGCATCTTATGGACTTTGTTAACTGTGTCCTAATCAAACAACAGAAGTTCATGGGTTAGTCTATTAACAGAGGTTCATGGGTTAGTATATTTGAGTTATAAAAATCTAAATGATAAAATATTCATATGCAGAAAACAGGATATATCTTGCCTGAAAAGTTGATGATAGCACTTGCAGTTTAGTTCAAGTTGTTTCATTTCTTGGTTTGCTCAATCTCTTCTGTTCTTTATTCAACCTAGTTAAAAAAATATATTTAATTTTGGTTAACAATATGCTGCAAGAATATTCTTAGTAAAAAAAAAATGTATTGTCTTATTTCATTTATTTTAAGTAAAAACTGAGACAAATTAAAAATTAATATGACAAGTAGCGACTAGTGTCTTATCAGTGCTTTAAAAAAAAACATTTAGCTGTATAGTCAAATCGTTTCTTTTCAAATTTTCAATCATAAAGTCAGCCAGTTAATTCAACTATCTAAACTTACAATTTTGAAATATTTAAAGAAATCTTTTCTCCTTTATTTATCTCATGTTTTCTTTAAAAAATTTGAATTCTGATTTCACCATTTAGATGACTCTTGTTGTGTTTAATGAAAAAGATACAAACAAGTAAGCTTTTCAGAACTATTTATATCTGAAATAAAGATGACCAATGATAAGAAATATATTAAGCTCACCTTTTAAATTCTTTCCTTTGAGACATTACAAAAGCATCTGTACTTTAAACTTCAGATCTAGCAGCTTAAAAAAAAACTTCATGCAAGTCTCAAACAGTGTCCTGACAGCTTTAGAATTTCCAGCACAAAAGATCACATGAGGCAATAACAGTCACTTTCTGCTCAAGAATGATAGAGGGAAAAAATATTATTTGTAATTTGAAATGAAGAAACAAAAAATTATAAAATAATCGACTATTACTGAATTAATTTTCAAGGGTCAAAACATTTGATAGAAGGTTATGGTCATGGTTCAATGTTAGTTAAGTTACTGTTAATAACTTTGAAAAATCATGCACTACCATAAGCTTTATTGGCTCTTTTTAAATGAGTGTAATTTTAAAAAACACATGTTTAGTTGCTAAATGATAAGATTTTTTTATAAAGTCCAAAAACTAAAACAGAAAATTAAAACTTCAGATTTGTAATAGAATAAAAATTGCTATCAAGCTAAATTTAATGCTGCACAAGATTTACGGCCAAACAATAAAAGAAAAAAAAATGTTGTCGACTTTACATCAGCTCTTATAGTAGCAGGAGACAGGTCCATATCATGGATGGCAATTACACAGCACAGTCCGAACTTAAATTGTTGAGCCAGATAGAATTCCTGAAGTAAACACCTAAAAATGAAGGGTATAGGTTAGATTGAATAAAATTCATTTAAAAAAAAATTATTTTTATAATTGTTTATTTTACTTTAAAAAATTGCATCCTTGATTCCTAATTACCAAATATATCTCATGAATGGAGTCAATTACATTTTTTTACCTCTCCCATGTTCCCTAATCATTTTTCTAATAATTATACAAGCTCTTATTTTACATAAAGTACTGAGATATGTAAATATAATTGAAAAATGATAATAATGAAAATAAATACATATTTAAGATATAAGATAAATAAAGAATGTAAGTTTTTTATAATAAAAGTGAAAAAAAAAAGTGCAAGTTTTATCCATATCCAGGATCAATATTTAATTCAAAGAGTTTTCAACCATTCATTTCCAAAAAATGAACATAAATTAACATTTTTTCAGCATTAGATAGTTGGAGAAAATATCAACAATTGATGACTCAAATCAACAATATTATGACTCAAAACTAAATGTAATAATAATAAAAAGAAAAGAAAATGGGTTTTAGAACTGAACAGTAAAAGAATATAAAAAAAAAAACATTTACTTACTCTGGCAAATTTTGGGAGTAGCTAATGAAGTCAATCTATCCAGTTACAAAAACCCTTTACATCCTCCTGTAAAATATCAGTCTCATACATCCTGTAAAAATATCAGTCTCTTACATCCTGTAAAAATATCAGTTTGTTTTTTTACAACTGGAAATAATCTTTTTTTTTCAAACAAAAAAAAATGCTAAACAATAATTTCATTTCTGAATTTCATCATACTCCAAATTCATGTACATAAATTAAAAAAAAAAATAACTTTGTCAGTGTAATCGAAATGGATGCAAAGGAAAAAAAAAAATAGATCTAAATATCTTACAAAATTTATAACTGGAATGAAGAATGTCTAGCAAGAGCTGGGAAGTCGATTTATGAACATCTGCTGGGAGTTTTAATTATAGTCTTGAGAGAACATACTTTACTTGCTAATAGATATAACAAAAATAATTTACTGAATATGTTTAATTTATTCTTACTGTCTATAGTGACTATAGTACATCAGCAAAGAAAGTAGCTTAATTGAGGCAGATTCGAGTTCATCAGTGTTGCCATAGCCATGGCATAGAACTTGATATTACAAATATATAAAAAAAAGAAAAAATATAACAAACAATATTAAGATACATATGATTTCAATAGCCGCAATTAATATTCTATTTGTGATTATATCGCTAGTACGATGCCTACCTACTTTTACATGTCACTGGAATTAATTTTGATCAGGCTAACAACCGAAACAAGCACTTCCTGCATAAAACTTTCAACTGATAGTATTGTTTGCAAACATTTGGGTTTGAGACTAGGACAACTGCGACAGAAAAACAATTTTTTAAAAAATTCCACGGTTATCTCTCTTTGACCATATTTATTTTTTTTTGAAGCGAGTGCATGTTACAAATTTGTTACATGCGTTGTTTGCAAACATTTGGGTTGGAGACTAGGATAACTGCGACAGGAAAACAGTTTCCAAAATAATTCCACGGCTATCTCTCTTTGACCATATTTTTTTTTTGTAGCGAGTGCATGTTACATGCGTTGTTTGCAGATATTTGTGTTGGAGACCAGGATAACTGCGACAAGGAAATAAACTTTCTAAATAATTTAACGGCTATCTCTCTTTGACCATATTTTTGTGATTTTTTTTTGGGTTAATTAAAAAAATATTTATCAGCTTGTATATTCTACATTAAAAAGAAATCCACAAGCCGTAAAGAAATTTAAAAGGGAAAAGACAGACAGACATTTATACAGGCGTTAACACTTATACATTAAAAGATGATAATGTTATATGTGGCCAAAGTAAGATTGACTATCATAAACGTAAACTAAACAATAAATCTTGCCTTTATGTTTTACCATCGATTGAAAACTTGTGTTATAAATCTCACAAATCTAAACCAAGCCTGCTGTTATTTGAAGCAAAAACAAAAAAAGAAAAGCCGGACCTCTCAGAAGTCGGGGCCCAGAGCGCCCCCTGTGTGTCCGCCGTGAAATCCGTCACACATGTCATCCACCAAAAGACACAATCCATGAGATTCACATGAATGAGACGATAAACCAACTTTAGTTTACATTTTTAGCACAAATAATTCGCCTTAACCAGTAGCCATGACTCTTGTTTACTGTGCGGGCAAGTTGTTTCCCCTTTATTGAAACCGCTAGCTTGGGTCTTTCCTTTAATTGAAGGTGGCTCGCGGACTTCTAGATAGGTCAAGGTGGACGTGAACCGTTAGTCTAAGCTTTGTTTACGTATTTTTAAAATATAGGTGGCAGTGTCTTCTTTGACTTTTTTTCTTCATTGTAACACAAGTCAGACACCAGCGGACGCAACTCTTGTTCACTGTGTGGGCTAGACTAGGGGGTTTCCCCTAATTGAAACTTCTGGACTTAGTCTTGTTTACATTTTATTAATAGAAAAGCAGAAAGAATATAACAAAAAAATTAAGATAAATTAGCATATATGATTTCAATATGCCAAAGTCAATATTCTATTTGTATCGCTGTTTCCACTTTACTTGTCATTGGAATAAATTTTGGTCAGGCTAACAACGGAAACAAGCGTATTTGGGTTGGAGTCTAGGATAACTGCGACAGGAAAAAAATCTTTCGCACCGTAGATATGGACTGCACGTTCCGCGTTGTTTGCAAACATTTGGGTTGGAGACTAGGATAACTGCGACAGGAAAAAAATTCAAAATAACTCAACGGCTACCTCTCTTTGACTATATTTTTGTCAAGTCATTTTGGTTAATTAAAAATATTTTTTATAATTATATAGTCGACATTAAAAACAAATCCACAAGCCGTAAAGAAATTTTAACGGGAAAAGACAGACAGACGTTAACAATTATACATCAAAAGATGATAATGTTACAACATATCTGGCCAAAGTAAAAGTACTAAACATAAATGTAAACTAAACAAATCTTGCTTTATGTTTTACCGACGATTGAAAATTTGCTGTCATTTGAAACAAAACAAAAAAAAGAAAAGCGGGGACTTTTAGAAGTCGGACCCAGAGCCCCATAAAAATCCGTCTCTGGCGACACACGTCATCCACCATAAGACAATCCATGAGATCCACCCGAATGAGACCATAAACCAATGTTTTGTTAGTTTTTGTTTACATTTTTAGCACGCGCTAACTTGGGTCTTTCCTCTAACTGAAGTTGGCTCGCGGCCTTCTAGATAGGTCAAGGTGGCCGTGAACCGTTTGTCTAAGGTGTGTTGACATATTTTTAAAATATAGCTAGTAGTATCTTTCTTCATTGACTTTTTCTTCATTGTACACAAGTCATACACCCGTGGACGCAACTCTTGTTTATTAAATATAGTAAGCTAAGTAGTATTATCTTATTGAGTTTTTCTCCCCATTTATAGTACACATCAACAGACACAACCTTTTTTTTTTTATTAGTGAGTCTATAATTAAACTTTTGTACTATGTTTAGTTTACAGACTAATAATGGTTTGTAAGTTGGTAGTATGTTTTTTTTTACATCATCAACAAACCAGTACAGTGGGCATTACCGGAAGCGAGATCAATTAATGTTGATGCCCGGGAGAAGAAACTTTTTTTTTTTGGGCTCTTCTAAGAGACACAGGGAAATAATGGCGCAAATGTAAAAGTTGGTGCTTTGAGGGGGGGGGGGGGGGGAGGGGCGGGATTTCGAAGACGGCGCGTATGGTAGGCGCCCGATGCACACTTGGTTCAATCCGTCTCTGGACATAAGACAGGTTTAGTGACTCAATTGCAAAGACAAAAAAAAACTTATGCTAGGAATAAAATGTCAAATTGCTTTAGGACTATTTGTTAATATGGCCGAAATAAACAAAGTAAAACACTCATAGTATCAACATGTGTATTTATTTGACATTCCGCCATGTTGGTCTCATCGGCAAAGTTACATTCCTGCCGCTTACGTCACGGCACTGATCTACATCATCAACACTATTACTCACCTAAAGCCGACTCTGTGTAAATATATATACATGAAGATTAGTATTATTATTTCGGTGTCTCTAGTTCATACAATAAACTTTTGACTATTTCATTCTATGTCTATTATTTTTTTAAGAGAAGCTTGCAAACAGAGTAACATTACACTCACACGATGATTACTAAGTCAGTATATAGCAGATTTATGTTCCCGACAAACCCAGTAGGTCATGGGATCCCAGACGTGAGTTTGAGTTGCACTCCTTTCTGCAACACCTACATCAGGGCCGCCTCCAGGGGTGGTACCTTCACACTTGTCAGGGACCTCGTGACTTTGAAGTCCCTCTCCTGTCGCTTTATTTATTTTGTTGAAAAATTGGGGGAATTGGGGATGTGGAGCATCATTGTGATAGTCTGTAGATTAAAGGGAGGGGGCATAATTTCTGACAGCGGCCCTGTTTGCAATAGAACTAATTAGTCATTAAGAAAAGTTATTTATGCCTTATTGTATTCGATACTGTACTTATTCAATTTGTTGCCAAGCAGTGGCGTAGTAAGAAGGAGCAAGGGGCATCATGCCCCGGTCGCTACTCACAAAGGGCGCCAAATGATGCATTCTACATATAATACTATATGGTTTTCGAATGGGGGGCGCTTAAAGGTATTTTGTTCCGGGCGCGAGTTAAGCTCGCTACGCCACTGAATGTAGGTATCACAGATAATATATAATACCTAATCTGTGTTAGGTACGACTATAAAAAAACTAAGCTAAACATATGAACAATTTAATTTTAAAAAGTAATATTGAATTCGACAAAAGGTCATAGACTTTCAAGAGGTTGGACTTGGACATAATGTCGTAACAATTCACTGAGACACACGACTTAAATCTTTGAACAAGTGTGACACGAGTTGAATCTTTGAACGAGTGTGACAGACATGAATCTTTGAACGCGACAAGTGTGACGCGACAAACCGGAAGTTTAGTAACAAATATTACCAATTTGTTCAAAAAAACAAGAAGTGTTTTAACAACATTGGTTGTTACATTTTTCTTATCAATTTATGTGCTGAAAGAATCAAATTATTTTATCGTTATTAATTAATAAAAAAACAGTGGGTTTGGCAGTGCGAGACACACAGCAGTATGCCGTGACCAGGATTCGAACCTGGGTTGTCGCGGCCACAACGCGAAGTACTAACCACTATACGATCACGGCCAGCGCACCCACACAATCAATCGACAAATGTTAAGAAGTCTACGGGAACACCACAATTACTCAAGGCTCTATGTTCTATTTTTAAAATTCTAATTTATTCCATTATCAGTTCATTTTGATTATTATTATGTAGAAAAATGTTTCGGTAACTGAATAAGGCATGTGTGAAGTAACTCGATTTTTCTCATTTTAAGACTATGATTGTTTTTCCCGTGGACGCCTATAGTATAGACTATACTGTATAGTTCAATACTGTATAGTTCAATACTGTATAGTTCAATACTGTATAGTTCAATAGACTATACTGTATAGTTCAATACTGTATAGTTCAATAGACTATACTGTATAGTTCAATACTGTATAGTTCAATAATGTATAGTTCAATACTGTATAGTTCAATACGACGGGATTCGCTTAAGTTGACTTATCAATTTGAAATAAACGGCCTTGTTGATAAAATGCCGGTTCACATCTACTTGTTGCCTTCATCGCTACTGACAATCTACAGACTACAGTCGTATTTTATCTGGTATCGGAGCAGTATGTGATAGCAACACTGAGGACATTAGCCGTGGTGTCATTACAGAAAACTTAAGTAACTAGCCTTGGTATCACCAGGGGTCAAAGCAGTGCTCGATTTAAGAAAAAACCAGTGCCAGGGATGAATAATTTCTGCAGAGCCGGGGATAAATGTCTATGATTTCATCCCCGGCAGGAATATAGTAGCTAAAGCAGGGCCGGGGATGACAGGTCGCAGTAAATCAAGCCCTGGGTCAAAGGTGACTAGGTCGGTGAAGATGGTAACCCTCCTCTTTATAGAGATATATGTATTTACCCTCGTGGAGATATTTGTCAAAAAATTCATGTACTTAATTCCAACTGTGACCCTATGACCTATCCTCTACTATTTCCTTATGGGGAGAAAGGTTGGTCAGTAAATATGGAACATGTTGAAGGACGGAGAACAGCAGTTAGAAACAAGGTAACCACTCTTCAGTTTTATGCATTTAGACTGGCTGTAAGAGAAGGCTTTAGCATATTACATAGTAGTGGGAAATTGTTTCAGCAGTACTTGGTTGATGCTTATGTCAGGGTTGAAGGAAACAGTCTAAACTATATTAAAAAAAATCAAAAAAGCTTAAGGGTTGAGCTTTACCAAGGTCTGTTGGATTTCTTGCATAGTGAAGCAGTTGAAAGAAACGTCAGGCCTGGCAATTTATTCATTTTGTCTTCAACATTTCAAGGAAGTCCTAGAGCTATGCAGCAGAACTATCAAGATGCAATGGCTCTGGTAAGAAAATTTGGCAAGCCAGATCTATTTATTACTTTTACATGCAACCCAAAATGGTCAGAAATCATCAACAACATTGAAGCCTATCATAAGCCAGAAAATAGACCAGATATTGTTGCCAGGATATTTCACATGAAATTGAAAAGTTTTCTTGAAGATTTAACTGTGAAGCACATAATGGGTACACCTTCTGCCTTTTTGTATGTGATTGAATTCCAGAAAAGAGGGCTTCCTCATGCACACATACTAATAAATTTAATAAGTGAGGACAAAATAAGAGATAAAGATGACATTGATAGATTTGTAAAGGCTGAATTTCCTGAACAACAAGGAAGACTGTTTGAAATAGTTAAACAAAATATGGTACATGGCCCTTGTGGCATTCTAAACCCTAATTCACCATGTATGCGTGATGGTCAGTGTATGAAAACATTTCCCAAGCAGTTTTATTATTATCCAAAATATAGAAGACGAGATACCAACAGGACAGTAAAAGCAGGAAAATATGATGTTGATAACTGTTGGGTAGTACCTTACAATCCTTACTTAAGTCTAAAATACAATGCACATATTAATGTAGAAGTCTGCTCTTCAATTAAAAGTGTGAAATATCTATATAAATATGTTTTCAAGGGACATGATTGTGCAAATATAGAGGTGAGACCACACACTGAAGATAATGGGGAAATCGTATGGGATGAAGTGTCTACTTACCTTGATGCCCGTTATGTTAGTGCTCCAGAAGCAGTTTGGAGATTGCTAGAATACAAAATGCATGATCAGTCCCATTCAGTTATCAGAATGCCAGTCCACTTACCCAACATGCAGCCAGATTATTTTGAGGAAAATCAAGTACAAGAAGCTGCTGAACGATCATCAAAGAAAAACACCATGCTCACGGCTTACTTTAAACTAAACATGGACTATGTATCTGCAAGAGATTATTTATACCATGAGATTCCAAATTATTTTGTGTTTGACAAAAAGCAAGGAATATGGAGACAAAGAAAAAAAGATGGGGGAAAAGTAATTGGGAGAATGGTAACTGTTGGGCCACGAGATGAAGAAATATTTTATTTAAGAGTTCTTTTGCTGCACATTAAAGGTGCCAAATCATTTCAAGATCTTTTGACGGTTTTAAAAAGCAATGGTGATCAAAAGGTTTGCAGTACATTTAAGTCTGCAGCTATTGAATATGGCCTTCTTGAAGACGATTCTGAGTGTGAGGAGACATTATTGGATGCCACTCTACATTCAATGCCTTCTCAGCTTAGAAATCTTTTTGCCACTATCTGTTTATTTTGTAATCCTAAAGACCCTCTTTCTTTATGGAATAAATTTAAGGATGCAATGAGTGAAGACTTTTTAAATACCGGAAGCAATGATAGAGAAACTGCTTATTTGAATGCACTCTTTCAGATAGAGGAGTTTTTCAAAAGCAATGATTCAAACTTAAAGAACTTTGGACTGCCTGATTGCCATTTAACAAAAACAACAATTTACGGGGATCATTTTGACATTTTAGAAGAGCAAGCTAAAGGAAATCATAACAAAGAAAAACTTATTAGCGAGCAGAAAGCAATAGTGGCAGAGGTACTGCACTCAATATATGAGGGGGAACACACAACTTTCTTTGTAGAAGGACCTGCAGGAACTGGATAAACATTTGTGTATAATACATTAATGCATATAATTAGAGGTAAAGGAGATATAGTTTTGCCTTGCGCTTCAACTGGAATAGCTGCTACACTTCTCAATGGAGGCAGAACAGCACATTCTCTATTTAAAATCCCCATTCCCATAAATGAAAGCTCAACATGCAAGCTTAAAGGCAATTCATATGAAGCAGAGCTTATAAAAAATTCAAAACTGATTATATGGGATGAAGCTCCAATGTTACCCACTCATTGTTTTATTGTTGTGGATAGATTACTGAAAGATTTAATGGAAAGTGATGCATTATTCGGAGGGAAAGTTATTTTGATGGGAGGAGATTTCCGACAGCTTCTACCAGTTATTCCAAGAGCATTAAGGGATTTTATAGTAGGGAGCTGTATTAACCAAAGCCATCTGTGGTCCAAATTGAAAAATTTGAAATTATCTCAGAACATGAGAACAAAGTCAAATGAAAAAGAATTTGCAGACTGGCTTCTGAAATTAGGAGATGGTATGTTGGGGGAATCCATTACAATACCAGAAGGATGTTTTGCTAAAGATACAGATTGTGTTAATTTTTTATTTGGGGAAAATATTGACTTTGATGACACAACCTATTATTCAAAAGCTATCCTCTGTGCAAAAAATGATGACTCCTTAGACCTGAATGAAAAGGTTTTAGATAAATTATCAGGGGAATTAAGAGAATACTGCAGTGTTGATTCAACAGATGAGGAGGATAATCAATGTCTGTACCCTCTCGAGTTTCTCCACAGTCTTACACCAACAGGCATGCCACCACACATATTAAAACTTAAAAAAGGGGCAATTATAATGTTGTTGAGGAATCTTAATCCAAAACAAGGACTATGCAATGGTACAAGGCTGATAATAAGAAAGCTTTTCCCATCATTCTTAGATGCTGAAATTATAACTGGTAGATTTCATGGGAACAGAGTATTTATACCATGGATAACACTAAATCCATCAGATACAAATTTGCCTTTTCAACTGAGAAGAAAACAGTTCCCTATAAGGCTGTCATACTCAATGACCATAAATAAGTCACAGACTTTTGACAAAATTTGCATTTATATACCTAAGCCAGTTTTTACTCATGGTCAACTTTATGTTGCTTTTTCTAGGGTTAGGAGTTTTGATTCTGTCAAAGTCTATGGAGAAAAAAATACTAAAAATCCTGTGTATAAAGAGGTCTTGATGCAATAAAAAAAATCTTATGTACATAATTTTAAAAATGTAACATAGTAAAAATTGTACAAAAACTTATTTTAACTGTAATTAACCACCACCAGTTATTTTATCTAAAAGGTCCATTTTAGGTCAACTACCTTTTTTTTTATTGTATTTAACAGTCCTTTTTAGGGCTATTACTTTTTATTGTATTTAACGGTCCTTATTAGGGCCACTACCATTTATTGTGTCTTAACGGTCCTTTTTAGGAGCCACTACCATATTTTGAATCTTCAAAGTCCTTTTCAGGGATAATAACGGTCTTTATTAGGGCCACTACCATTTATTGTGTCTTAACGGTCCTTTTAGGGCCACTACCATATTTTGTGTCTTAACGGTCCTTTTTAGGGTCACTAACATATTTTGAATCTTCAAAGTCCTTTTCAGGGCTAATGAAAATTTTACAATTAGCTTGAGTTCGCTTGCTACCATGAGTTTTAATAACAAGGTTCCTTTCAGGACCACCTAAAAGTAAAGTTTATTTAATTAAGGTACATTTACAAGTAAAATATAAACATTGTTGAGGTTAATTCATAGTTATTAGTATTTGAAAAGTTCTGCAAATGTTTTGTGGGTACAGCTAGTATATATTATTTCTGTAGACACTTTTTTTTTATATTCAGTTAAACCACAAGCAGCCTTTGGATGCCAATGTTTGTTGCAATATAATTTGCAGTGATAGGTAAATATGGTTCATATAGGGAACCTTTGTGAACAGCCAATATTGAGAACAAGGACAGCTTGAACTAGACACTTCACAAGCGGTTAGATACAGCCCTTTCATCATAGCTGCCTGGTGGCTAGATAAAGTACTTTCATTATAGCTGCCTAGTGGCTAGATAAAGTACTTTCATTATAGCTGCCTAGTAGCTAGATAAAGTACTTTCATTATAGCTGCCTAGTGGCTAGATAAAGTACTTTCATTATAGCTGCCTAGTGGCTAGATAAAGTACTTTCATTATAGCTGCCTATTGGCTAGATAAAGAAATTTCATAATAGCGCCCGGTAGCTAGATAAAGTACTTTCATAATAGCTGCCGCGAGGTAAGACAATATATCTATGGTAGCCATACACACTCTTACTGATGGGCCAACTAGGTGGCAGCACAGGGCTTCACATCCCCTTTCCAGAATAATAGAACCTCCCATTCGGTATTTATTGCATTCGCCATACTCTCTAATAGTTATTTGAAACTCAAAACCATCTTGTTACTCAAACAGAGTTTACTACTATAGATGAGCTCAACAGTCTATTTGGTCCGGTATTGCTAAAAAATCAGCCCACAGCAGCCAGATCTTATCTTAGCATTTGTCTTACGCCTTGGGTTACAACGTTAAATGCGGGATTGGGGGGGGGGGTTCGGGGGCATCGATTTCAGTTTAACTCTCAAATTTGCCTTCGCTAAATTGTTTTTTTTTTTACCTATGACCACCTCCCATTAAAAAAAAACGTAAGATCTGTTTGATTACCACTTGCAGGGCCAGCCTTACAAATTGCGGGGCCCAATATACCGGACGCTTGTGAGGCCTTTCTTGTTTACTATAATTGCTTAATGTAAAGTGCGGGGCCCCTGTCAGGCGCGGGACCCAGTTCGGAGCAATCGGTCACACTGGCCTAAGGTAGGCTCTGACTACTTGGCTGCATTGAACGCGTTTTCGACATTGGCCAGTTATTTAGAATACTTTATGTAATTGTTTATGACAATTGACATAGTTTTGTTCATACCACGACCTTATATTTTACCTAATTTGAGCCACAGTTTCTAAATTTTAATACTTTACCAAAAAATGTTTCTTTATTTCAATATAACAATTTCAACCCATTTCATAGACATCGTAATTTGTAAAATTTCTACTAAATGAAATTCTTCATGTCGCCAAATCTGACCACATTAAACGTCAGCGATTCAGTAAATGGGCTGATCAATCCTACTGTGTACGACTTCTTCTTGACCTTTAACCTAATCATTTGCGCTGATACGATTGGCCTTTTCGGCATTGTGGGTAACGTCATCAACATTTTAAACTTCACAAAACAAGATCTGCATGACAGCGTCAACGTCACTCTGATAGCCTTGGCTGTAAGCGACATTGGGTCTCTGCTATTTCTGATGTTTTGTACAATTAGGGTGTGTCCGTTGAAGGGACCGGTAGACCTTCCCTTTTCGCTATCAGCCAGCTTGTTCTTTTTCTTCCCCCCACAACTACTTCACCCGCGTCGGTGGCTACATTACAGCTTTCGCCGCCTTTGAAAGATGTCTGTGCGTGGTTCTGCCACTGAAAGTCAAAGCAATCATCACGAGGAAAGTCGCGATAGTGGTCAACTGTGGTATATTTGTTATTTTATTACTTTATTTGTTCCCAGTGAATTACGTGAGTTATATCGATTATAAATTCAACCTTCAAACAAATAAGTCAGTACTGGCTCTCTTCCGTACAGACAAAGCTGAGATTGTCTTCAAAGTCAACTTTTTCATCAACGACCTGCTAGTTCCTTACGTCTCATACTTTATACTCATCTTCTGCACGGCGTTCATCATCGCAAGTCTAAAGTCTCAGGCAAAATGGAGACATTCCGTTACAGCGTCGAACATCTCGCGTTCTAGCAGTAAAGCGGAAGTTATGTCAAGCAAAGAGAAGAAAACCACGGTCATGTTGACCACAGTGTCTGTCATCTTTATCGCCTGTCTGACCCCTGGCTGCGCCATGCTAACGGCAGTTGCTATAGTCCGGGAGTTGAAGGCTGAAGGGGCGTATTTTGACCTGACCATGCTGGTGTTGTCATTTACCACTTTACTGGAGGCCGTCAACTGTAGCGTGAACACACTTGTGTACTACAATATGAGCTCCAAATACAGAGAGATTATCAATGAATGGTTTCCTCGTCTTAGAAAGCACAGTTAAATTCAAAAGAATAATCGATTAAGTTCAAAAGAATAATTGATTAGTTCAAAATAATAATCGATTAGTTCAAAAGAATAATCAATTAGTTCAAAATAATAATCGATTAGTTCAAAAGAATAATCGATTAGTTCAAAAGAATAATCGATTAGTTCAAAAGAATAATCGATTAGCTCAAATTAGACATTGATTACTTACAAAGCACGTATACATTCGAATTACAATACAAATATCTAAACCTAGATTACTAGTTCCAACACATCTCTACAGCTACTAATTATACTACAATGCAATCGTGTCTTAATAACAACACTGAGCGAAATAAAATTATGTTCTCTATTCTTCATTGTATTGGTTACATACAAACTTCATTGATAATAAAGAGTAAAAAAAAAAAGTAAAGTTCCCTTCTTAGCCCTAACGGGCCTTCGGGGCAGATGAAGTGTAGAATTCATCTGTTTCTATAACCTCGGCATATGAAAGGATTGTGTGGTTAGCACAACGCCCAGCCGCCTTTACTTCCCCAACTTAAAGTCAGGTACCCATTTAAAGCTGGGTGGACTTGTGGGACGACTTTGCACCAAATTTTACCTGGAAAAATTCCATGGGCCTCACCGGGGTTCAAACCCAGGACTCTCAGGTCGACAGTCGAGTATCTACACCACTCGGCCATCCGTAATAAAGAGTACATGTTTAAAATAATGTGAACTCACGTTCTTACATTTATATCTTTCACCAATCACATCAATGGCCTGAATGGATTGAGAATGAATTTAATCTGTTCATGGTACAAAGAGATCTGCCATAGTTTACCTATACTATTTTAATCCCGTATATCTGAATGTTTTGTTTCCCTTTCCTTCTATTGGACCCTTTGACTTCCTTGACATATAATGTATAGTTGGACAGATGGGTGAGCAGCATAGAGAGCTGGACTGTCGACCGTTTCGGATCGTTGGTGAAATCCGAGTGAATTTACCCAAGGTCGAAGTTGACTTAACCCCCCCCCCCCTTCCAATTATCCCAACTTAAATGGAAACTTGAAATTATAATAGTGGCATTATTCACGGCTTTGCGTTGTGCAGCAACACAATCCCTCAATACACAGTGACTACACAAAAACGAACTGTTAACATATAATATATTGTTTCATGTTTTTTATTTCAACAAAATTTAAAACGCTTCGTACTCTCTGTCGAAACCTATTTTCGTTTCGCTTTATGTTTTCCATTTTATATTTTAAAAAAAAATGTCATTCGCTTTCAATTTGTCTATGAGATTTTTTACAATATAAATATACTCCATTTTAGTTTTTATGCTGCACATTTGGTTTTCTGTTTACTCTTTTCAATGTGCAAGCTCTCTGCCGTGATGTCTACAAATAAAAAAAAAATGTCAAAGAGGTGTAAATTAATTTGACTAACTAGATGCCCTTATTTTCTTTTTTTTAATCATGATTTTATTGATAGTGAATCATTGTGAAATGTTTTATTGAAAGCACCCCCATCAAAACTTAGTATTTAATGTCAGAACACGAATATGTTGCATGGCCTGTTCAGTGCTCGTCTTTGACCTTAAGATTTAGACTTGAAGTCCTTTTGTTATTAGTTAGACTAAAAGTTTCACATTTCATTGTCTAAAAGTGGCATTTTTATTTTTTTCAATTATAAAAAAATGCCAATTCTTTGTTAATTTTGTTACATTTATGATTCAGAATCAGTGTAATAAAATGAAAATAAAGTTTGGTGATTGCTGAATGCATGATGCTGATTTGAATGCTGCATAAAGAATTATAAACACACACCTAAATACATAAAATAAGCATAAACACACAATGCATACATACACACATACAAGAATAATACACTCGAATTAAATGCACAATGCATTCATACATACGTACTACGCCCGTAATGCATAAATAATGCTAAAAATGCGAATGCGCTAATGTTTCAGTTGTGTCCGTCTGTCCTTCATATACCTGGATCTCGGCAGCCATATGTCCTAGAGCCATGATGTATATACTTTTTTGTAGGTCTTGGCATGCCATTCCTGCATCAAAAGTCCATTTCGCGATCTGACATCTGAGGGCTGGGCAACATTGTTTCTTATGGTACCGTTTTTTACTATATAAGCTAAATTAATAATTATGTCATTTTCATAGCCCCATTCTACTTCTTATACGCTGTGGTGGCGCACCAAATGAATGGGTTATTGAACGGAAGGTAGACACAGACGGTTGACGAGGAAAGAAATAGAGCATTGTTTTTTTTTTTCAGATATATGCATTACACAATTGAATGTATAAACATTTCCAAAATTGACAATTATTTACTGAAAGATAACAGACGTACTGATACATAACACGAAAATGCGCTAACAGTCCTGTGTTCAGGATGGAACTGGCTTAAGATGCGGGTTTTTACCAATATGTGATATTTATCTGGATCACTTCCTCTTAAACTTTTGACATCTTTTCTATTGGAGCCTTACATTGCAAACAAAGTGTCTGTGCTATTGCCACTGGATTGCCACTAGATTGTCACTGGATCGCAAACTGATTTTTACTGGATGCAAGAGTATTTAATTTATTAACCCGCTGAGTCTGCTTATACTTTGAATTGATAAATATTTTTTGTAACATTGTATTATGGTTGATTTCCGTATTGTTAATGTTTAACAATGTGACTTTTATTTTGCGATATGTTTTTTTTGTGTGCACACAGATCCAATAGGTGGCAGCATATAAATTTCCACTCATAAGATTAAATGTGGATCAAATATACAATAAGTATTGGTCATTGTGTTCATTTGAATGGGCATTCCTGAACTTGAACTATAACAATAGGATAGCTCTAATACGCCACTTATGTCGATCACTGTCATGGAGACCTTGCTTGGTGAAGTTCAATATGTCGATGACGTTACCCACAATGCCAACACAGCCAATCAGATTCACAAAAAACAACAACATGTTAAAGGCCAAGAAGAATTCATACACCGTGTGATTTATCAGTCCGTTTATGGATTCACTGACATTCGATGCGGTCAGATTTGACGACATCAAAAGGGTTTTTATTGCCCTTTGAAATTTCAGAGAGTTTCTGAAATAGAGAAATGGAATAATAAGCAATGGAAGACTTACTATTGAAAGTGTATATATAGTTCGTCCATCGTATTCGATGAAGACCATCTAGTCATCAGAGGTTGGAGTGTTGGTTGGTGGGTGTCGGTGTGTGCGCAGATGGCTGACTAGTCCAATCCTTGCGTGGATATGTCTATGACAGTGGGGACAGGGAATGGTGGCTGTCAGATGGTGGTCGGCAGCGCGAGCTTTGCGAACCAGGCGTCGCGTTTCAGCAGCAACAGTTCTATTTGCCTCACATAACCCAGCGCCTATGTGAACAGAGTGACGCCACAAAGCTCTGTCCTGGGCATCTTCCTCCCAGCAATCAGGATCCACGTTGAAAGCCTTCAAAGAGGACTTCAGCGTGTCCTTGTAGCGCTTTTTCTGGCCTCCGCGAGAGCGCTTTCCCTGCTGCAGTTCTCCGTAGAAGATCTTTCGAGGCAGTCGGTGGTCTGGCATGCGAGCGAGGTGGCCTGCCCAGCGAAGCTGAGAGCGCATTAGTATGGTGTAGATGCTGGACATGTTGGCTCTTGCAAGGACTTCAGTGTCGGGAACCTTGTCTTGCCATCTGATCCTCATTATGCGCCTGAGGCAGGTTGTGTGAAAGTGGTTGAGTTTCTTGGCATGGTGCTGGTAAACTGTCCAGGTTTCGCTTGCGTACAGTAGTGTTGGGAGGACGATGGCGTGATACACCTTCAACTTGGTGGGTAGGCTGATACCTCTTCTGTTCCAGACGTTGGAGTGAAGTCTACCAAAGGCTGCACTGGCTTTGGTGATTCGTGCGATAACTTCGTCGTCCATTACAACACAACGAGAGAGAGTGCTGCCAAGGTAGGTGAATTTCTCCACCGTGTTCAGTCTCTGGCCGTTAACGTGGATGTTGGGGTCAATGTATTGTTTGCCTGGGGCTGGTTGGTACATCACTTCGGTTTTCTGTGTGCTGATAGTGAGACCAAAGTTGAGGCATGCACGTGAGAATTGGTCGACGCAGTGTTGCATGTTGGTTTCTGAAAGTGTAGAGCTACATTGTAAGCAGTCTCAACCACGAGTTTATTATAATACTACGACTAGTATACAGATACTGACGAAGAACCAAAAATAATAAATAACGATAGCAATTATTAAAAAAAAACAACATTATATGATTTAGAAAAAAAAAAACCAAATAAAAAAATTTCCTGTAACAATATCTTCAATTTAAATATATATATATATATATATATATATATATATATATATATATATATATATATGTATAAACTGAATGATAGAAGGCTAATAATACAAAATAAGGTTTAGCCTTTGGAAAGACCAAACTGCTTTCATCACAGTGACAGAAGTCTTAATCTTTGTATATACATAGTTATCAATGACACAATAACAACCAGCAACGAATTATTAGCCTTATTTGATCGGTACCAAGATAACTGATAAGATGATAGTCAGAATAATCGACTCAAAACGAAGCTGAATCATTTTAGCGATTTACATTCAACATTCGTATAACAGTTAGTGACGTCAGCTTTTGTAACTAGTTTTTAAATTATTATTATAGATTTTTGAAATAGACCAATCAGAGCTGGGTAGGAACGTGTTTTAGCCAGAGTATTTTGGAATCTTAAAACTGTAATAGATTTTTTCGCTAGAAGCTAAGCATCCATTTTTTTTGTTAGGAATGTGTTCCTTCAGTAAAGCACAGGGTGCGAATAGACAGTGGTCCCATAAGTAATGCAATGATGTTCGCAGGGCGCCATGACATGATTGGCTCCCCGTACACTTTTTTGGGGAGTCTTTAAGGGCCCTGTCGCTTTCAAAATGTATCTTGATAGTGAAACCTCGATTTACGAGTATTTTGGTTTACGAGTACATTTGTTTACGAGTACCTTGGCTTACGAGTTTTTGCAAGACGAGCTAAGTTTATTAACGAAATATGACATTACTAGCTGTGCCCCGCAAAGCCTTTGCAGGGAGAGAGACTTGTAAAGCCATTGCCGAACCTAGTATTTGGGGGCCCTGCATTTTGACATCTCGACACCAAGGGACATGAGATTGTTGATACTTAACATTTAATGTAAAAAATGATTTTGGGGGCTCCCTCTGCCTTGACAGATACCGGTGGGACTTCTTCGATTTTTGAAGACTCCCCTCACCCTATAGTTACGTTCTTCTGTGTTATTTTTTTTAAGTTATGAAATAATTTAAAATCTAATTAGTTGTTGTTTCTTTTTCTTACAACATCCTAAAAGATAAATTATTTAATTTTAAAAAAAAAATGTCAAAGAGATCTAGTTAGTTACTTTTCATTAAAACAACTAAAAGGATATATTCTGAAAAAAAAAAGTCTCTGGGTGAAATCGAACCCGGAGAGTCTGCATTATAATGGTTCGTCAGCCAGTCTCATAACCTTTCAGCCACCGCGCCGTACAAATAAAGTGTGCAATTTTAATGTACCGTTGAGGAAAATATTCCTCTGGTTATATTTTCATTGCCTTTTTTTGACCTAGTTTTTTATGGGTCTATAATGTTACTTTGCAATTAAGAAATAATTCAAAGCCGTATTTATTTAAAATCATAAGTATTTTAAAAAGCTATGAGCTTAATTAGTATAGAAATCTATATGAAAGAATCTCTTTTTTTTAAATATTATATCGACTTCTTAAAAAGAACTTTATTTCGACGAAATTCAGATACTGAAAAACATTCGGTCAACAGTCTTACGTCGCCGACGTCGGAGATCTTTTCGATTATTATTATTGTTTTACGTTTAGACGACGTTAAAATGCTCTGTTGTAATAAAAGCTACAATGATTTGAATGATATTATATGCTAATTATTAATTTATAATATTGGGGACTTTTACATTTTATAATTAAAAGCACAGAAACTATTGAAAACTGTAGATATTTCTAAAAGAAAAGTTGAATCGAGACTCAGGGGATGACGCCATTTTTTAATTCTTGTTTTCCGCTTTCGATTTAACGCACACTGGAAATGATTAATATGATATATGATGATATACGAGACAGGAAAATTATCATTGGAAAAAAAAAGGAATTGTACGTTTTGTACGAGCACGGTACTGCAGTAAGAGTAACGTTTATTGGCTATTTTTTTTCCCGCTCATACTTAGATTGGCTGATTTTTTTGTTCACATAAAACTGTCTTATTTTCACTACTGAGAAGTTTTATAAATTCATCAAAAATATTTTTAATAAAAAAAAATAATGTATCAGTTAATAGTAATTCTTATAACCTAACCAATAATTATCATGCACAATGTTTCTTCCATTTTTCAGGCTTACTGTATAACAAGGCAGCTATTACAGGTAAACATTACGAAATTACCCGAAATGTATAAGTTAAGTAAGCTGTTGGGTCTAAACCTACTTATCTGTAGAGTTCATAAAAGAGTTTATAAACAGTCGTCATCGGTTTATAATGTAATACTATTTAACACAAATTGGTATTTATTGCATATGTAGCTGTCATTTGAAAGAACAAATCCATTTTTTATCAATAACTTAAAAACCCACACTATAAACTAGGATGTCTTTATCGGTTTGAATAGGTTTAACAATAGTATGGGATGTCCACAGTTTGAATGGGTTTAACAATAGTATGGGATGTCCACAGTTTGAATGGGTTTAACAATAGTATGGGATGTCCAAAGATTGAATGGGTTTAACAATAGTATGGGATGTCCACAGTTTGAATGGGTTTAACAATAGTATGGGATGTCCAAAGATTGAATGGGTTTAACAATAGTATGGGATGTCCACAGTTTGAATGGGTTTAACAATAATATGGGATGTCCACAGTTTGAATGGATTTAACAATAGTATGGGATGTCCAAAGTTTGAATGGGTTTAACAATAGTATGGGATGTCCACAGTTTGAATGGGTTTAACAATAGTATGGGATGTCCAAAGTTTGAATGGGTTTAACAATAGTATGGGATGTCCACAGTTTGAATGGGTTTAACAATAGTATGGTATGTCCACAGTTTGAATGGGTTTAACAATAGTATGGGATGTCCACAGTTTGAATGGGTTTAACAATAGTATGGGATGTCCACAGTTTGAATGGGTTTAACAATAGTATGGGATGTCCACAGTTTGAACGGGTTTAACAATAGTATGGGATGTCCACAGATTGAATGGTTTTAACAATAGTATGGGATGTCCACAGTTTGAATGGAGAATTATTGAGGAAATTATTTTTTTTTGTAAGGAACATATATACTGTGGTATGTAGTATTGGTATAGCTGAGTTAGCGCTAGGATGCTATAGCTGAGTTAGTGCTAGAATGCTATAGCTGAGTTTGTGCTATTATGCTATAGCTGAGTTAGCGCTAGGATGCTATAGCTGAGTTAGTGCTAGGATGCTATATCTGAGTTAGTGCTAGGATGCTATAGCTGAGTTAGTGCTAGGATGCTATAGCTGAGTTTTTGCTAGGATGCTATAGCTGAGTTTGTGCTAGGATGCTATAGCTGAGTTAGCGCTAGGATGCTATAGCTGAGTTAGTGCTAGGATGCTATAGCTGAGTTAGTGCTAGGGTGCTATAGCTGAGTTAGTGCTAGGATGCTATAGCTGAGTTAGTGCTGGAATGCTATAGCTGAGTTTGTGCTATTATGCTATAGCTGAGTTTGTGCTAGGATGCTATAGCTGAGTTAGCGCTAGGATGCTATAGCTGAGTTAGTGCTAGGATGCTATATCTGAGTTAGTGCTAGGATGCTATAGCTGAGTTAGTGCTAGGATGCTATAGCTGATTTAGCGCTAGGATGCTATATCTGAGTTAGTGCTAGGATGCTATAGCTGAGTTAGTGCTAGAATGCTACAGCTGAGTTAGTGCTAGGATGCTAAAGCTGAGTTAGTGCTAGGATGCTATAGCTGAGTTAGTGCTAGTTGCTACAGCTGAGTTAGTGCTAGGGTGCTGGCCATGGGAGTACCCCGGATTCTCAAAGTGGGGGTTGCGACGAACTGATTTCAACATAGTGGCAAAAGGTTGTATTAAGTACTTTACATGAATATATATATATATATATATATATATATATATATATATATATATATATATATATATATATATATATTAGGGTGGTGCAAAAAAATGTTAATATTTCTCTGATGGTACCATTTCATTTAGTGACATTATGTGTAATAATAACAATTTTGAAGTTTGGGCATGATTGTATAACTTTTAAAGGTCGCTCATCAACTTCAAGTTTTTATATTTTTCGGATTATTAGTGGGCAATCTAAAATGATTAATAATGTAAAAATACAACATTATATTTTTACTTTTAATGTAAATTAATAAAAAAAAACATGGTCTATTTTTAAAACTATTGATAATAGTTCAAAAAATTCTAAATAATAGTTAGTTTTTCAGGTTCCTAATTTATTGTATTGTATCGAAATAAAAAGTTTATTAATTATTGTTTTTTGACAACTTGGTTCCATCGATCAACAAAGATTTCTTTGGCAGAGGAAACTTCGACCTGTGTTCAGAGGCTACCTGCAGCAAAAATTGCTTTTGTTCTTCATTTTTGTAATTGAACAGTTAAAATCCTGAATTAGTTTTATTACTCTTTCGGCTGTATGATTAACAACTCGTAGACTTTCTACCTATTTTAAAGCCCGTTGAAACTCTTCATTTTTGGTCCAATTGTCTGTGGCAACAGTTGTCAAAAATTAAGTTGGTAATTCCAAAATGTAAAAAAAATTCAAAGTATTCTCTTTTACAAAACTTTCTTGTTGCTGATTTTTAACTGAGGTTAAATCAATCTTTATTTTTTTCTGTGGTTTATTCTCTCCAGCATGTTGCAGAGCCGAAACCATTTTTGTTTTTGTTTCATTGCTGATCTCATTATCAAAAAAAGCCAATACTACCATTTCTTCACTAAGATACCATAAGTGCCTCGAAAATTCTGTTGCTGCAGCTGTAAAATATCCATTGTTAATGGCTTTATGTTGCAAAATAGTCTTCAGAAAAGTGAGATCATTCGACGGAGCCAGTGTTGGATTGGGACATGATATTCAAAATTTGGTGTACACCAAACTGCAAACAAGCTTATATCTCGAAGTGATTTTTCCTCTTTTGCCGTTAATTTGAAATGTCTCTTGAACATTTTCTTGGTTCTATAAATTCTTCATATGAGGTTTCAGTACCAGATGTAGACTTGTCAGATAGATGCAATTAAATCAATTTGACTGGTATTTTCAGCTTCTTTCTTTCGCTTTTCTTCTTTACAACGTCTGAACTCTTCTAATTCTTTTCTTTTTTGGATACGTTCTTCTGTTTTCGCCAATGTCATGTCAACTCCGGCCATGTATCATTTACGTTCACCTCGTCGATCCATTAGAAATAACCGATCTTATTCAATTGTAATAACATTCATGGCATCAGCATGTGCTATATCAAAAATTTTATCAATTTCTTCACAAAAAAAAGTTTCATTTGCTGTTTGTGCTTCCAAAGCTATTTTCATGTTTTTCTTTATTTTAGCCCATTTTAAAAAAAAAATATTTTCAAGTTTTTCAATTGCATTACGTTCAATAGTTGTAGGAATTCTTGCCATATTCCACAAATGGTATACTTCTCGAATGACACACCTTGCACTTTCTCGAATGGTTTTCTTTTCTATTTTGTGATGATGAAAAAATACAGATAGAACTTGACAAGAAAAATGTCATTAGTTGCTCGTGTCTCAATTTTTTTTTGAAAACGAAGTAAAAGTTAAGTGAGAATCCATATTACAGGATATTGCTGAAAATAAGAAATCAAAATATAACAATATAAACCTGAGCAAAACAATTATTATCGGGAAAAGAAAATAACACAAATCAGCACGACAGCAATCATAAGAACAAGAATAAAAAGGCTAATAAAATGCTAACAAATAACTATTACAATTAATTATAATTAAATTCATCCAAATTCAAAGTTATTTATTAATAAAATAAACAACAAATTAAAAAAAAATTACAGTAACATGAAAATAGGAAAATAATATAAACAAAACAAAACTTGAAAAATGGCGATGAGCTACCTCTAAAAATTATTCAAATTTGCTAAAATTTTGCAGGATTCAATATAATTATATAAGGATCAAAATAAAAAGGTACCACATTCATATTTGAAACTTTTGAAAATGTCAATGTATTATGTATATATATATATATATATATATATATATATATATATATTTATATTTTATTAAATTTCACTTATACTTTATTTCTTTAATCGTAGTTAATGAAAACAGATTTTTTTCTAGTAGGTCGCTAATCGCACAAGTTTGAGAGCCACTGGATATATATATATATATATATATATATATATATATATATATGTACATATTTTCTTCATTCATGTGGCATTGTGCAAGTCCACGTGAAACGTCAGGCCCCCGGTACCGGAGATCATTTCAAATTCAGCCCATCAGTGTCGCCACAAAATTGTGTTCGACACCTATTGATGTAACCAAATAGGGCCACACATGGGCCCAGCCAGGAAATATTAGAAACATTATTGTTGTTTTTTCACTAGCTCTCCTACCCCCTCTTTACCTCTTATAATGTTAATAGGCTTGCGGAGCCGGAGCCGAGGAGCCGGGAGCCGTTACTTTTTGTTGGAGCAGGAGCCAGAGCCGAAAACATCTGGCGGCTTCACGGCTCCCAAATGTTTTTTTTTTACAGCGGAATTTTTTTTTAGTTTTAAAATTCCAAATTTGATTGATTGTTTGCCTCCTACAATTTGAAATGATGTCATTTTTACGAACGCCACAAGCCCACAGCAGTAATAGCGTTTAAATGATGGCGTGCATGCACATCACCACAAGAAATCTTTAATGGGGAATCGTTTTGTGTTCGTTTTAATTCTTGTTTATCTCCGAATTTTTTTAATGGCATGTTATTTTGTTATATTTAAAGTTAAAACAGTTTTATTTCATAGAAATATTGTATCAATCATTTCAAATACATTTTTACTACGACGACAAATAGAATGCGTCATTTCGTATTATTATTTGACCGCGAATTTGTAATAGACTAAAAACAAAATGGTCGCTTTCTGTATTTAACAATTGTATTATAAACAGAATATCTGAAATAGAGTAGATACATTTATAAGACTTGGCTATACGGACCCGGGTGCATTTAAAATTCGGAGTTTATTGGTACCTGGGTCCGAATAGTCACTTCGAATTTATAAATAATAAATATAAATACTGAAGTCTTTAAAATATTTTAAATAATGTATCATTTTACTTTTGCTAATTTGATCATTGAAATAACTTTTTATCACTTATGAAAATGGCGACTAGTGAAACCTCGGTCGAAAATAATATGATTCTGGATGCACTGAAATGGTTTGTTTTTAGTAAAACCGACATGCGTATATTTTTCAAGTTCCTGACTATGGGGGTGAACGCTGCAAAATTTGCATACCTTTTCATCAGCGGCATGTTTGCGTGACGCAATTACAAACATTTTTGTATCGTGTGATACTATCGTAATAGGGAGCTGGAGCCGTGCCGGAGCCGTCAAATGTGTGGGAGCAGGAGCCGGAAAAAATTTGGCGGCTCCGCAAGCCTGATTAATATGATGTGATGTAGATTAATAAAGACTAATTTTTTTCTAGTCAAAACAAATGCAACTTAAGGTGTGTGTGTGGCGGGGGGGGAGAGAGGTCATTCTATGTTGTTAACACAGATTTTTACAATAGCTTCAATCAACACTGACCTCGAGTTATACAGGGACTAAGACATTAGCGCTGGACACTTTGCAGTTATAGGTAAACAAGGTTCCACAAGTGGAAAATCTTCGAGAGCAGCCAGTATTGAAGACAAGGACAGCTAGAAGTACCAGCAATAACGTCCACTCTCTTAAGCCCCGTAGCGTGAAAACTCAGCAGCAGTCGCCTGGCGTTCCACAGCAGGGGCCAGGCTATAGCAGGGGGGGGCAAAGTAATACATTTTACTAAGTAGAACCAACAAGCAGGGGGGCAGACAAAATTCAGGAGGCCCGGCCCCCTGGACTCCCCGCACGCTACGGGTTGACTCTGTTCTCGGTCTAGCTGGGCCCGCTTCATTTGTTTAGTCAACATCTGTGTGAGAGTATAATGTCAACCAGAGTACTGTGACATCTGTGTGAGAGTATAATGTCCACCAGAGTACTGTGACATCTGTGTGAGAGTATAATGTCCACCAGAGTACTGTGACATCTGTATGAGAGTATAATGTCCACCAGAGTACTGTGACATCTGTGTGAGAGTATAATGTCCACCAGAGTACTGTGACATCTGTGTGAGAGTATAATGTCCACCAGAGTACTGTGACATCTGTGTGAGAGTATAATGTCCACCAGAGTACTGTGACATCTGTATGAGAGTATAATGTCCACCAGAGTACTGTGACATCTGTGTGAGAGTATAATGTCCACCAGAGTACTGTGACATCTGTGTGAGAGTACAATGACTACCATAGTAATGTGACATCTGTGTTAGAGTACAATGACTACTAGAGTACTGTGACATCTGTGTATTATTGGCAATAATATCCCTCCTTTTTTTCTTACCCAAGACAACTAAAAAATTGCGGTAAATCCATCAAATGAAACAAAACTGATGTAAATCCGATACAGACCATCGGGTTCAAATGAAGATTCCCATTGGTGTTAATCTGGGTGGTCTCCTGGGACATTACACCAATAAGACCGGACGAAAGTCTCGGCACTCACCGGGATTTGAACTCGAAACCTGTTGGTTTAGCAGCCCAGCGCTCTATGACACTGCCACGGTTTTATCCTTTAAAAACAACCAAAAAAAAAAAACCCAGACAGGTTTGTAAAACTGTGGGAGACATCAAATGCACAAGAAGTAGCAGTGTTTGTAATGAATCTGTTTAACACAAATGCCATTCTTTCGAAGAAGTCAAAGGTAAGTGTTACAGGATAGTTTTCATGTTCACGCGACAAGAAATCAGTGAACAAACACACAGATGCTGGCAATTCCATTAGTAATAGCGATTTACATACAGGGAAAAACTGGTACATTATCAGCAGCATAGCTCGGGTTAAAGGCAAACTTTATTCATTATGCGGTAGGAATGAATACATTCGTTGGGATATTTCAATATTTGTTATAGTTATTATGGACAAATTCATAATTTTACGCGTTCATTTTGTCTTTTACTCATTTAGATTAAATAAGGCGGGGGGGGGCGCACATTTTATTGCTCAAATGGGGGAAGTGGGTTCCCCTTCCTTCACAGAAGAATACATAAAAAGTATTTAAGGTGGAAGAAAAGTTTTAAACAAATAAATAAATTGTGATATATATATATATATATATATATATATATATATATATATATATATATATATATATATATATATATATATCGTCGGCATCCGTCCGTCTCGAGAGACGATGGTGTAGCTAAGTTGAGTCTACAAAACACCGCCGGGAGTGGCTGTGCAGTCCGACTCGGGAGTGGCAATCCCTGCCGCACTTGTCACACTTGAAAATAGTTGGTTGTTGTAGTTGTTATTGTAGCTGTTCTTTTTTCCGCTTCCGTCTTGTTCTTTTCAGGGCAGCATTATCCTGTCGCTCAGCCTGCCGGACAGCGAGCCTCCAGGACTGGCGGTCGGCTGCTTGGCTCTCCCAGTAGTTGGGGTTAATGGAGCACTGTTTCATATTCTTTTTGCAGGTGTCTTTGTAGCGCATTTTAGGTCGCCCTGTTTTCCTCTGGCCGGTAGCTAGCTCGCCATAGAGTAGGTCCTTCGGGATGCGGCCTGCGTCTATTCTTTTGACATGACTGAGCCATCTGAGGCGTCTCTCGCTGAGAACTGCAAACAAGCTGCTCATGTTGGCCCTCTCCAGCACCCCAGTGTTGGGTATCTTGTCTTGCCATTTTATCTGCAGTATACGTCGCAGGCACCTCATGTGGAAGTGGTTTAGCTTCCTTTCATGCCTCGCGTAAGTGGTCCACGTCTCGCATCCATAGAGGAGGGTACTAAGTATGCAGGCCTGGTAGACGCGCAATCGGGTATTTTCGGTGAGGCTGGGGTTTTCCCACACACGTTGCTTTAGTCTCGCCATGACTGTGGCTGCCCTAGCGATTCTGCAATCGATCTCCGGGTCTATGGATAGCGAGCTGGAGATGGTGGACCCGATGTAAGTGAAGTTCTCGACGACCTCTAGGGTGTGCCCATCGATGTCAATGCTTGGGGGTGTATCTGTACCCTGTGCCATGACATTCGTCTTTTTCAGGCTGATAGTCAGTCCAAACTCCTTAATGCATGGGAGAGGCGGGTGACAAGCTGCTGCAGTCCATCTTCAGTGTGTGATGTCAAGGCTGCGTCATCAGCAAAGAGCAGCTCGCGGATTAGGACCTTAGTGACTTTGGTCTTTGCACGGACCTTGTATGGATGTAAACATCCTCGCTGCAATCCTTGAAGGCGTATTGGAGGAGCATGGAAAAGAAAATGCCGAAGAGTGTAGGTGCAAGGACGCAGCCCTGTTTTACTCCGCTGCTGACTGGGAAGGCCTCAGAGATTGCGCCGTTGTAGCAAACCGTGCTATGAATGTTGTCGTGGAAGGACATGACCACTGCAAGCAGGTGTGGGTGGCAGCCAATCTTTTGCAGCAAGCTGAAGAGTCCGCTTCGACTTACTAGATCAAACGCCTTTGTGAGGTCGACGAAGGCGATGTAGAGTGGCACCTGCTGTTCCTGACACTTCTCTTAAAGTTGACGTAGTGAGAAGATCATGTCCATTGTTGATCGGCCAGCCCTGAAGCCACACTGTGACTCTGGGTAGACTCGGGAGGCGAGGGCCTGCGGGCGGTTTAGAGCGACGCGGGCGAAAGCTTTGCCGACAATGCTGAGGAGGGAGATGCCCGGTAGTTATTACAGTCGCTCCGGTCCCCTTTGTTCTTGTATAGTGTGATGATTTTGGCATCCCTCATGTCTTGGGGGATATAGCCCTGTTCCCAGCATCGACTTAGGAGGTCGTGCAATGGCTTTAGCAGTGTTGGTTTTCCGCTCTTCAGAACTTCTGGTGGGATTCCATCGCTACCGGGTGCCTTTCCGTTTGCAAGGCAGTCGATGGCTTTGCTTAGTTCATCTACGGTGGGTGGGGTGTCTAGCTCCTCCATGACAGGCAGATCTGGGATAGCGCCAAGAGCGGCAGCAGTCACAGTGTTCTGGGTTGCTTATAGCTCCAGGTAGTGTTCGGTCTACCTCTGCATCTATTTTTCCTGGTCCTTGATGACCTTTCCTGTTTTGGATATAAGGGGGGCGGTTTTGGAGGGAGTTGGGCCTATTGCCTTTTTGATGCCCTCGTCCATCCCTCTTGCGTTTCCTGTATCGGCAGCTGCCTGGATGCTGCTACCGAGGTTCAACCAGTAGGAGTTGGCGCATCTGCGGGCTGTCTGCTGGGCTTTGCTCCTGGCTGTCCGTAGGGCTTTTAGTGTGTTGGGGCTGGGCCTGGCCTTGTAGGTCAGTAGGGCTTTCCTTTTTACCTCTGTAACGGGTTCCGTTTCCTCCCAGTGGGCCTCGTACCAATCAGCGTTTTTCCGTTCTATCTTTCCATAGGTGGTGATGGCGGAGTTATATACGACATCGCGCAGACTCGACCACCTAGAGTCGAAGGTGTCAACTGCTAACTTTCTTTCACTGAGTGTAACTTCCAGACTGCTGATAAACTGTTGGTTTATTTTGGGATTTCTGGCACAGTTGGTATTGAAGCGTGGGCGACCTTTTTTCTTGGAAGGATGCAGTTTTGGGGGAAATATATATATGGTGGGCCAAAAAAAGTGAGAACATCATATAACATACGAATTCTTTAAAAATATAATTTAATTAATTGAATTGTTTCATGTAATTTTGTTTGCCAAGTATTTAGCCAATCAGAAATCCTGTTCAATGTGTCCTCACTGTTTATCAACAACTTTTTCTAAGCGTACAGCTAAATAAACTTTGATATAATTATATCACTTTCTACGCAATGTTCTCATTTTTGGACCACCCTATATATATATATATATAATAGGTCCTATATATTTACTTTCTGCTTGAATCTATTCTACAAAAGTTTGGGGATCACTGTTCCAATCAGACAAAACGTACAAGCTGTATTTTTTTAAATAATTAATCTAATTTACATGTTTATAGTTGTGTGGAACTATAAATGCACTCTGGATTCTAGCCCATAAACAACAGCGTAAAATGTTATTAAGCAAAAGCTCTTAACCCAACATAGAAGTAAAGTTCCCAAAGCCCTAACGATCTATCAGGGCAGATGAAGGGTAGCAATCATCTGTTTCTAGGACCATGGCATATAACGGAGTTATGTGGATATCACAACGCCAAGATGCCTTTACTTCTTGGGATTAAGTAAGGACCTGGACAAATTCACAGCGTTCTCAAAGAGGATCAAGCCCGGGGCCCTCAGATCGACAGTCAAGCGTGGACAGATGGTCTTGACTCGACCTGAAGGTCCCTGGTTCAATCTCTCGCGAGGACCAATGGATATTTCAGGTCTTGTTTATTAAAGTCCTCGCTATGTCTCCCGTGAACACAGAAAAAATCTATGTAACTATCACTTGTCTCACGCCATAAAAAGCAGGGCAGCTGTAATGAGGGTAAGATCCGAACACGTCAGTTGCCCATACTTTTATGGGGCCCCAGTTGGGTGCATCAAACTGCTGTAATGTGGCATCCATTAGCCGAAGTGTGTCATCAGAGAGCCCCAGTTGATGGGGACTTTCAGGGGGGTCTATATCACGTATACTTGCTTATTATACATATTACAGATTAGGATTGAATTAAAGTAGACAAGTAAAATGAAGAAAAGTAAATGAATTATTCTGATAAGGAAAAACAGCAATAAACGATCAGACCAAAGAGACTTGTACAAACAAAAGAGCCATGCATAAATAAATTAAACGAACGATCTTTGTTTCTATCTTACATGATCAATATCAATAATCAAACAAATAAAAAAGCCATGTACAAATAAGCAAAATAAAAAGCAATATACAATAAAATAAACAAATGAGCCATGTTTAATTAAACAAGCGAAACAGCCATGTACAATCTAGCAAACTAAAGAGCCATGTACAATCTAACAAAAGAAAGAGCCATGCACAATCAAACAAACAAAAGAGCCATGTACAATCTAGCAAACGAAAGAGCAATGTACAATCAAACAATTAAAAGAGCCATGTATAATCAAAGAAATAAAAGAGCCCTGTACAATGAAACAAAAAATAACAATGCACAATCAAACAAACAAAATGACAATGTACAATAAAACAATTAACAGAGGCATGTACAATCAAACAAACGAAAGAGCCAGACTGCCCAGATAAAGTAAAGCAACTTAGACTATGTGACATTGCTTTGAATAAAAAAAAATTGTCAATGGACGCTGAATACATGTATCTGTATTTTGAATTCAATTATGCTTTCTTAGAAATGGAAATAATTCATGTAAAGTTTCTCTGTATTTTGAGCTCATATTGTAGTACACCAGTGTGTTACACCAGTTGATGGTTTCAAATAGAGTGGTAAATGATAAGCAGGCCACGGTATTATCGAAATACGCTCCATCCGCCTTCAACTCCCGCACGACAGCCGATGCCGTCAGCAAGGCGCAGCCAGGGGTCAGACAGGTGATAAAGATGACCGACACTGTGGTTAACATGACCGTAGTTTTCTTCTCTTTGCTTGACATAACTTCCACCTTACCGCTGGATTGTGAGAGTTTGACTGCTGTAACTGAACGTCTCCATTTAGCTTTGGACTTAAGACTTGTGATGATGAACGATGTACATGAAATGAGTATTAGGTATGAGACGTAAGGGACTAGCAGGTCGTTGATGAAAAAGTTTATTTTTAGAACAATTTCGGTTTTGTCTGTGCGAAATAGGGTCAGCTCTGTCCTGTTTTTTTGAGGAATGAATTTATAACCAATGTAACTCACCCAATTCATTGGGAACAGATACAGAATCAGAACAGTGAATATACTACAGTTTATAATTATCGCGACTTTTCTCGTGATGATTGTTTTGACTTTCAGGGGCAGAACCACGCATAGGCATCTTTCAAAGGCGGCGAAAGCTGTGATGTAGCCACTGACGCGTGTGAAGTAGTTGTGGGCGTAGTAAAAGAATATGGTGGCGGAGAATGTGAACGGGAGTTCTATCGGCCCTTGGAATGGACACAGCCACACCGTACAAAACATCAGTAAAAGCAAAGCCCCGATGTCGCTGACCGCCAGAGCAGTCAGGGTGACGGTCACGCTGTCCTGGAGACCTTGTTTGGTGAAGTTCAAAATGTTGATGACGTTGCCGACCATGCCCTAAACAGCCGTAATCTTCGATCCTACAAGAAATACCATCAAGTTTGAGCAGTTATAAAAAATCATACACATCTATTAAGTTCAATCATCCCTATTCACCTGAATCAACTGACTTTCAGTGTGGTCAGGTTTGAAGACATGAGGAATTTTATTGTTATGTTTGTAAACAAGTTAACAAATCTGAAATAGAAAACAAGAAAAAAAAAAAACCTACAACGCTCATTGTTATTAATATTTATGTTGCAAGCCAGACATACAAAAAACCTAATAAACAATAAAATAATTTAAAGTGTTTAACTGCTGTTAATTTATGAATATTATCTAAGTATCTACACACTTTATAGTTATATTGGAAGTGTTCTATCTAATCACTAGATGACTGCATTTAATTGTTCTGTCTAGACTTTATCCTATCAAACAACTAGAGAGTGTAATATCTAGCCACAATACATTTATAATGAAAGTGTTACTGTTTACAACTATACAGCTGTAATTAACTAATGTAAGTTCCCTTAACCCCAAAGTGTAGAATTCATCTGTTTCTGTAACCTCGGCATGTAAAGGGATTGTGTGGTTAGCACAACACGCATCTGCTTTATACTTCTCATACTTTTAAGTTGGCTGGACTTGTGGGACTTTAACCTACTTTCACTAGGCTCTCACCGAAGATTGAGCCCAGGACTCTCAGGTTGACTGTCTAGCATATACACAACTCAGCCATCCGTCCCACATAATAAAGAAATGTCAGTAAATGTTTTAAATCATCTGTCTATCTAACTATCTATCTATCTATCTATCTATCTATCTATCTATCTATCTATCTATCTATCTATCTATCTATCTATCTATCTATCTATCTATCTATCTATCTATCTATCTATCTATCTATCTATCTATCTATCTATCTATCTAACTGTCTGACTATTAAATAAACCACACTTTTTCTACTATCCAGCCCGAGGATTCACCAGTCTTTACACATCAAACAATCTGGTCCAGATTTGAAATAGCCCAACTGTGTTATCTACTAAATAAACAAACATTATATAATGAAATACAGCCGTGGTTTTGAAAACTCCTGGAGCAGAGCACGTAACCTGTGTCTCGATGTCGACTCTCACAAACTGAGCTTTACTGGATTACATCCTAAAATCATAATCATCTTGACAGTTACTCGAAGCTTCAAATAACTTAAACAAATTTCGGCGCCGTATGAAAAATAATCGACTTTAATCAAGTGCTCCTCTAAGTACAATTTACAACCAAAGAATAATATGTATGACGGAGAAATGCAATTCCGAGTATTAATCTTCAATTCCAGGAAAATGATAATGAACATTTCTAAGAAAAAGAGACGCAAATAAAAAAAAAATAAGTACACGGAGTATTTGTAAGACGTAAACTGTATCTTTATGTTGCTACGCAAAATATCTTTAAGATTGAATACATTTCCGGTATTTATTATGATGCTGTATAAACATTGCCTTGCATGAAGTGTAGTGTATCGCAAACTTTGTGTCGCTGGCCGATTTGAATTTGTTTGACGAAGATTTTTTTTAATTACTATTTAATGACGTATATTTATATAATTAATATCAGCTTTCTTTATTTTTATTATTTTTTTAAGAATTTTTTTTTTGATAGTGGGTGTTGTAAAGTGAACAGCTTTGTTAGTTAGTCGCAAAAGACTATAGTTAATGAACAACTGTCGTATGTTATTAGACATAATGACCCTCAGAGTGTTCAAAGGTAATATTAAACAGGGTAATAAGTAATGACTTTTTCGACATAACCTATCGATTAGTTGGAGAACCTCGCAAACTGTTTATTTACTAAGTTGAATGCAACTATAATTATACCTACTTTTCTTGTTTGTTCTAAGAGCAGAAATGACAGTTATTAATTTCACATAGCCGGACTTAATTATTCTACTTAAAATGTGTCATTCGAAATCTTGCATTAATAATAAATAGGGTTAGTCAATGTACCACCAACCAGTCCTCCCAGTAATTTAGTAGAATATCTAGCAATATGACTTTAAATGACATGATTGGCGAACCAATATTAAATCATGTCGAAATATAGATTTATGGAAGCTTTGGGTGTTTAGTAATGTTACTGTGTTACTGTAGAGCTATAGATAGTAGTTATAGTTATGGCTATGGCTAGATATGGCTAGATCATAGAGAGTTAGGATTAGAATTTTGATGTTTACATCAAAAGAAAAAAAGGTAAGTATAAATGCACACACACACACACACACAGTAGCGTAGGAAGGGTTCAGTGGAATGTGCAGCCGATCAGGGCGCCGAAAAAGTGCTGTTTAATGTTTCTGCATTTTTTAAATTAGGAGTAGGGCGCCTATTATGTAACTCGCACAGGGCGCCACAACAGCTCTGTGAACTGCCATACAAACATATGGCCAGCAAGCTACCAGACTGGTCCACCCTGCGGTTCTCCAGCCCGGGGCACTCAAAAAAGCGCAATGTCTACGGTTTCCTGAACTTCTCTGTAGAGTCGGCAAAGGGAATCGACATTGGGTCCCAACCTCCCAAATTACGCACCTATAGGACAATGCCCAGTGCGAAACGATAGCTAGCTACGGCTATAAATATATATATATATATATATATATATATATATATATATATATATATGCACATTTCACATACCCTTTCAATCTCTTTATTTATAATCCAACTGGACAGAGTTCCGTACATGTAGCCCAATAATTAATCAGTGGGTTTAATCCGCTGATGCAGAACAATTCATCTACGTGGATATACAATCAACAAAACAAGGCCGACAATCAACTGATCCGATATTAAAATAAGAGTAGCGTCCCCCTGATATTTGACATTTCAAATACTACTGGTACAAAAAGTGAAACAGTGTTTACTTAGTCAATAGAGCCAGACAAAACACCAGTAGTCGCGTTCATTGACCAGTTAGTACAAGCTTCAGACAAAGTCTGATAAACAATAAATTTGACCTCACGTGACGCATGTTATTTATCATCAATGAAGGATAATAAGATGATTATTAATAATCAGAACAGGCTAATATTTTCATAATCAGAACAGGTTAATATTTTCATAATCAGAACAGGCTAATATTTTCATAATCAGAACAGGCTAATATTTTCATAATCAGAACAGGCTAATATTTTCATAATCAGAACAGGCTAATATTTTCATAATCAGAACAGGCTAATATTTTCATAATCAGAACAGGCTAATATTTTCATAATCAGAACAGGCTAATATTTTCATAATCAGAACAGGCTAATATTTTCATATTCAGAACAGGGTCAGGTATATATTTTGAAATCAGAGAAGAGCAGAATCCTGACATTAATACAAATCATGCCATTGTCTAGTTGACTGTCAGTTTGTTATCGATACTGTGGCCTTCTATAAATTATTTGGTTGTGCAGAGAAAGCTGGACCCACGCCAGGTTAAAGTCATTCACAAACAGTGCTGAATTATGAATTAGGGGGCCCGGGGGTTGGCCTCTTAAGGGGGCCCCTGCATTTCGACATTCGACACAATGACATGAGATAATGTACTAAACATTTAATGTAAAAAAGTTATTTTGAGGGCCCCCCTCAAGCTGAGGCCCGAAGGGAAGGGACTTTAGAATTTGGACCCCCTCCCCACCACACTACGTACGCCTCTGTTCACGAGGGTTAAATATTCCCCCGAGTTTTACACCCAAAGACAAATGCATTAGTCCGTTACATACCATCAGTGTAATATCATATCTAATTATAAAATAAAGATGTCAAGACGTAGTTATTATTTTTTATTAATATGTGCATGTTTTTAAAATAACATATCTCGTTAAACACCTTGCGGAGCAAAGGGCGCGCCTGCAATCATTCTCCAGCGCACTCTGTTATTTTTTTTTTGGGAGGGGGGCTTTTCATTTCCCCACATGTTTGGTTGCAACTTTTCATCTCTTGTTCACACGACTTTCTCCAAGTGGTCTTTAAGCGACCAACTTTACTCTAGCCTTAGAGATTCCACTGCAGAGCCATTTTCGTAATGTCTTCTGGAAGCCTTTTTGAGTGAGTGGCCAATCCAACTCCAGTTTCTTCTGGATGCTTGTGACTCTGTATGTTTCTACACCATATAACCGGATAAATTTGACATTGCTGTTAAATATAATATCCATAAAGTATACGGTATTTATGTTTATGCATTTACCTATTTGCATATGAACTAATATTTACCAGAAATATGTAGAAGTTAAAATATGGGGTTATATTCTAAGATGCTTTTTAAAATGTATATCTGCTATAAAAAAAACAACTTAAAATTTGTTCGTCTTATATTTTAATATAAGTTATGGTTTGTATGTTAATCAATTAAATTTTAACTATTTTCTCTATAGTCTCTGTGTATGTATTATTACGCATTTTCTCTTAGGACGGTCTCTCGGTTATGTATATCTCTATATACAGAGCCGGATTTACGATTTTTTTTGGGTCTTAGGCCAACACAAGTTTGAGGCTTCATTTTGAAAAATAAAATAAATGTTGCTAAGTTTTTTATCTGTTTATTTTTGTATACTATACATCATTTTGGGGCCCCTTATTTTATATATATATATATATTTCTGGATGGAGTTTTATAATAAATTTTTAATCAGTTTTTCATCGATCGATTTCTCAGAAATGTTGCACCAAAGGTTGCTTACGATGACAATACAATATTCAATGGTTAGGTTCATCAGGCTTTAATTAGACTTTCCTTTTTATGCACCTAGGCAGAGCCTCGCAATCGACCAATCGCAGCCGACGTTACAATACAGTATGACGCTGGCATGTTATAAATTGTTTGTCTGTGGTTGAATGATTCGTGTATTTTTCTTTTAATGGAACATAAGATTTTTTCGTCCGCTAGTAGTTTTTTATATCGATATTAAGATTGCTTTCATAGGTAAGGAAACTATTGATGAATATTCTCCCTGTATCTGGAACTCATTTTATAATAAATTAAAATGTTAACACTGCAGTTAACTGTTTCCAGCAGGGATGTAAATGAACAGACCAGCAGGGTCAGGTCGTAAAATGCCCCACCCATATTCAGCTCTCTGACGACGCCCACGGCTGTGAGCACGGCGCAGGTGGGGGTCAGACATCCCACAAAGATGACCGACACTGTGGAAAGCATGACACAAGTTATCCTCTCTTCGCTGCAGACAACTTTCTCCTTACTGGTGGATTTCGAAATGTTCGCTATTGTAACTGAATGTCTCCATTTGGCTTGAGATTCTAAACTTGTGATGGTGAAAGCCGTGCAAAGAATAAGTATTAGGTATGAGAGGTAAGGTAGGAGCAGGTCGTTGGTGAAGTAGGCTATTCTTAGCACAGACTCGGCGTTGTTTCTGTAGAATACGGTTAGTACTGACATGTTTGTGTTAGTATTGTACTTAACGTCAAGGTAAATCACGAAGTATTCCGGGAAAAGATACAGTAATAGATACTGAATATACAACAGTTGACTATTACCACAACTTTCCTCGTGATGATTGCTTTGATCTTCAGTGGCAGGGCAACGCACAGACACCTTTCAAATGCGGCGAAAGATGTGATGTAGCCGCTGACACGAATGAAATATCCGTGGGGGTACAGCATTACCACGGCGATTAAAGTAAAATATGCAATTTGTAGGTCGACAACTTTCCAGAAAGGGCTGACCAAGATATTCATCAGTAACTGTGAGACCAGTGACCCGATATCACTAACAGTCAGGGCCTTCAGTTTGACGTTGACACTGTCGTGAAGATCTTGTTTCGTGAAGTTTAAAATGTTGATGACGTTAACTACAATGCATAAGCAGTCAATCAGATCATCGCAAAAAACAGTAAATTAAAGGACAAGAAGAACTCCAATATGGTTGAATTTATAATTCCAATCGAGAAAGACCCTTTTACTGTTTGTACGGTGGTCGTGTTTGTCAACATTCTGAATTAGCGTAAACTGCCAAAGCGTTCACAAAGCGTTCGATCTGCAAAGGATAATGAAAAATGTTAGTTTGTCTTACGTTTAAATATATAATCTTAGGTAAGAATCGTTAGGCTGGTCATGATTTTAGTGCAGGGGTGGGCAAACTTTAAAAATCGCGGACCACAGTAGGTTCAAAATGTATCCGGCGGGCTGCTCGTGACATAAATAGATATAAATTAAAGGTAAACCTCACAACATTAAAAGCTAGTTCTGTGTTTCAAATAGAAACCAGGAACGTGCCGCCAGCCGCATTAAAAAGTTCAGGCAGGCTGAACCACATTAAACAGTCCAGTGGACAACATTAAACAGTCCGGTGGACCACATTAAACAGTACGGTGGACCTCAGTAAACAGTTCGGTGGACCACATTAAACAGTACGGTGGACCACATTAAACAGTCCGGTGGACCACATTAAACAGTTCTGTGGACCACATTAAAAAATTCTGTGGACCACATTAAACAGTCCGGTGGACCACATTAAATAGTCCGGTGGGCAACATTAAACAGTCCGGTAGACCACATTAAACAGTCCGGTGGACCACATTGAACAGTCCGGTGGACCACAGTAAACAGTCCGGTGGACCACATTAAACAGTCCAGTGGACCACATTAAACAGTCCGGTGAACCACATTAAACAGTCCGGTGGACCACATTAAACAGTCCGGTGGAACACATTAAACAGTCCGGTGGACCACATTAAACAGTCCAGTAGACCACATTAAACAGTCCAGTGGACCACATTAAACAGTCCGGTGGACCACATTGAACAGTCCGGTGGACCACAGTAAACAGTCCGGTGGACCACATTAAACAGTCCGTTGGTCCACAGTAAACAGTCCGGTGGACCACATTAAACAGTCCGGTGGACTACAGTAAACAGTCCGGTGGACCACATTAAACAGTCCGGTGGACCACATTAAACAGTCCGGTGGACCACATTAAACAGTCCGGTAGACCACATTGAACAGTCCGGTGGACCACATTAAACAGTCCGGTGGAACACATTGAACAGTCCGGTGGACCACATTAAACAGTCCGGTGGACCACATTAAACAGTCCAGTGGACCACATTAAACAGTCCGGTGGACCACATTAAACAGTCCGGCGGACCACATTAAACATTCCGGTGAGCCACATTAAACAGTCCGGTGGGCCACATTAAACAGTTCGGTGGACCACATTAAACAGTCCGGTGGACCACATTAAACAGTCCAGTGAACCACATTAAACAGTCCGGTAGACCACATTGAACAGTCCGGTGGACCACATTAAACAGTCCAGTGGAACGCATTGAACAGTCCGGTGGACCACATTAAACAGTCCGGTGGACCACATTAAACAGTCCAGTGGACCACATTAAACAGTCCGGTTGACCACATTAAACATTCCGGTGAGCCACATTAAACGGTCCGGTGGGCCACATTAAACAGTTCGGTGGACCACATTAAACAGTCCGGTGGACCACATTAAACAGTCTGGTGGACCACATTAAACAGTCCTGTGGACCACATTAAACAGTACGGTGGACCACATTAAACAGTCCGGTGGACCACATTAAATAGTCCGGTGGACCACATTAAACGGTCCGGTGAACCACATTAAACAGTCCGGTGGACCACATTAAACAGTCCGATGGACCACAGTAAACCGTCCGGTGGACCACATTAAACAGTTCGTTGGACCACTTTAAACAGTCCGGTGAGCCACATTAAACAGTCCGTAGAGCCACATTAAACAGTCCGGTGGACCACATTAAACAGTCCGGTGGACCACATTAAATAGTCCTGTGGATCACATTAAACAGTACGGCGAGCCACATTAAACAGTCTGGTGGACCACATTAAACAGTCCGGTGAGCCACATTAAACAGTCCCGGTGGACCACATTAAACAGTCTGTTGGACCACAGTAAACAGTCCGGTGGACCACATTAAACAGTCCAGTTTACCACATTAATCAGTCCGGTGGACCACATTAAACAGTCCGGTGGACCACATTAAATAGTCCAGTGGACCACATTAAACAGTCCGATAGACCACATTGAACAGTACGGTGGACCACATTAAACAGTCCGGTGGACCACATTAAACAGTCCGGTGGAACACATTGAACAGTCCGGTGGACCACATTAAACAGTCCGGTGGACCATATTAAACAGTCCAGTGGACCACATTAAACAGTCCGGTTGACCACATTAAACAGTCCGGTGGACCACAGTAAACAGTCCAGATTTGATCCGGTGACCGTAGTTTGCCCATCGCTGCTTTAATGAACATATGCATGTTGTATCACACAGTCAATTGTTAATCGCAAGTGATGTGAATCTATTCAGATAACATATAACTTGGTATTAAGATCTGCTGAATGCGCTCGTTAGCCTAACGTCGATAAAAAAATAACGCCTAGATCACAGCACCTCCTGGGATTTTATATTGTGATGTCTCAAATCACTTTTAAATCGTGGAAGACACTGATATAAGAAACCGTTTGCATACAGGCTGAGTTATTGAATTAGACTCTATGTTTGTTTTAATAGAAAAAAAAATTTCCAGTCTTTTGAGTCATTTTTGGTAAGGTAAAAATGACATGGTATAATGGTAAGCAATATTTTTATAAATATTTTAATTTGCTCCGCTAAACTTTATTTTGGCTATAGCTAACAACATTGTCACAAGTAATTAAAGAAATGTTATTTAAAAAAGGCTTTTTATTTTTTAATTAGTAAAGTATATAATTAATTATAAACAGAAAAAAAAAACTACTGATATTGATTTATTCAATAAGTACCTGTTATGTTCTAATTTTTTCTGTGCTCCAGGTGTAATTAACATGTCAACCAAACGTTTAAATCCAATACAAACGATATAATATAAACACCTTCAGTGGCTGAAGGCTATTATTAAACATATTTATTTGATAATGAGGTAAAGATCAGTTCAAATTACCCATCTAGTCGTAATTAATTTACAAAGATTAATTGGTTATTACGTTTCCAAATCGATTATTTTGTCATAACTGCACAATGTTTTTAATCCTACAGTCTACAGACAACCAAAGTAATTTAAAAACATTTCCCGTGATTAAAAAATGCGTATTACTGTATTTACCTTTTTTCAAAATCACTATGTTTTACTTATAAAATAAATTGGAAATTAAAATATTGCTGAAGGTATCACAAAGAAGGTGACAAAAAATGATGCGTCAAAAATATATTTAGTTGTGGAGTATAATAGAGATGAATAAAAAACAATATTTTAAGAAGATAAGCATGAAATATTATTATGGCGGATAAATTATATTTTACATTAAAGTTTTTGAGTTAATGGTGGCGTTCAATTAAAGACTGGTTAATTTAAGTGTTAATAAAAATGTCGGCGTAGTATCTGAAATAAATTAAAATATAATTTTCTTTCCAATTATGGTAATTTCATACATACTTTAGACTAAATTGCTTCGATTCACCGAACAAATAGAATTACATAAAAAAGACTAAATTCCATATATATATAGACTACTTTTCCAAATGAAATTGAATTCGAAAAAAAATGTTTTTAAAACTATATTGTATTTTAAAATAAAAAAAATGTTAGTAAAGTTTTTTTTTTCCTATACAGACCATCATGGCAGTAGAGATCACGTGTTAAGCCACGGCTATATGGGTGGCTAGTACAGGGGTCGGAAACCTGCCGTTCGTGAGCCGCAAGCGGCTCTTTCTATAATAACTTGCGACCCTTTCGATGTCAAATTGTGGCCTTTCAGTTCAATGCGCAAATAATTATAATGATATCATTTTATATACCTATTGCTAATCAAATACCATAATAATGAAAGAACAATTTGAGGGACTTTTTAAAAATTAAGAATGTTGTAAATTATAACTTTTGGCTCTTCCATCTCAAAAGGTTGCCGAACCCTGGGCTAGTTTAATGCCCCCCAGCCGCCAGTTGAATGTCGGCCAAACATATGTTAGCTGGGTGGACTTTAGGGACATTGATCGAACCGGAGAAATCTCGACAATCTCACGGGCTCCATCTCGGACTGGAAGGAAGTCCATGTCTTTTTGTCATGGCTTGTGAGCAATAACGGCCTTATGGGGGGCGGGGCGGCAACCAGGGTGACCGTCACAGGCCCCTGAGGGCTTAAAAGAAACAACCCCCCCCCCCTTTTCAGATTCTGATTGTGGGATTGACATCGGGGAAGATTGATGGGGCACATGTTAACGATTACTTTCAGATTGAAGTAAACATTTATAGGTAAAGTTTACTTTATAATTCATTACATACTTTACTAAATACAAGATGGAGGTAGCGATAGGCGTGTGAAGGGTGACAGGGGGGGGGGGGCTTAAGCCCGTAGCTTGCACCATGCATGTAGGGTTGACAGCCTAAAGGGGATCCACTGAGAGATTCAAGCCGGTGGTTGTTGGGGAGAAGTGTGTATCTTACTAACCAATATATATATATATATATATATATATATATATATATATATATATATATATATATATATGTATATGTAATAGCGATTTGTGTTCTGGGTTAACACGAAAGTAAATAATTCATACAACAGTATTCCAGTTTAAAATACAATCATGAAAATATCGGATCTGCCCGAAACCAAAATTAACCTAGCGTATCGAATCAGCCTAAGGTGGATATATCTCTATGCAAAGCTTTTGCAGAGTATATCCAGTTGTAGTTAATAGTGCAGTTAGATCGCACTAGTAAATGAGATATCAACACTTATGTTGTTAGATGCATTGTGAGTTGTTTTTCTTTGGGTGCCCTAGACAGAGGGTCTTTGCCATATTTTTTGTCAGGAGTGGGATGGAGAGGATAGGGTATAATTCCAGGATGCAGCCCCCCACCCCATTAGTAAATATGTGAAATAGTTTCAAGAACTGTAGAAGTTAACGTCTATTTTGTTCTGTCTGTGAACGCTGCCTGCATCTGTCTGGAAGTGTCTTACGCTTCTCTCAATGTCACTCTCTACTATCTCTTCTTATTTGTCTCCTAACCCTACTAAGCCTAACCATAATCCTAACCCTGTTATTTATCCCTCTGGCATGTCTGCTCACTTTTCTATCAATAAGTCTTTCCGTCTGTATAAATCTATGTATGATTGCTAAACTTCTCATTAAGTCTCTCTGTCTCTTTTTTCTCTGTCTCTCTCTTCCTATCTCCCTCTTTTTCTCTCTTTCTTCGTCTCTCTCGACCTCACTCTTTGTTCTTCTATCTGCCCCTCTCTCTCTTTCTCTGTCACTCTTTCTCTCACTTTCTACCTCTCGGACTCTCTCTTTGTATAAGCTTGAATTATCATACATGATTATTATCATATCCGACAATTGTCATATATGACAATTATCTTCTTTGCTAACTAGATTCTAAAAGAACTGCTAAAATACTCAGCTAGAAGAAAATCGTTAAATATATCAAAGTCACCTCATTTTCATGTATTTATATTTAATTTAATTAAATATTAGTTTTATTATAATATAAAAATAAACAACGTGTCACAACAATATATATTTATTGAGCTGATATCTGTTTAAAACAATATTATTATCGCTCAATAGAATGATTGTTGAAAAAAAAAATAATAGCTAAATATTCGTATGATCAGGGTTAGATTATTGTAAGCTATTGAAAAAAACAAACAAACAAAATAAATGATATCACTCCAGCATAGAGTCATTTCACCAATGGCATTTCACTAATTCACTGACATATATCGTACAGAAAGGATGGAGCAATAAATCCGTCTCGGCGACAGATTTGATATTTCAAACAAATGTTATCCATATGCTAAACGGCTGTTTCTAAATGTTTTATGATTTGACACAATTTAGCACGTCGTCGCTATTTAATTAGTCATCTCTGTTGTGTATTTGCCAATTCCATGTTTCGAGCTATAAACATAGGCTGGAACGCTACTCGCTTGACAGTTCATATCTATCCCATGTGCTGCCGCTCGTTTCAGGTTTAAACAAATAATTGAGCTTGAATTGTATGACGCTGATGTAAAATTTACATTAATTAATCAACACGTCATCAATTTACTATCTGTACGGGCCGCCCTGTCAAATCTACGAACCTACCGTGTCCCGCGATTAAAAAAATTGCCCATCCCTAAGCAATATTCTTTATTTGTTACATGTATAATATACTCCCACAAATTTGACGGCTCCGGCTCCTTATTAAGATAGTATCACACGAGACAAAAATTTTTGTAATTGCGCCACGCAAACATGCCACTGATAAAAAGTTATGCAAATTTTGTCGCGTTCACCCCCATAGCAGGCCCGAAGCGTGCGGGGGGCCAGGGGGCCGGGGCCCCCTGCGTTTTGTCTGGCCCCCTCTGCTTATTTGTTCTACCTAGTAAAATGTATTACCTGCCCCCCCCCCTGCTATTGCCTGGCCCCTGATGTAGAATTTTCACGCTACGGGACTGCCCCATAGTCAGGGACTTGAAAAATATACACATGTCGGTTTTACTAAAAACAAACCATTTCAGTATCTCCAGAATCATATCATTATTTTCGACCGAGGTTTCACTAGTCGCCATTTTCATAAGTAATAAAAGTTATTTCAATGATCAAATTAGCAAATAGTAAAATGATACATTATTTAAAATATTTTAAAGACTTCAGTATTTATATTTATTATTTATAAATTTGAAGTGACTATTCGGACCCGGGTACCAATAAACTCCGATTTTTATTCGGACCCCGTCCCAATCAAGTCTGATTGTTATTCGGACCCGTGGCAAATATCCACTTAGCTTAGCTATACATAAACTTTATTATTGTTTTTTTTTATATAATTGTTTGAATTGTATGATTTAATCGTTACTCAGTGTCTAGGGTTCCACTAAGCGGACTCTGTATTATTATTTTTTCGAGTTCCGTCTAATAAAGTTTAAATATAGCTAAGCTTAGTGAATATTTGCCACGGGTCCGAATAACAATCGGATTTTATTGGGACCCGGGTCCGTATAGGCACAGCCTTATAAATTTATCTACTCTATTTCAGATATTCTGTTTATAATAAAATTGTTAAATACAGAAAGCAACCATTTTGTTTATAGTCTATTACAAATTCGCGGCAGCCCCGTAGCGTGAAAATTCTACAGCAGGGGGCCAGGCATTTTACAACAGGGGCCAGGCAATAGCTAGGGGGGCAGGTAATACATTTTACTAAGTAGAGCAAATAAGCAGAGGGGGACAGACAAATCGCAATAGGGGCTAAGCCCCCACCCTGGCCCCCACACACGCTACGGGCCTGATTCGCGGTCAAATAATAATATACAACATGACGCGTTCTATTTGTCGTCTTAGTAAAAATTTATTTTAAATGATTGTTTTAACTTTATATATAACAAAATAAAATGCCATTAAAAAAATTTCGGAGGGTAAACAAGATTTAAAACGAACACAAAACGATTCCCCGTTAAAGAATTCTTGTGGTGATGTGCGTGCACGCTATCATTTTAACGCTGTTACTGTTGTGGCTTTCGTAAAAATAACAACATTTCAAATTGTAGAGGCAAACAATCAAACAAATTTGGAATTCTAAAGCTAAAAAAAAAAAATTGTGCTGTAAAAAAAAAAAACATTTGGGAGCCGTGGAGCCGCCAGATTTTGTCGGCTCCGGCTCCGGCTCCAGCAAAAAGTAGCGGCTCCCGGCTTCTCGGCTCCGGCTCCGGCTCCGCAAGCCTGTATACTAGATAATGTATGATATTATGTATATGTTTGACGTTTTATGTATATCATAGTGCTTGTTTATTGCATTTATATAATAAACGCAAACACTAGTTGTATGTTGTCAGGGTTGTTAACGATAATCTTAAATTGTATCGTCAATACCGATACCGATACTTCATGAAAATAGTATCGCCAATACCAATACAAATACTTAAGTAAAAATGTATCGCCAAAATCGATACCGATACAATACCGATACTTTTGAGAACAACATGTTTTTATGTAAAATATAATGAGTGCAAGTTTCTCAGGTTTTTAAAAAAATTAAAAAATACAACGTCAAAGCACAATTTTAATGCTAATCACTTCACCATTAGGCAGCACGTAAGAAGACCATCATTTCAAAATGATCATTGCCTAGAACTGGGATTGGCAACAAGCGGCTTGCGAGCCGCATGCGGCTCTTTAGATGTGAAGTTGCGGTTCTTTCGATGTCAAGCGGCGGCCTAATCAAATACCATAATCTTGAAACAAAAAATTTCAGTGGCTCTTTAAAAACTTGAGAAAAATGCATTTTTTTTACTTTTGGCTCTTTTTAAAATTTATTTAAGTTCATGTATTTAGATTCAATTAATTGTTTTTAACCACCCAAAATTGTATTGTTTGATGAACTCAGCATATTATTTAATAATATAATATGTGTTAATTTTATGATATTGTTTTATTACACGGTTTTCAATTTTCATTACACATAGTTTTAGAATTTAATATCATTCAATTAATTATTTTTAATGAAATGTAGTAAATTCTAAAAAAAATGAATCAATAAATAAAAACAACTGTTGGCTATAAATATAAATAAGCACAAATGAATTAACAACTCAATTAACATACATACACACAAGCATGCAGTAAGGTAAATAATTTATTGCTATATAACCTATAAACACTTATAGTATATACTTTATATATATATATATATATATATATATATATGTGTGTGTGTGTGTGTGTGTGTGTGTGTGTTTGTGTGTGTGTGTGTGTGTGTGTCTGTGTATATATAACTGACAGATCGATAAAAAAATAAAGTTTTCTTTTCTGTTGTTCATTAAAACATTGAACAAAAAGTTGAAAGAAAGAAAGTAAATGAATGAAAGAATATAAGAATAACATTTATAGACGTCGGCGCGTAAAGCAAAAATTTCAAAAGAAGATTAAAACTACAGTTTTTCTTCAACTCGCCGACCGTGGTTGTATTGGTGGGGAGTTGGGTGGTGTTAATATTGGTAGGGTTGATGGCTACTTGTAGAGATTGAATTTATGTAGACGACAATGTATTAAAATCGCTATTGTTTTTCTGCAAATAGTGGCAATAGAAAAGTATCGGTATCGAGTATCGAAAATTTTTGGTTTAAAATGTATCGGCGATACACAGATCAATACTTGATACAAAAAGGATCGGCAATACAGTAACCAATACTAAAAAAGTATCGCCGATACTTATCGGCCGATACCGATACTTCGATACTAACAACCCTGTATGTTGTATATATATATATATATATATATATATATATAATTTATTTGTTGATATATGTTACATTGTGTATGTTCTTGTCACGTTTTGGATGTATATGTTTGATAGTGTATCAATAAGCTATACGATGAAGTAAAGTCAATTTACTATATTCAGATATTAGATGCTATTCTCATTTTTTTATTTCACATTTTACTATTTACTCTCTCTCTCTCTCTCTCTCTCTGAACTTTTTCAGTGTAACTACGGGCTGAGACTTAGTCTCTTAGAGCCCGTGAGATCAGACTTGCTGTGTCTCTCAACATCTGGAGACTGCCATAGAGCCCGATGGCCAGCAAGCTTCCGGACTGGTCCACCCTGTGGTTCGCCAGTCTGGGGCACTCGAAAAACAAATGATCTACGGTTTCCTCCACCTGAAAAAGATGTCGACATTGGGCCTCAACCTCCTAAAGTACGCGCCAATAGGACAGTGCCCAACATCAGATGGTAGTATACCTGCATATTATAGATAATATTATTTACTAGATGTACCATGCAAAACCTTTGCGTAGAGGTATATCCCATTGGGCTTGATCTGTAGGCTTGGTTATTTTTTGGTTTCGGGTAGATCCGATTTTTTACTGTTGTATTAATTCTTTACTTTTGATTTAACTTAGAACCCACATATATATATGTATATATATATATATATATATATATATATATATATATATTATGTTTTTTTTCTTACAAGTGGTATTTATTTAACTTAGGAATTCTATTTAGCCGATTTCTTGCGCGGGACAATCTATAAATTAATCCCTAGTGCCGTGCCTAGCCTATCTGATGCCCAAGTGCTAGCAATATTTCAGCTGAAGTATTGAGTATGTTAATTTGTCAAGTCTGCAGACCTCTGTATAGACGGAAACGAACTTTGATAAGTATTACCGTACAGAGCATGGGAACAGATTTAGGAAAAGATAACAGTTTAACGTGAAATAGCCTTTCTTATTAGGTGGACCTAATCGAGAAAGACCACCCAATTTTTTCTATTAGTACACACTAGAACATATTAATAAACTACATTACTGTAAGACAACTAAAAATGTGGGATCTTCATTGAATCCTCTTGGTAGAAAAAAATACCCCCCCCCCTTGAAATGACAATAACTTTAGGATCTGAGCCTAAACGGCGATATGATATTTGATTTATATAAGGTATATGTGGACAACACTTAAGATTATAAGCCCCTTCATTTGAAGGCCGCCCATATTACAAACTAAACTTATGTCAAATGACATCTAGTACTGAAAGTACTCTTTTCTGACATATCTATATAAATAATAGCGGCGTGGGTTCTGCGTTAAATCGAAAGTAAAGAATTAATACAACAGTATTCCAGTTTAAAATATAATCATGAAAAAATCGGATCTGCCGGAAACTAAAAAAAAAAAACAAACAGCCTAGCGTACAGATCAAGGCTAAGAAGATATAACTCTATGCAAAGATTGTGCAGGGTACAGCTAGTGTTAGATAAAATGCATTTACAAAATGCCATATTTGGGCATCAGAGCAATACTTAGGTATCTGGTTGACTTAGATCCAAGCTGTGACCTTAGTGTGTCCCCTTTAACTTCCACCCCTTCTCATATAGCTGCCAACTACCGATTCATTTTAGCAGGGGACTTCGAAAAGGGTTTATTTTATTATACCTGACTGTGTAAAGATGTCAGCATGTAAAATCACCCCATCACATTTCACATCGGAGCAAGTGAACACATCTTGAATACCCGACCCCCCCCCTAACATTGAGTTAAACTCTATATGGGCGAGGTGCCCTTTAATCTTATTTGGGTCCAAGACAGTAGACTAATCTTCCTGTTATAGTAAAGTTTCTCATGGAAACCAACGTTATGTTAATCAACCAGGGGCTATCAGTAAACCAGGGGCTATTACTGAACCAGGAGGCTATTACTGAGCCAGGGGCTATTACTCAAACAAGGGCTATTACTCAAACAGGGGCTATTACTCAAAAAGGGGCTATTAATCAACAAGAGGGCTTTTACTCAACCAGGGGCTATAATTGTGTTATCGTTATAAACACGAATTAAGCAAGTATCAATAATAGACAATGATTTCTGACTTGTTATATACATATATATATTTTTTTAATAAATAAATATACCAGTAAAAATGGAGGTGATTTTTTGTCTGTCCTAATTAATATGCTAATAGACAGGCGACCAGTGAGATGGATGGTCATGTGGTAGACTGTCGGCCTAAGGGTTTGTGGAGAGTACCTGTTAGTATGGTAAAAGTCCAATAATCCCCATGGTGTCTCTCAAATCGTTGCACTAGCTGCTAACGTTGGGATGAAGGGCATCAAATAAGCTGCTCCAATACATGTTCATAGGATACAAGAGATAAAAATCTCATCATTACAGTGGAAAGTCCGGGACATATTGTTAATATAATATATGAATTAAAAAAAAAATATCAAATCAAAAATTGGAACCCTTTATTTTGTGTGTCATTTCATTTTTTTAATATATGTAAACAAAAAAAAAACACATTTAAATTAGCTAAACCAAGAAGTCGATATTTCAAAATTTATTTTTATTTTTAAAAAACAAGAGGTGTGAATTAGTTAAATAAATATTGAAATTAAACATTACACATAAAAGTTATTTTTAATATGGCAATTGATATAAAATAAAACAAACATTTCAAGAATATATTATTATTAATTTTTTTTTTAAATGAGAGTCATTAACTATATTTATATATTATATTTAAATATATTACAAATAAACCTTAAAATGTACAATCACAATTAAATATTATTGATAAATATCACAATTGAACATTTGAGATAAATATCACTATTGAACATTTAAGATAAAAAATACAATAAAACATTGAACAAATATCAACATTAAAACAAAAAAAGTTTAGATTAAAGATATTACATTCTAACATGATAATTAAAGTAAACAATAAAATAAATCATAAATGATTTTGTTTTTTTCTATTTTATTGAAACATTAAATAAAACCAAATAAATAACCAAGTTGCCAACAGTTACAAATTTGATTTGGTGGCTTCACTTAAACATAAAAAAAAAATTACAAAAAAAATCAGATTCTTAAATGAAGAAGAATTTATATACTTAAAAAAAAACACCTAGAAAGTACAATGAGAAGAAATAGATGTAGGACAATAAATGTTTCATTTTCTATAATAAACATTTATATTTGAAATAACGTTTACATTAAACACGATTCATGTATAGCTCTTCAAGTTTAGATGTTGATAGATAGAGATGTTGTATTTCAGTTTGATTCAACTTTACCACTTCAAGTTTAGATGTTAATAGGTAGAATTACTTTAAAAATTTTATATGTAAATGCCTTTAAGAAAAATGCATACATATCTGTAGATTTGAAGGCATGACTATGATGCATTTATTTCATGATAACAATGATGCATTTAATTTTCATGATAACAATGATGCATTTTTTAATTAAGTTTAATGTCATAATGTTAATGTTACCTTTATTTAAACATTTATGCCATTTAATTTCATGATAACAATGATGCATTTATTTCGTCTGATAACAATGATGCATTTATTTCATGATAACAATGATGCATTTTCTTTCATATATAATGATCAATTTAACGTCATGATAGTCAATGCTAGTGCTATTTATTTCTTGATATCAATTTCCATTTACTTTTATATTCTTTTCATTACGTTTAAACGTATGTTAATGTTACCTTTGTTTTTACATTTTTTCATTTACTTACATGTATTCAATTTAACGTCTGCTAGTGCTACCTTGCTTGAATTCTTTCCATTTGCGGTACAAAAACGGGATGGTGTATATGTTTGGATTGACAGCGGCGTTCAAAGGTAACACTAGGACCAGTATCCACGCGTATGTTTCCAAACTAACTGTATATCCTGCCATTGAACGTAATCCGATCACACAGACGGGAAACCAGCATAGAAAATTGGACAAGGCTATGAGACACAGCTGCACAGCTATGTCCACTTCGTGTTCCCTTCTGGCCGGGCTCTGACCCAACGATTTCCTGTCTCTTGTAGCTGAAAGATAGATGGCAAGTTGACCAGTGGCGACAAGAAGGAAAATGATAAAGTTGAGAATGATAAATATACTCATAGAATAAATCCAACCGGGCTCCCTGTTATAAGTCAATGGTAGACCCAAGCACATTCCGTTGGAAGAGTATATTTCAAGGCCAGGTAGTATAACGGGAATAAAGGAAATGGTGAAACCAATAGTCCAGGCTAATATAATTGAAAAGATCAAAGCTGGTTTTGAGAAACGGAAATCGCCAAAAGGAAACCGAATGACCATAAATCGATCTACGGTGATTAGAAAAACAAAGAAAGTAGAAGTTTCACTAGACAAAGTAGACAGAAACCCTGCCGCCTTGCATAAAGAGCTATTTCTCCATTCACTTTCATGTAGAACGTAGACATCGCGGAAATGCATGTCCACTGAAGCAACGATAACTAAATAGAAATCCCATAGTTAGGTCAGACAAACAAAGATTGGTAATCAATACACCATAAGTACGCTGCAATATTTCTCTATCGAAGGCAAAACGATATAACAAGACAGCCATATTTCCAGCTACAGAGAAGAAGGCCACAGTCCACAATAGGAACATCTTGGTTCTGTCCGCTAACAGATCACCACACGATGAAATGACGTCATCAGGGGACGTGCACACATGTGGTGACGTGTTAGGGCCAAGAATCAAAGAGCAGCATAATTTATAATTGTCGGTATTCAGTTGTTCAATAATACGAGCATCTTTATAAATATTTTTCGTTAATGATTGCACATTTATTTTTGTATTCGACAAATCTAATGCGTTTAGTTTGATGTTTTGAGGTAACCAATGGAGTGATACGATATGAGTGTTGCTTAAGTTGACCAACTGTAAGAACAATGATTGTAATAAGTGGGAAGGCAATGCTGTGATCTGTGTGTAAGATAAATCAATAGTTCTTAAAAATTTGGATTGGATGCTGTTTTCTTCTATAAAATGAAGGTTGTAGTTGTGGGAAATATTTATAAATAACAGATTGGGAAAATAAATAAAAAGTTTACCGTGTTGAAAGAGATCTTTTATATTATTGTAACTTAGGTCAACTTTGTAAGTGTGATTTAAATTTAAAAAATTATACCAAAACAGACTAGTCTCATATTGGATGCTACAATTTACAAAATATAATTCTAATATGTTATATTTGGAATGTAAATGTAAATCCATTCCATGTAAATCAACATTTAACATTTTTAGAACTCTAATATTGGCATCAAAGGTCAATGGATGAAAGTTTTGCAGAGGCGTTTGTAAGTTTCCGTCGTAACGCATCACTCCACTTTCACATATAAAAGCGTCAGGACAATCTATTGGACAGTTCATTTCATCTGCTGAATTGTCGCATTCAATTTTCTGATTACAAAGCTGAACTATTTCCCCTGGCAATAGATTCGACAGACATTGTTTCAAATGGTTGTTTCCAACATGAACTAGAGAGGCTTCATCTTCACCATATCTACAGTCCATTATTTTATCACCTACATAGTGGACCTGGATACAGTAAGAGAGTGGACATTTGACCATATCATCTGGACATGTAAAGTTTTCGCAGTTATCTAGGTGTGACAGGTCAGGACAACCTAACGAATATCCACTTGCCCCACGTAAGTAAACACATTTCGGTGCCAATTTCATATTGTTAATTACCGGACATGATTCATTGGAAGTATCACATCTTGTCATCAGTAGATTGTCTTTTTCCAAATACAAAGGGCTTTCAGTTACTCCACAACTGACATATTGAAATTTACGAGAACAACTTTTATCGGTGCAGATAAAACCAGAATCTTCATGATAGGTCAGTGAACATGCTTTACCACCGAACCATTGAGCTGGCAAGCATTGAGGGTTCTCACATGGCATTTCTAGACACTCCTTATATTTGTTTGCTCGATAGTAGTTCTTGACAAGCCAATGCTTGTTTAATAAATATTGGACGTTAATCTCGTCATCATAACGGAGCCTGGTATGTGATTTATCTGTCCATTGTCACAGTTCCTAAAGCCATCACAGACCAGGTAGTAATGTACATACTGGTCATCTTTTCCACAGTCAAAGGAAAATGATATTTAATACAACTACATCTTGAGAGATATTGATAACAGATCCGCCTTGATTTAGCTCTTGAAAACTTGTCCAGTTCCTTAATACACCCATATTCACATAGGAAAACATTGAACAAGTCTGATATACAGCTATGGTTAAACAACAATTTTTCAATGTTATTAATATTGATGGTTTCATTAAGAACAGCCATTGATATGCACATATGAGGCATATCATATTGAAACATTTCGAACACTTTGAAGGACCCTAACATAAATGGATGACCATTAGACCATTGATATCTTAACCATTGATCTCTTCCAGAAATTCGAAGTCCAAGTGGAATACTGGGTTTCAATAATTGTGTCTTTTTATACATATTTGATTCGTCAATGTTAAGCATCTCTTGCACAAAGGAAAATTCTTCTTTAGTTTCTAAACTGACTAAATCTGACTTATGCTCAGAACAAATTCCTTCAGCTTCAAATGAACTTAATGGTTCCTTGGCTTCCAATAACTTATAGCATGATGTAATAAAAGGTTTTTGTTCAAACTGCTTCCAACCTGCAGCACATTTACCACAGATACTTAGATAAATTAACTTCATATCATAGATAAGATCAGTGCTGTCTGTAAAGATGGCATTGGCATAAAACCACTGAAGTTTGATTTCTTTAGATACTTTCAGTGATTTATGTGAGTGTATAACAATTGTACTCAATTTTTTTGAAATCGTCCCCCAGTTGAAATAAGCAAAATAGGACCGCAATACATCGACTGTGTTTGAGAATGCTATTATGATTTTTTGAGCGTTGACTCTTTCATACAGGCTTGACGTAAAAATATAGGAAAGATCCATTCCATTTTCATAATCTACCGCATTTAATATATCTATCACCTCTGATTTTGATGCATGTGAATCAATATTTTTAAAAGGCATAAAAATCCCCCATCCGAAATACCCAGTGATAGCTACACGTAATGTACCGGTTGCCTTCTGCCTGATATCCCAGAAAAATGTAACAATGTTTTCTATTTGTTTGGTTGGTATAACGAAATTTTCTTCATCATCTAACATTAGGATGACATCAAAGTCTCCAGTCTCGCAATTCTCCATTGGTAAACCGTTGGAGCTGGTGATGAACACTGAAAATACACAGATGATTAATTATAAGTACATATGATGAGGTTAGAAAAAAAGAACCATACCGATAAACAAAACGCGTGATTTTTTAAAAATTATAATCATATGACATTCATTGTTCAAATATCTATCGAACTTAGCTGAAACGATAAATCAACTCGGGGGAAAGGGGGGGGGGTAGGCATCTGTCATGCTTAATTGCAATGATTCCTCAGATATTTTCCCCTAATTTATATTAAAATCGTTATAATTTCAAAGTTTTCTTTCTCATGCCCTGTTATGCACTTGGCTCTGTGACGCCACTGGGTTAAACATTTCAAGGACACGCCCCTGTATTTGAATGGTTAATGCTCTACGTATCTGTACATACAGATCAATACAAAAAAAAAAATAAGCAATAGCGTCCTAAAATGTTGTAAAAATAATACCGAATACTTTCACCACACATAGAAATGTTATAAATGTCATAAATGTCACATCTGTTATAAATGTAATAAATGTCACATATGTTATAAATTTCATAAATGTCACATCTGTTATAAATGTAATAAATGTCACATATGTTATAAATTTCATAAATGTCATATATGTTATAAATGTCCCAAATGTGGTATAAATTCATACATGTCACATATGTTATAAATTTTATACATGTCACATATGTTATAAATGTCATAAATGTCATAAAGATGACATGAGTGTAACGAAAATAAAATACAAGAACAAACACAAAAACAATCACACAAACACAGTCACACAAACACAATCACACAAACACAAAAGTAACACGTACGATGGTTGAACTTCAGAGAATATACTTATTCTAAAGCATTAGGTATATTTAGTTCGATTTCCTAAATTTATGACATTTACAGAGTTCGTATTTTGGAAATAAAGGGAGGAGGTGAAGCTTCTTTAGACTTTTTTATAAATATAAAAAAAACCAATAAATGCGTAAAACATACATATCTTTATAATAAGGCTCTACTTATTACATATTTTTATAATCGTATTTTGATTGGTGTGTCCTTTGCTATGTAAAAGTATGTAAATACTATGGTTTTTTAACAATTGAGGCTGCTCGACAGTAAGTAAGGGTCGGTGTAATTGGTCACCTTTGGAGATATTAATGAAAACTGTTTTGGATATAATAAAGAAAATGTATCATTACAAGAGATAATACAAAATTTGTTCAATTTTTACACAATATGATATCTCTAGATTGTCTTCTGAAGAAATTAGAACTTTCGTCATAATCTAATATTATGTTAAGATCTCAATATTATAATTACTTACTGGCTGGGCCTTCTTTTATTAACAAATTATTTAAATAAATTAGAAAAGTGAAACAAAAATTAGATGTGATTACATTACAAGTTTTATTTCTTTATAGAAGTTTTAAGTTTTTGGTAAATTGGATAAAAGTTACTCACTCAAAAAGACACTGATTAGAAAAACCGACTTCAACATTTTGGTATCTGCCGCAGTTTTTGATGGGCACAACGGAATGTCACACAGTTGAACGTGGACAGAGATTTATGATCAGCTGATCCGCTATTAAACAGATAAATCCTGTACACAATAAATGTATCAACTCGATGCAAACTGGTCAGAGACTTGTGGTCAACTGAGCAATTTAGAGAGACGAAGCCAGCTAAATATAGTTCTCCACACCAACATCACGTGATATCTAAAGGTTCCTGATGATAAACACTTCATGAAAAATGTACCACATTGGGCAATGTGCATCTGGTGTCATTTGATTATATGAAAAACTAACTCTACGATAGGACACACTCAACTTAAAACAAAAGCTATAATGCTCTATAAACAGCTTATAAACACACACTATAAATAATTAACATGTATTTATATATCACATGAAATTATATTATTTACATTAGCACAGGGAACTATATCATTTACAATAACACTGGGAAATATACCATTAAGATTAACACGAAAATTGTATAATTTACAGTATTACAGGGAACTATATAATTTACAGTAACGCGGGGAACTATATCATTTACAGTAACAACCAAGTGGCAGGAGGGTTAGGTATTTACCATACGTAAGTGAACTTTTCATGTTGCTCCTCGAGTGGCATATTTCGGTAATTAGACTTTCGTTCGACGTAACATCCGTTTGCAAAGAATGTTTTGATTGGTTTACTTTGTTGTGAGCGTGTATGTGTGTAGATAGTAGTAGTAGTAGTAGTAGTAGTAGTAGTAGAGCAAGAGCAGCACCGTTCGTACAGGACAGACGAGCCTGGCAAACTGCTAAATGTAGGGGGGGGGATTCTAGTCATTTTTACTTTGCCAGTTACCAAAGTAAAGGTAATCGGAACACCTATGAGGTAGAGAGCTGCACGGGATTGGGATTCGCGGGAGTCCCGCGGAATCCGCGGGACTCCCGCGGGAGTGGAAATAAATTTATCGGGAGTTCCATGGGATTGGTTTTGTTTTTGCGGGAGTCCCGTGGGTTTGGGTTTTATTTTTGCGGGAGTCCCGTGGGTTTGGGTTTTGTTTGAGTTGAGACTCTCGCAGACTTCTGATGAATCAATCAAATCGCACGGATGATCTTGGGATGATGTGTGATGTATGATACACACCTAGTTCAGAGCCTTTCCTTGACATTTTTGGTATTTAGGTCAAAACGTCATTAGTAATAATATAGGCCTAACCTACACATCTTGACGATTTAGGCGATATCATTTGCAACTAGGTTAGGCAGGTTAGTTCTCATACTACCGAAAGTTGAAAATCGTCATTTTTTGTAAAGTTGACACGAAAAGACACATACCCCCACCCCCAATATTAATTATTTTCAATATAATAATGATACTTATTGTGACGAGCTAGAGTAGATTTAGAGACAGAAACTATCCCCTTCGGCGTTTTAATATAATGGATATCTAAGAGTTAGGAGTAATACCAATAAGGGTGACAAGGGGACAGACGACTTAGGACAAGGTGGGGAAACAATAGAATAGTAGACAGCCAAGGTGTGAAGACCGAGAGTCGACGTCGGACAGGCTAGTAGGGTTAACAATGACGACCAGGTGACACTTCTAGAAAGATTAGATAGTTAGGAAAATACTGAAGGGATTGTGACGTACTTAGAGTAATTAGGGGTATAAATAGGGGCTGGATTCGGACATTAGGTAATTAAGAGAAGTTAGGAGAAGTTCGTAGTCATGAGTACAGAAAAGTGTGAAAGTTTACTAGAGAATTGGAGGGACAAATCAACTGCATGGAAACATATCTCAGAAGTTGTGCAGCGAAATCTAAGCATACCGGCATCATCAACCTCATCTGAAAGGACATTTTCTTCGGCTGGTCGCGTTCTTGAAGAAAGGCGGTCACAGTTGGCTCCAGAGAGTGTTAACGGCATCTTATTTTTACATGGACTTAAACTGTAGAACTGTTTATTTTACCTATTATCTTAAATGTTTTTCATGTATGTTTTTCGAGAGGATTTCTATGAACAAATTTTTAAACCATTATTTATGAGTTATAGAATTTTTTTTTTGACGGGAGCGGGTGGGATTGGGAAAAATTTTCGCGGGAGCGGGTGGGGCTGGGAAAAAATTTCGCGGGAGCGGGTGGGACTGGGGGGAATTTCTTTTGGGAGCGGGTGGGACTGGTTTTGAAAACGCGGGAATGGGTGGGACTGGGTGTGATTTTGACTCCCGTGCAGCTCTCTACTATGAGGCTTCAATGACTTAACAGTTGCAACGTTAGGAAGGGGAGGGGTGGAGTAAGGGGGGAAACCCAATATTTACAAGCGGCTGTCTTTACATCCTTTTTTTTTTGCCCGTGGCACCTTAATGTACCTTAATTTTCGGGGCCCGCAAACTTACGTTTTGATAGGGCACCTAAACGTATCTTTACCTAGCCTGGGCCTAGCCGCCCCCCCCCCTGAATTTAACGTTTGCTAGCGCCCTCCAAATGTAACTTTGCTAAGCCCCATCCCCCACCCCCACCCCCAATGTACATTTGTCTGACCCTCCCTTCCTTAAATGTTCGTTACCTTATGCTGCCCCCCGCCCTCAAAATTGCATTTGCTTGGGGGGGGTCCTCAAATCAAGCTCCCCCCACCCCAACTGAACAATGGCCTACCCCCATACCCCTCCCCTCCCAAAAATAATAATAATAATAATAATAAGCTAGTAAAAGCGTATGTGTGACTTTGTATTCGTGTACGTTTGAGTGTAAAGTTTCCATGTTACATGCTTAGAAAAACTCTGCTAGTCTGATAGTTTGTCATTTTAACTTCCCCCACCCCCACAGTGAACTATTCACAAAGAGGGCCGTCCTCGACCCCTGGTAACGCCTGCGCCCTCAGGTCTGCGTGCACCTGCCCGGTGGAGCAGAGGAAAGTCCAGACGTGCCTTCTGAGTTTTGTCTGGCCCCACTCTGCTTGTTTGCTCTACTTAGTAAAATTCGTGTACTGCCCCCCGCCTGCTATTTCCTGTCCCATACTGTAGAAATTCCACGCTACGGGGCTAATAACAGTAACACAGGGAGCTATATCATTTACAGTTACACAGGGAACTATATCATTTACAGTAACACTGGGAACTATATCATTCAGAAGAATATAGCAAAAGCTTAAAATCGGGCACCATCTTAGCACTTGCATCTACTTATAACATTGTTAACGGCGTTGTACAAAAGTAATGCTAATTATAATATATCACGTTCAAGCCATGCTTGAAAATTCGGTCACGAATGGAAAATAAAGTGTGTGTGTGTGGGGGGGGGGTGGAGCGTGCTAGACATCAAAAGGTTACCGGCCATCTGCAGCCAAACTCACATTTTCTGCTTCGAATGAAGAATTAATTATTCATCTAGGACAAACGACTTTTTGCTCATCAGACTACATGCATATCTGTTCAAAAGTTGACACTTTACGTCATCATTTTTTTTTAATCCAATGTTCCATAATTCTCTTTAGTATGGTCGGGGGACGGATGGTCGTACGGTAAAGCGGTCGATTGTCGACGTGTAAGTACCTCGTTCGATCTCCTGTGGCTGAAGTCCCCGATCTGTCTCCCGTGGTGCCTCCATGGCCCTTACACTCCCCGTTGTGGTGGGGATGAAAGAAGAGCACTACAAAACCTAAAATTGTCCCATTTAGATGAGCGATTTATTTTTGCGTGAACCTGAGGGTTCCTGGTTCAATCTACGGTGACGACCAATGGATATTTCAGGTCATGGCTCAAGTCCCCGCTATATCTCCCGCTGTGTTACCATTGCCATTGCACTATCGTCTGTTGTGGCGATGGAAGAAGGGCACCATAAAAACCGTCCCATTAGTGGTGTATATGTTCAAATAGATTTCATGTCATCCTTATAGGGAGAATTCATTTGACTTACCATGGAATATCTCCCATTACCTTATAAAGCCAAAGTTCAATAAATATCTCCTTACCAAGGATTATCTTCCATGATTGTTTAAGAAGTATATTCTATTATTTTTTAAAGCCAAATATCTCCAAATATCTCCTTACCATGAATTATCTTCCATCACTTCCCCCAACCTCCTTTAACTTAATGTCAGTTACCCATTCAATTCTGGGTGGTCTGTGAGACTTCCACCAGGACCTGAAAAAAAATAATATGGTTATCAATGTAATCCGAATGCCGGTGCTACTCTAGTCGTCAGTCGAGAGCGCTCTACACCACCACAACACCACCAACACCACCATAACCACTGCCACCACCACCACCACACCACCACCACCACAAAAACACCACCACCACCACCACACCACCACCATCACCAACACCACCACCACACCACTACCACACCACCACAACACACAAAAACACCACCACCACCGCACCACCCCAACCACAAAAATACAACCACCACCACCACCAACACCACTACCACCAGGCTCCTATATATGACGTAAACAGACAAAATAAGAAAGAATTAAAAACAAGCAATTAAGCCTGTTCCATTCTGGACACATGACGTGTTAGCGCATTTTCGTGTTATGTATCAGTACGTTTGTTAGCTTTCAGTAAATATTTGTAAATTTTGGAAATGTTTATAAATTCAATTGTGTAATGCATATATTTGTAAAAAAAAAAATAATTATAAAGACGTTTCTTTATATTTGAAAAAAAAATTATTGTCTATTAAATCTAACTACAAGTGGTTTGTGGTTACTGAAATAGGACTCATAATTGAAAACATTCTAAATTATAGTCCGAAAACTCCGTCAATTGTTGCATAGCTCTGATACTTTCAATTAAACTCAGAACACAAGCTTACTATTTCATTTGATGAGTTTCTTAATAAATCTTGGTGAAACTACGTGCTGCAGTATTTCGCACCAAATGAACGGGTTATTGAACGTACAAGGTGTATATATAATATATAAGCCCCTTAGGAGCCCTGAAGCCCGGCCCTCAGAGGTCCTATCGCGAAATGAACTTTTGATGTACACATGGCAGGCCAAGACCTACAAAGTGATATATACATCATGGCTCTAGGACTTATAGTTGCTGAGATATAGCGCTCCTTTATTAATATAGCTTATATAGTAAAAAACGGTACTAAGGCCCCTTTTACGGCCCTGAGAGGTCAGATCGCGAAATGAAAAAAATTTATTTCTTGGCAGGCCAAGACCTACAAAATGATATATACATCATGGGTCTAGGACTTATGGTTGTTGAGATCTAGGGTGATGACGGACAGACAAAACGGGGACAATAGAGCATTTTTTTTTCGAAAATGCTCTAAAAAACACAACAATAATATAACGTTTTGAAAAAATAATTTTAATAATTATCAATTGAATATTCACTGGATCGACCGACTGCAGTAGTGGCGCTAATACCAACGACTACGATTGGCACATCTGTCAGTATATGTCCGCACGTAGTCGCTGTTGAAAGCTTGTGTAGTGTTGATAAGTCTGGAAGGTTCGTTACCTACACCACTGTACGGATACGTTACAGACTGACTATGAGCGTCTCTGAATGTCAATACAGCCTGATATTTAAAAAATTGTCAATAGAGACGGAAATTAAAAAATGTCAATAAAGACTGATATTAAAAATTGTCAATAGAGACTGATATTAAAAAATGTCAATACAGCCTGATATTAAAAAATATCAATAGAGACTGATATTAAAAAAATGTCAATACAGCCTGATATTAAAAAATGTCAATACAGCCTGATATTAAAAAAAATGTCAATAGAGCCTGATATTAAAAAAAATGTCAATACAGCCTGATATTAAAAAAATGTCAATAGAGACTGATATTAAAAAATGTCAATACAGCCTGATATTAAAAAAATGTCAATAGAGCCTGATATTAAAAAAAAATGTCAATACAGCCTGATATTAAAAAAATGTCAATAGAGACTGATATTAAAAAATGTCAATAGAGCCTGATATTAAAAACATGTCAATAGAGACTGATATTAAAAAATGTCAATACAGCCTGATATTAAAAAAATGTCAATACAGCCTGATATTAAAAAATGTCAATAGAGACTGATATTAAAAAATGTCAATACAGCCTGATATTAAAAAAAATATCAATACAGCCTGATATTAAAAAAATGTCAATAGAGACTGATATTAAAAAATGTCAATAGAGCCTGATATTAAAAAAAATGTCAATACAGCCTGATATTTAAAAAATTGTCAATAGAGATGGAAATTAAAAAATGTCAATAAAGACTGATATTAAAAATTGTCAATAGAGACTGATATTAAAAAATGTCAATACAGCCTGATATTAAAAAAATATCAATAGAGACTGATATTAAAAAAATGTCAATACAGCCTGATATTAAAAAATGTCAATACAGCCTGATATTAAAAAAAATGTCAATAGAGCCTGATATTAAAAAAAAATGTCAATACAGCCTGGTATTAAAAAATGTCAATAGAGACTGATATTAAAAAATGTCAATACAGCCTGATATTAAAAAAAATGTCAATAGAGCCTGATATTAAAAAAAATGTCAATACAGCCTGATATTAAAAAAATGTCAATAGAGACTGATATTAAAAAATGTCAATAGAGCCTGATATTAAAAACATGTCAATAGAGACTGATATTAAAAAATGTCAATACAGCCTGATATTAAAAAAAATGTCAATACAGCCTGATATTAAAAAATGTCAATAGAGACTGATATTAAAAAAATAAAAGGGACATTACCGTGTATATCATGTTTGTTTTTTCCACTAAGGATCAATATGCCCCACCCCATCCCTCACCCGGTCCCTTTTGGTTTTGATTTTAAACTATAATTGATATAATCATCTCTGTGAGTTTCCTGGAATGATCTTAAGTCGACTAACTCACACTTCATCGTTTCAAAGGAATACGTCAGTCTTCAACATATGAGTGTCATTTGACCAATATCAACGTAAAAAGCCAGAAAAAAATAAACTTTTTAAGCCGATATTGAGCTTAACTTTTGAGTATCATCATCAGCATCATAATCATCATCAATATTATCATACCCCTTTACCGATGTGGAACGTTGGAGGAACAAATGGACACACCAACAGACATATCTATAGACATAATCGTCTAACCTATGCGTACGTTCGACAGATCTACACACCGTGCGGTGTAAAGTTTGCTCAGGGCGATGAAAGCCGCATGCTTTACGTTAAAAATACACGCCACCGTACGGGTTGAAAGCTTACATCGCTAAAAAAAAAGTCTGAGTTCTACGTCACACCTTTGCGGAGTTAAAAAAAAAAGTGCGTGTTATCGACCGTCTCTATAAAAATAGTCTGGGGAATTCCAAAATTATAGAAACTAAAAAGAGACAATGTATGTTAAATGAGAGTATGTTTGGTGCGCATTTTGTTCATCCAATGAATCTTTCTTGAATAAAAATGGGGAATTCTAAACACAACAAGGATTTATTATTAATGAATTAAGATTTTTAAATGATATTTAGTAGTGTGCGCAAATTATGTTAAAAGTCGGGGGTTGTTTTTGTTAAGCTTCTGTACCCATAATGAGGATTATTTTCTTCGGGATGAATTATATAAAAAGCTATTTTGTGTATATAGACTGATTGTTAACGCGCTCAAATATATATTACCGAGTTGGTTGGGATAGGGGTGGGAATAAACCAAATGGTTGCGGAAAGGGGGGGGGGTGGAGTCAAGCAGACAATTCGAGATGCAACACCGCTATTTTTTTAACCTCATGTCTCTCTTTTTTTTTAATACGTCATGTTAAACATGATAAATTATAAAATTATAAAAAAGAACTGTTGGAATGGTGTGTAGGGTTGGGGAAGGAGCGTTTAACGGGGGTGGGGTGGTAGGGAGAAGTGTCACGTGGTATTGTTAGCAGGGTGAACATGCAGTTAAATTAAATGCCCCTTTTTGTAATTTTGTACATTGAGACCCTTTGCGATTCGGGCATGTCTAGAGTGGAAGACTGGTGGCGGGCGGGGGAGGGAGGAAGGATGGGTGTGGGGCTAAGTGAAAGAGAACTGATACATAATTAAAAAACAACTATTGAGAAAAAGTCCTTTAAAATATTATGAATGAATTAAGATTAGTCAATGATATGGTGTTGGGAGCGCATCACCATTTTCAACTCCAACTGCGTGCCGAATAGCCGGTTCGGGTACCGGGCCTGTTCAGCTAGTAACTACATAATCGTCTAACCTATGTGTGCCTATGCATGTGTCTCCCTCGCAGGATAGATGCAAGGGAAATAGCCCATTAATTAGAAGTTCGTCATAATTGAACACTGCTACAGCCCTTATTTAGCAATGCTACCACTCGCAGGTAGCAGCCAGCTTCTGCAGGTTTTTCAACTGGTTTCTCCATGGTTGTCTATCCTGTGCGTCTGTCTTTAGTTCATTCAAGCCGATAATAATCTTAACTGGTTAAACTAATAAATGAGTACAAATTACCTGTATTCTATATACGTCTTGGTCACTAAATGTAGTCGAAATAAAAAAAAAATGCAGCTGCGATGGTAAAACTACTGTTGGCTGGAATCATGTATTCGAGAGATCTATTTGTTAGCCAGTTTCCGCAGAATAGAACACCATAGAGGCAAACCCAATCACGTTTGCACAGACCAAAAGCTATCGTCTTGGTTTCGCTAACAATTTTTTTTTTCAGATTATAAAGTTAATTCATTAATAAAAAAAATATTATAGCCAATAATAATAAAGTATATAGGTAAAAAATGTAAAGTATATAGGTGATTTTTTTTCCTACTCTGAATTTGATTACCTTAATACTTTGAATTAGTTACATATATACTATGAAATCCAATTCAGAGTAGAAAAGGCAATTAATTAAAAGTATATATTAAATCGCTTGACGGATGGCTGGATTGTGTAGATACTCGACCGTCTACCTGAGAGTACTGGGTTCGATCCTCTTTGATGATACTTTTACATTTTCTTATTTAAAAGAATACTAAATGTATGACAAAAAGCTGTAGGAATATCTCTGAAGAGAGTTCAGTTAAAATCGTAACATTAAATGTGGATTCTTAATATATATATATATATATATATATATATATATATATATATATATATATGGGTACATCACCACAATAGTGGAAAAAAATAATTGTTTGTTTTTGAGCTGTATATGTTTCTAATTTGTACTGATATCATTAATAATAACTTGTGTAAATTATTTTTTAAATCAGATTTGATTTAGAGGTCTCCACTCCCCCCAAGAAATCACAAAACATGACATGTAAAGCAAAAACGTTTATTCTAACCTATATAAAATTATATAAAATATTGAATTGTGTATTACTGTTGCATTTAATTCAGTTTCTCTTTGCTGCACGTTTGTTAGGTTTACGCAAATTTGAGATGTTTTTTGCTGTCCATTTCTACAACTTAAAGTATGTTTTGACAATGTTCATACTTTTGCGTTGCTTCAACAAAGTCGGAAGCCAGTTTCACGCCTCTCTCGGCACAATCGTTAACAACGTTGATAGCAGCAACATTTTCTGCACTGGCAATGTAAGACGTTTGTTTGGCACCGATAATCAACAGGCATTTCGTGGAATCATGTGTCCAATTGAAATTTGTATGTAGTAAACCACGAGTCAACTCCAGCCAGATCACACAACCGAGTTGAAGAATCAATTGATTGGAATCGTGGTTTTCCCCAACCATTTCCAAATCGATTATGTGAAGTTTGAAGGGCAATAACCGTTCAAAACCTAAGTAGAGCATCTGCAAGAGTTCGCTTTTCCAACACAGGTACTTTATTGCTGAACAGATCAAAAGGGATCATTTTAGCAGTCAGGTACCATAGATGCCAATTCAGGGCACGGATTGCTGACTTGGATATGTCTTTGTTGACATCGATGTAATCCAAAAGTCGCTTGTAGAGCTGTAGATGCATCCATGGTGCATCCACACTCTTTTTGCAAGTGAGCCACCACACGACATAAATATGTGTTACAAATGTAGCAAATGCACGAATCTTTGGCTCTTGGTCACGTGTGTAATAATACCTGGAGGCAGCAATAATTGAATTTGTTCCTCACACAGTGCAATATTGAGGCAATATATCAGCTTTGCCATCCATCGTGCTTTGCGCAGGGCACCTGGTCTTTTAAAGTTAACCTCCTTATTTATATCATTCAGGTAAACAAGGGACAGCTTAAGGAATTCGTGGTAGTCGTCTCGCAAGAGTTAGGTTTGTTTACTAGTGTTGGCATGATCAATTAACGCATCTCTCCTTATCGTTAGTGGCTGTGGTGCCTTCAGATCATGATCAGCTAATGTAAACGAATGAAATACATGGGACCAATCATGTGCCACCAATTCCCAATTACTTCGCAGCCTGGTGAACAAAAGTATCCGGGGATTTGGAAACTTCTCTTTTCATGTCTGCACACATGCGAGAGGAAAACTTCACCAATATGATTGCGACAGCCTGACCACAGAACAGCACGTTGCAGCATATTTTGTATGGCGAAACAGGCAGTAGTCTGATGACCAGTGTTTGAGCTTGTGTCGAATGTTATATTAGCGATACAATTATTACAATGCCACTCCTGTCATTAGCTTCATAGTTAATTATGCAATTATTTCACCAACGGGTTTCTTTGTTGCGTTTGCATAACTTGGCACTCCTAGCAGTTTCATTTCCTTTGCATCACAAACAACAAATTTTATGCGTTCATCAGTGACACGATGATTTATTACAGAAAGTATCAGTTTGCTATCCACGTGGAGCGTGCAGAGTTTGGGTGGTTCTCAGGAGTCGTGGATCTTTGTAGATATCTCCCAACTTGTGCGACGTAAAGATCTGCAGCGGCATAGGAAGAAGGCACCATTGGTACATTGCCCCTAGACTCGCTAATAAGGCTCTGTGTAAAAGCTGCCTTTTGTGTGGGTGTAATCTTGTCGCTAGAGACACAAGACTTGGTCTGCTTAAAACATATGGAGGTACAAATGCCAAAGTTCCTGTTGGGTTTCTTCGCTTTTGCAATGACATCATATCATCAAAACAGTTATCAACAACCTCCATATTACCTTCAGATTTAGAATTAGAATCATCGGATTCGTCACTGCTACACTCTTCGGGAGGCACTGATATCGTTGAACATGCTGCATTTTCTTCTCTTGCGCGTTTCTGACGTTCCAATGCTGCGGCATATCGTGAATGGCCTCAAGCGACATTTTTAGAGCATTTTCGAAAAAAAATGCTCTATTGTCCCCGTTTTGTCTGTCTGTCTGTCTGTATGTCTGTCTGTCTGTCCGTCATCACCCTAGATCTCAACAACCATAAGTCCTAGACCCATGATGTATATATCATTTTGTAGGTCTTGGCCTGCCAAGAAATGACTTTTGTCCGTTTCGCGATCTGACCTCTGAGGGCCGTAAAAGGGGGCTTATAGAGTACCGTTTTTTACTATATAAGCTATATTAACAAAGGAGCGCCCTAGATCTCAGCAACCATAAGTCATAGACCAATGATGTATATAATATTTTGTAGGTCTTGGCCTGCCCTGTTTACATCAAAAGTCCATTTCGCGATCTGACCTCTCAGGGCCAAAATATAAGAGTTTCTTATATACCGTTTTTGCTTATATTTTAAATATAAATAATAAAAGCTAATCAAAGGGGCGTAATCATTATTTATTTTTGTAATAGTTATTCAACATGATTGCTTCCCTCTCTAAATGTATCAAAATCCATTCGCGTGGAGCAATATTTATGGCTGTAACCCGGAAAAAAATACGGATTTTGTCCGAAAATGCTCTAAAATGTCCTTTGTCCGAAACGGAAAAGACTTAAATTGCTTGTTTGCAAGTGTTTTGTCAAATGATCCAAAGCTGGAAGACCTGTCTCCTTTCATAGACCTCAAGAATGCAAGATCTTCTGCATTCTTGATAATTGTCTCAACATTAGGTGGCCATAGTTGAAAAGTTGTTGCCAACATAGATTTCATTTGTTCCAGTTTACGTTTGGTGGCTGGTGTGTTTTCATCAAGAAGCTGAACAATCTTCTTACATGCTCTCCTCTCTGTTACCATTGGAATGTTTGCTTTTTTGTAGAAAGCAGTAACTTAATTCAGCACATTTGTGGCAGTTGTAAATCGAGAAGGTGCACCAAGATAGCCTGGACGCACACTGTGTGCTGCTACGTTGCAGTGATACATCATGCACCTCATAACTTGTAAACAAGTTGGTAGTCGAACTTCAGTAATTGTAGCATCATCAACACAGAGTGCAGGGCCAATGTTAAACAATTCAGATTCCCTACGAATTTGTGGTTTCTTTTATTCGTGAGGCAGGAGATGCAGTAATAACTGGATATGATACTGTTGAAGTGATGTCAAGGTCAGCCAGCGTGTCCTTAGAAGGTGTAAAAACAAATTGTTGTTTTCCATATCATTTCCATGTTCTGATTTTATAGGTCGTGTGTAACAGAAATTAAAATTAATAAATAAAGGAATTAAAATTATTACATTGGTCATCAATATGGGGTAAATGTTGTTTTTGGTAATAAAATGTGAATTTTAAATTTAATTTCTAGAACAACTGTTAATCAAAATCAATCATTGCTGCCAAACATTATAAAACCAAAGACTATAAAACAATTTATATAGTGATTCACTTTTTGTATGTAAGTCTGAAAGACTTTACAAGTAAGTTTGATTTTATGTAGTTTTCGCTTAATTATGCAACCTTTGTTGACGTCCGGGGGACCTCTAAATATTGTCAAATATTTTTTTTCTTTTTTTACACAATCCTTTTTTTTGATCAATGGAACAAATTTAAATAGCAGACAGATAAAATATTAGACTTTTTTTTGGTGATGCACCCTATATATATATATATATTATGGCCACTGATTTAGCTGCTGCTTAAACTGCTGTTTAAACTGCTGATTAATTTGCTGATTAAACTGCTGTTTAAACTGTTGATTAAGCTGGTGTTTAAACTACTGATTAAACTGCTATTAACGCGTGATTAACGAGTCAAAAAATCGCGATTAAAATTTTTAACGCAACGCCTAATTGAGTTAATTTGACTGAAATGCTGAAAGCTTAGAGTAACGCCACATTGATAAATAACCGAGTTTCACTCATTATTACTCGCTTACTACTCAACTATTCCCACCTCCCAACTGGTTGCGATGCGCACACACCTCACCCCCAGGTATGCGGACAAAAGCCAAACTTATAATATTTTTATTATGTAGCCCTTCAACAAGTAAACCTCCCTCCCCCCTCCCACGCTTACTTTCCAGTCGATGCAAAAAGACAAAAGTCTCATTCACTTGTTTACATTATATACTGTGGTGTGTTGGTGGTAATACAACCACACGTGTTTAGTGAACCCAGCTATAATTTGGTCACAATAACGGCATGATATAAATTGTGTTTCATCATTTTTTCACACATTTTTTCTGGCATTTAAGAGTACAGCATCTTGCTGGCTAAGTATGCAACAGCTGCACTAATAGTTTCATATACATGACATGTGTCAATCAGTGTCTAGACTCGACTGATGTAAAAATAACCTGGACTTAATAATGAAGATAAACAAACATCAGAACAACCACAAAAGAAAGCGCGAATACATAAACTTTTAGGAGCCATTGATGCCTCGCTCCACCCTGACAGTTGTTGACAAATAAAGACTGAGGCATCAAATGAAAATGACTTGGATCCTCTAAAGCTGCACGCGGACAAAAAAAAAACTGTTTTCGGCTCAGTTAGAGAGAAAAAAATTAACATCCCCTGCCACAAATGTCCCTTGTGAATGTCACTTTTCTGTTTCTGGGTGTGTTGTCAACAAGAAGAGAGCATGAATGTTTAAACAATTAGCTGAATAAATAAGACTAATTCAATTAATGAAACTGTTTTATCAATCAAATTTACTATTTAAAGGTACTATGCAGATATAATAAAGAGATGCTACAAATCTATATAAATAAAAATGGAAAGAGGATTCATATTAAATAAAGTATTTTTCGATTAAATGTGCGTTAATTTGCGTTAAAATGTTTAATTATGTGCTAATTAACCCATTAATGCATGAGGTCTCATTTTTCATTAATATTTGCATAGTACGTGTAGTTTGGGCATTTATTGACTATACCAAACGTAAAAATTATAAAAAATGTGTATAACGCAAATTAAGGGCCCCCAAAGTTTTGTCCTTAAAAAAGGACGCTATGCGTTACATCCCACCTGAACTTGAATATTGTCACATCACAAATCTAGACAATTAAATATAGACAAACGCTGTATTTTATCATCTCAATGCAAAGAAACAACATAAAAAATATAATTAAAATGCATAAGTCAGAAATACTGTTTTAATATAATTATCAACTTTTAATAATATGACGTAAATAACAAAATAATAGTGTAAATGTAAGTATGTTTCCAGTGTCACCATAAGGTGTATTAGTCAGTCTAGTATCAGTGACAGATGTTGATGTTTTGCCGCTTCTGACAGCCTGTACAGTTGCCAAGCATTATGCACACTGGCGTCAATGGCTAAACAGAATCGAGCCCACCAACAATACTTGACGGGGATGTTGATGTGAAAATTTGCAATGTTTTGGTTCATTCTATCTGTCCCTCCCAAAAATTTATTATAACGGGCAAACATATTTGGAATTGATATTTGAATATGCTTCTTTTCACTGGTTGACCAACGCTTGGCTTGGGCTCTTTGTTCCACACCAAAAGCAGTTTGATAGCATTGTAACGACATTGTTGTTGTTGCAAAAAACTGCAATCATTCCGGACTCCCTGTCCACACGACTGTCAAAGGATTTTCATGATTCTTTTCTCATCTTATCATTTTTCTTCAATGGACACTTCTCCATCCTGTTTACTAGAATAATTCCTGTGACTGAAAAATTCATGTCCTTCAAATGATCAAGCAGTTGTGGTGTTGTAAAAAAAAATTATCAATATATGCATGTCTAGCAGGTAGTTTCTTCATCAATTGGACTACCACAGAGCCACCAAGACCAAGATCCGCGTTGAATGAAGTTGTTTTGATTTCTGCATGGCATACAGATTGGTCATTTGAGTGATATAGTCAACAACTTCATCGTCGTGGAACATTTCAAATAGAGCTGACGGTTTGTGATCAATACCTGGTGCTGACGGTGTGTGATCAATATCTGATACTGAAGTGACACTCCATGGAATTTCTTTTTCTTTCAGGTCAATTTCAACCAATTTATTGTCGGTGGTGTAGTTTTCTTCGGACGTGATGACTTTGTTGGACCCACTCCATTGCAACTGCTATCATCATGACTAGTTGTAGAACGTCTGTGGCGTTTTGAGTCGCTGCTGCCCGATTGGATGTTGACTGCTGCCATTCGAGAATGCCTGTCCAAATTATGTACTTCAGCTAATAGAAACACATCATTTTCAGCTTTATCGTCATTAGCTTCAGCAATGTCGTTAACGCCTATATGTTTTTTGTCAAAATCGGAAACGAGTAGAGTATCTTCTGTCGGAGCACGTAATTGATTTCCAGAGAGATTATCAATATCAACAATATCATCTTCGGGACCACTGTCTCCTCTAGATTTTGTACCATCTTCTGGTGGCAAGATAAAAATATCTGCACTTTTAAAGTCATCTTCTAGCATACTAAACACCTCAGCCACCGTGTAAGATCTAGAAAAAGAAAATTGGACACATTACTGCTAAATCAACCAACAGACATTAAGGTGGGGTATAACGCATAGCGTCCTTTTTTAAGGACACTAATTTAATTATATGAAAAACAATATTAGCAAACTTATTGCACAATGACTTGCCAACATACATTAGGAAACAATATTTACTATATAATAGTTTAAAAAATTACATTAAAATACACATAAAATGTTCGTGACATACCTTTTACGTGGAGGCATTCCAAAATAAAACTTTCCAACAAAATCGAACTTTAACCATAAAATAAAAATACAAAATGTCAGCAAATACGATAATATCCGGTTTAGACCAATGCGAAAATAAACAAGGGGTGCACAGAATTATTTGTTTCATACCTATATTCATTGGTGTTAGGGTAGTGCACATTTGTATAGCACGTCCTTAAAAAAGGACGCTATGCGCTAATGGGTTAAAATTAAATATTTCAATCGAAAAGCAGCTCTAAATGTGTGTGTTTGTGAATGTTTTATGTGTGTGTGTGTGTCAAGTATATGACTAAAAATTGTTTTCATTATTTTTTATTCCCCATACTGCAACAAGTGGACATTTATCATATCATTACACAAAATATCAATAACAACCCTCAACTGTTAAAAAAGGTCACCCTCCACACGCCCAGTAAATCGTATGTCATACCCGCATTTAGTATTTTAACTGTGATTTTGTTCTTTGTTGTTCCATGCATTGTCAGCATTTTAATTGGCAACTATTATATGCATAATTAGTATTTATGTCGTCTGTGGATTGTCTCAGAACAGTTATGTCAAAACATGCTCAAGCTTCCGAGACGATCAAGCGAATTTGGTCTTCAAATCTAGTGCAGCTCCATTAGGCATTAAATCACCAAAGCATAGAGAGTATTGATCAAATGCAAGTGTCTTACCAAATCTGGATACAGAAGATTCTTTGAGTAAAGAAGATTTTGTGAGCGAAGAACAGTGTTCCAGTAGTAGAGAACACAATGAGAAACCACTTAAGTATAAAATACAAAAACGTCTTCTTCAGTGCTTTTATTAAGTGCAGCAAAATTGAGTTCAAGGAAGGTCCAAAAAGTCGGGAAATTGGAGTTTGCATATCTACTCCGACTCAAAGCGGCATTTACAAAAGTCTAATGAAAGAAGGGGAAAAAATTAAAAAGTAATTTCAAGGAAAACTTAACATTAGAACACCGGTGATTACACTTTGATGGAAAGCAGCCCCGTAGCGTGAAAATTCTACAGCAGGGGCCATGCATTCTACAGCAAGGGCCAGGCCATAGCAGGTGGTGCCAGAAAATAAATGTTACTAAGTAGAGTAAACAAGCAGAGGGGGGATAGACAAAACGCAGGGGGGAGGACGGCCCCCAGCACGCTACGGGCTTTATGAAAAGACCCTACAAAATAAAAAAATATGAGGTTGTTGTTATAAAAAATAAAATAATGGTGGTCAGACTCGCTGTTTTTCAGCTGGCAAATGCAAAAGGGGAGACAATATTAAATGAAAAAAACTGTCTTCTTCTTTCTTTTTTTGACTCTACATCTCATCTAGGGCTGCCATACTACTTCTCGGAATACTTCATCACTTTCCCCGAATAAAAGCTGCAGTAAATACTTGACGAAGAATTGGTGCAGTCACACTGTTACAGAAACACTTTCAAGATGTTGGATTTTAACACCACTTTCTAGATAAATTAAAACATTTCATGACTGATCATTTTAGTACATCAAAAACTTCACCAAACTCTTTAGTTTTAACAATAACAGAAAAGTATGAACAACTCAAAACATCATTTGATAATGCTGGAGCACCACTTCTTCATCTGCAAGACACCCTTTCATTAATAGCAAAATATCGGTACGCACGCGCCCCATAACACAACAGCACGCGTCCCCCAACACAACAGCTATCGGTAAAAATGCTGGGGGAAAATATCGGTGTCGGACTATCGGTAAAAGGGCACATCGGTCGCTCCCTAGTCATCATTCGTTCTGATGAGTAACTGCAAGCAGTTATGCAGCATGTAATTTTATTAGTGATACGTCATAGCTGGCTCTCTGCCCAGTGCTGCAACCCTATTGACTTTGATAATTTATCAGAAGCTTGTAAGCAGCATACAAAGACTTTGAAGTCATTAAAGATATTATGGTCCACATATACAACTTCTACGCCAACGCAGCGTTCAAATATCTCTGCAGAGCGTCCAATTAAAGTGATGCAAGTTTTACTTCCACTTTGCAAGTCTATTGAAACATTGAACATTAAATTTCTTTTAACTAATGCACAATAGAAATGTACACTGTAATATTTTAATAAGTATTAATATTATACGTATGTCACTTTTATTAGCAATGGTGAAACTTAGAGATATTGTGAAATTCTGTTATCAACTCAACGGCTTTTCCTCCGGGATAAGCTCGGGTGAAACTTGTACGCGCGCATTTTGCTCTCAATCCAATCACCAGCCAGAATTCGCTCAATTCGTTTTCTCCCGTTCGAAAAAGCCATAGAGTTATCTATAGAATTCTATAATATTTCTATGGAAATCTATTCATAAGTAAATATAATTATCTTTAATTATCACAAATTACCTTAATCCAACTATAGTTATTGCCATTGTCTAATTATATGTGTGTCATAGAAAAGACAAAGCCACCAACGCAGAGAGCCTATTATATAACTTCTAGAGGCTTCTTTAAGTGCGATTGAGTTCTGTGACTGAGCCTCTGTGTTTTTATTTTTACCGGGCGCGCGCAAAAATAAGTGATAACATTCTTCGCAGTAGTCCAGATTTCGCACAATCTCTTCAGCATCAGTCCGCAGAGATGGGGAATTTTGATCAGTGGCATTAGATACTCTCTTCACAATCTGTCACTAGTTTCGGTAGTGTTAAGCCTTTCGCAGTGCATTTGCCAGGTATAATGACCCGCTGAATCGAACATTGACTCGCTCAGATGTAGCTAGCATGAATTCATACCTGTCTTAGTTCGAACCAATTCTGATGGTATCGCTGTGGTTGAAAATTTTAAAAGCTATCAATTTTAGAAATTTGATGCTGCAGGCAAGAGAAGCAGCTCTTGATGACAAAGTTGCTATTTTTCGTGATCTCATTGGCGACTTAAAACTGCTTCGATCCAAGTGGGATGAGATATTGTCTGACAGCAAACTTGTCGCAGAGAGCTGCGGTGTTGAACAGTCCTTGTGTTTGGCAGAGACAAAACGCAAATGAAGACGACAATAGCAGGCTTGCGGAGCCGCCATATGTTTTCCGGCTCCGGCTCCCACAAATTTTACGGCTCCGGCTCGGCTCCGCCCCCTATTAAGATAGTATCACATGAGACAAAAAATGTGTAATTGCGCCACGCTAACATGCCGCTGATAAAAAAGTTATGCAAATTTTGCCGTGTTCACCACCATAGTCAGGAACTTGAAAAATATACGCATTGTCGGTTTTACTAAAAACAAATTATTTTAGTGCGTCAAGAATCATATCGATATTTTCGACCGAGGTTTCACTAGTCGCCATTTTCATAAGTAATAAAAAGTTATTTCAATGATCAAATTAGCCAATAGCAAATTGATACATTATTTAAAATATTTTAAAGACTTCAGTATTTATATTTATTATTTATAAATTCGAGGTGACTATTAGGACTCGGGAACCAATAAACTCCGATTTTTATTCGAACCCCGTCCAAATAAAGTCTGATTGTTATTCGGACCCACAGCCTTATAAATTTATCTACTCTATTTCAGCTATTCTGTTTATAATAAAATTGTTAAATACAGAAAGCGACCATTTTGTTTTTACTCTATTACAAATTTGAGGTCAAATAATATACAAAATGACGCGTTCTATTTGTCATCGTAGTCAAAATTTATTTTTAAATAATTAATACAATTACTCTATGAAATAAAACTGTTTTAACTTTATATTTAAAAAAAATAACTTGCCATTAAAAAAATTTCGCAGGATAAACAAGATTTAAAACGAACACAAAGAACATTAAAGATTTTTTGTGGTGATTTGTGTGCACGCTATCATTTAAATGCTGTTACTGTTGTGGCGTTCGTAAAACTTGACAACATTTCAAATTGTAGGAGGCAAACAATCAAACAAATTAGGAATTTTGAAGCCAAAAAAAAATTACTCTGCTTAAAAAAAACATTTGGGAGCCGTGGAGCCGCCAGATATTTTCGGCTCCGGTTCTAGAAAAACGTGCGGTTCCACGGCTCCTCGGCTCCGGCTCCGCAAGCCTGACAATAGCCAGACAGAAAAATTCTCGACGACAATGATGATTCTCAAGATCGACACGAATACTGCAAGCTTTCCGTTTTCTACGTCGTGATTGACTGCGTGATTGCGAATTTAACAACACGATACAAAGTGGCGAAGAATTTGGACGAATTGTTCGGCGTTCTGTGGAAATATCATGATATGAATACATAATATGTCCTCATGAATACAGAAGACGTTCTCATCACAGCCAAGAACCTGGAGGATAAATATATTGTTGACATCATTGTGGGCCCCTTAATAAACAATGAGTCGTGAAAAAATTGACATGGGCCCCCTTACAGATGCTGGCCTCCTGGCAACGACCCCTGGCCCCCCTCTCGGCGTGCCTAATTACACCCAGGTGTGTGTTAAACCTAGTTGTATGTTACACCCAGGTGACTAGGACAGTAGAACAAAAATTCAGCCTCCACAATAAAGTCCCTATGACATGTTTTATAAATTTGTATCTATCAATGAATTCATTTCATGTTATAGAATATAGATGGTTAAAAAAATTGTTCATTTATTCAAAAGACTATTAAACTGTCCGACGTCGATCGCGGTCTATTTATAGAGTGTTTGATGTTTTACAATTATGTTGTTTTCTACCCACATTACTTGTTCTAATCTTAATAGCTAGACATCTTTTATATCACAACATCGAAGGGGGTAGTCTTCAGTCTCTAAGCCCTTTACTATGTCCTACCAGTGAGTAGTGAGTGTATCTCACTCTGAAGTTGACAGAAAAGTCGCAATTATGACAGTCGCTGTTATGACAGTCGCCATTCTGATTACGTCGCTCATTTGAGGTCGCTGTTTTAACAGTCGCTGTTTTGACAGTCTCTATCCTGCCCATGCAGCAAAAGTTTGTCGCCATTTTACTTGCTGAACCGTTTACACAATTTTAAAATCGATATACTGTTTCCAAACATAGTCAGTATGCTACGTATCTTCTGCACACTTCCGGTTACCGTTTCTAAAGCAGAGCGATCTTTCAGCACATTGGCCAGAGTTTAAAAATGTTCTGAGATCGACAATGTGTCAACAACGCCTAACCAGCACTTAAAGCTGAGTGGACTTGTGCTACTTTAACAATCTTTCACTAGGACCTAGAACATTTCCATTGGTTTTCACCGAGCATCGAACCCATGACACAAATGTGAATGCCGCATGAAGACAAATCTGTAATAAGAGATCATATAGACATGTCAAAAATAAATCACTAAAAATGTTTGTTTGGTCAACGTGTTGGTCACGGATTCAAAAATATTTGCAACGATTAGTCATACCGACATGTCCAAGCTAACCAGATCTCTACTACGCATTTAGAGAGCTGCATTGTATCTGCTTGCATTACTGGTTGCTGGTAAACACGTTCATATATATATATTAGGGTGTCCAAAAAAATGAAGTTTTGAAATGTTGATGTCTCACCCCACAGAATATGTCTGTATGGTAACAGTAGTTAACCTGCAAAATTTCAGCTCATTTGGACAATGTTTAGAGGTCCCCCAAGAGGTTTAAAGTTCCAGATTTTGGTGTAAAATCATTAGCGGTCAAATGTAATACAGCGTTAATGTTGCATTATATGCGAAACTGATATATTAAGTAACAAATTGATGCTTAGTATTGTTTATAATATTAAATGAAACAAAATATATAAATCTTGAATGGTTTATATTTTTAAATTTGAAATTTAAGTAAAAAATTATGAAAAACAAAGTTTTATTCACTTTGTCAAGTTAATTCTTGAATCAATGTCAATCTGCTTGAAAAATAATAATAATAAGCAATGCAAATAAGCATTCCTGCTATTTATTTTGTACTTTGTACTGTAGGGTGGACACAAATTTTAAAAAGTTCTTCAAATTTAAATTTTAGCCAGTTGTTCACGATTACACTCTGCAAAATTTTTCCGATGTTTTTCAACCACTTGGAGCAAAAATTGTCTTTGTTCTTCATTCTTGGTGAAACTGTCATTAAAATTTTGTATCAATGCTACACTTCGCTCTGCAGAGTTATTGATACAAGCCAGATTCTTTACAAAATCTGCTGCAACTTTAAAAGATGGTGTATCTGACCAGGCTTCAACATGAACATCTAGAAAACTGGCATCAATGTTGGATGTTTCAAAAAATGTGGTAGAAGCACGCAAATCAACAACACTTTTTGATAGTGTTTTTATGAGATGCGGTCCACGTTCTGATTGCATTGTCCGAACAAGGCCATTTTTTTTGTCCGACAAAAGGGTTTAAAATAACGCAAGCGTCGACAGTTCTGGACTCAAGTACCACGAGTGACGCACCATCATTTTCAATCCAGTCGATCGAAGAACAGCATCATCATATTCGTATAAACGCTTTATCAACAAGATATTCACAGGTGCATCTGAGGTGAGCCTTCATGAAAACCATGATTGAAGATAAACACATATGGTAAACCGATTAAAGCGCTGATTACCTTCTAATTCTCGAGCTGTTAACTGAAAGATGGTTTCATTGCCTGCAAACAATCGATCGATTTTCAATGCATAGATTGCTTTCGCCATCCACCTTGCCCTATGTAGGGCACCAGGTCTGCGAATGCTGACATCAACCTCCAACCCAACCATTTGTGCAGCAAGCTGAAGAAATTCCAAATAATCATCAAATGAATGACTGACCTCAAGTTGACATTTAATAAATTCTTTAATCAAATCAGACACGATTATCAAATTGGCGGATCTGGCTTCGGGTGTGTGGTTTAATTCTGGCCATTTTTTCTCGAAACCTCTTAAAAAACAAAAAATCTCTGGTCCAGTGGATGGTCCAAGGCAAACATTGAATGCATCGGAAAGGAGTACTTCCAACATGTGATGACGGCATGCCATCCATAATAGATTACGTCCCAGGGCTACTTCTAACATAGTGCAAGCTCCATTGAGTCTTCCAGTATTGGAAGCCGTAGTGTCAAAGCACATGCCGATGACCATAGATTCGCACTTCCATGATTTGATATGTTCATATACTGCATCAGCAGCTACCCATCCTGACCCGGATGCTAACTTGGGAACATCAAGAAGCTTTGTAGTGCCATCGACAAGTGACGAGAGCAGGACAGGTATTCGGTCGCCGTTGTTGGTAACATGTCCGGTAACATCGGGCAATAGCTTACCATCCCAATGTACAATTGATTTTGAGGGAATATAGTCTTCTTTTATACATGCTGCAGCTTGTTGACGACAAAGCTTGCGATGACGATGCATTGTGCTCTTGGAAAATACTGTGTCAGATGTCGGAACACCAGCTTCGTTGAATGCGGATGCAAATATCATTGTTGATTTCCTAATGCTGGTGTTCGTTCTGTCCAGCACTGCAGCAACTTTTGGTGATATGATTCCTGACAATTTAGCATGCTTAGTTTAAAAAAATTAAATCTTCAAAAAATATGCACATTGCTTAAATTTTGCACATTAGGTATTTTATATGTTTTCTAGCATTTATTACATTTTCTAATTAAGAATCACACTATTTCAACTCTAGTTAATGGTAGCAATGAGATAAATATAAGTATTTTAAAACTTCATTTTATTCAACTATGGCATGCAAAAACTGCAAATTATTTGAGCCATGCAGAAGAAATGAAAAGCTGTACAAATGAACAAATCCAACAAAAATGGATGAATAATCACCCAGATCATGACAAAAACGACCCCTATTATAATCTTCCCAGACAAGCTCAAAATATTATCGTCAGACTCAGAACTGGGCACAACAGACTAAGACAACACATGTTCCGAAGGCTAGGCATTGGAAACAGTGAAGACTGCCCATGTGGGATGTCTCCAGAGAATGCAGAACATGTTCTCCAAACATGCCCTTTACATGACACAGCTCGCAACAGGTTCTGGCCACAGATGACCTCCTTCAATCAAAACTTTATGGGAGCGAGACGGACCTGGATGCCACCGTGCAGTTCATCATAACTATAGACCTGGTCGTTTGAAATCCTCCATAATCATATATCTGGATTTTTATGTTGGCCTAATACTGGAATTTTAAAAGCTCTTGGGGGACCTCTAAATGTTGTTCAAATGAGCTACAACTTCACCAATTCACTCATTGTACCCAAGAGACACATTTCAGGGGGTGAGACACCAAAGATTTACAAAAAAATTTTTTCGAGCATTTTTTGGGACACCCTAATATATATATATATATATATATATATATATATATATATATATATATATATATATATATATATATATATATATTAGGGGTGTGCCGGAATCCGGTTCCGTCGGATTTTGCACTATCCGGTGAAATCCGGTTCTGCCGGATTTACATGTATCCGGAATCCGGAAAATACCGGATTTCTGAATTTGCCAGATTTTGTGACTCACCGGATCATAATCTGAAATAAAAGTAATTCTCTTTCCCGAATTCCACACGATCACGATACAATAATCGATTGTTTCGAGCTTTGAGCTTGTTTAATGTTTTGAACATACCTGAGGCTAGAGTCAGCACCGCTAATAGTGGCCAATCGGCCCAGTCCCATACATGATAGTGCGGGGATGAGTAATTATTAATCGTGACGTCATCTTAACCGCAATCACCAATGACGTTGTAACAGAAATAATAAGCAACTATACTGCCCAAGCGCCTGGCCGCCAGCCCGCCACCTTCATAACAAAATAAATAACAGAAATTAATGTTTTTTTTATAAATTCAATATTAAAGTTATTTAGATTTCTCTGAGAGAATGAAACGATGTCTTCTTTGTTATTAAATTAAAATGCATCACCCACGAGAGTTCCTGTTGAAAAAAAATAGTTCAAATATAAATATTAAATATTGTAAAATGAATAATAGAATATTTTTCCATTCTAAAATTTCCGTGAAGAAACACTAATTCTCTAACACTAATTAATATAACAAGTCACTGAGTTGGTAATCTAACCCTAACGTAACGTCTTCCATTAAAAGCAATTCCTTCCCAATTTTTTTTATTATTTTTAATTCTTTTTTATAATAAAGGTTATTAAAATTCTATTTAAACAAGGAATTAAAAGTCAAATATGCTTTAAAAAAATTGACCGTAATTTTAATTCATATTTTGATTTATATTATCATTCACTCAATTGTTAAAAATCATTTTTGAGTAAAAATTAACATTACGTATGCGGTCTAGTATAAATTTAAAGTCTTTGGTGATCTCTATGTCACCAAGCCATCTTAGGCAATTCTCGCTTGCGCTATGATCTGTGTTCTTTGGTTTAAACGACGGTATGACGTAGCCGCGGCCCGCGGCGCTCAGCTGTGATTGTGTGGCATCACTGGAATGTGTACATTATTTGGGTGTGGACTTGGAGTAACTTAACACTGTTAACAAACTAATAGTCATTAGTTAGTTATCAACATCTTATTCTTACTTCTTTAGGCTTGAATAAAGGCTTTGTCAAATGCCAATTGAATTCATTAAAATTTGTATTTCAATTTTCAAACTTGTAAAGTACAGAAATACAGAATTATTGTTCTCAATTCAATTCAATCTTGTTATTTTTTTTTTCCAATTAACTATCCATTTCAATACACATCATAAACTATGAACATTTGAACAATAACAATAAGCATCCATCATCCAATGAGCCAAAGACAAGACGAGATGAACTCAGATGATGAGTCTCACTTTCTCCTCAGATTCAAAACAATTAGTGCACTAAATAAAAAATACACTGCCAAGTGGCAAGTGCCAAAGTAATGAAAGTAATAGACTAATAGTAAAGTTGTTTTGCTTTGACCTTGCAGCGAGTTAGAACTTAACAGCGAGTTTAGTTACATACGGATAATAACTTATTATCAATCTGCGTTATATTCTGATTTCAGTGATTTCTAAATAATTTCTATTTTCTAATTTATTTCAAAGTTCTTCACTTCCAACTTCCAATCAGCCAATGTCATTTAGCCATTTAGGCCAACTGTTCAGAAGGCATCCAACCCCTCAGATTTGCCGGTATCTGCAAAGCAGGCTTGCGGAGCCGCCAATATTTTTTCCGGCTCCGGCTCCCATAAATTTGACAGCTCCGGCTAGACCCCTCAGCCGGCGACGAGCGCCGGCTACGCCGCCGAATTTTCGTCCGCCGTAAATCCGCCAAAAAATATGCGGCGCGCCTCATTAGCCACCGTATTTCGTTCGCCGTTATATTAACTGTCGCATTACTTAATCTTGTTGCACATGACCTTGCTGACCATATCAGCTCTGTCTTGAAAAGCTTTTCTGTTGATCAAAAAATACTAGCTGCCATGTTGGTGCTGCAATTATGATAAAGACTTCAAAGTTTTTGAAGGTTGACTCTTATCAGCACTTTACAGCACACGTATTGCACCTTAATACTACCGACAGCATCAATAAAAATGAAGAATTTCAAGACCGCAATTATAGAAGACGATGCAGCATTCACAGAGGATAAAGAAATGATAAAGACACTGAAAGAAGGCATGTCTTTAGTGTGTATATTGCTTCTTGTAGATGATCAGCTTAGTGCATCAATAATGGATGCCTCTGAGAGCAGCACTAACGCCATCAATGACAGTCATAGACACAATACAAGGAAAAGTCAGTGAAGGCATCATGTCCAACGCGTTGGAATTCAACATTGATGATGATTCAGTCTATACTTGACTTGAAAAGATGATGATGATACAACTGTTTATTTCTGTTGTTTTAAATAATAAAACTTTTCCCCAAGTATTGTAAAATTGTTTTATTGTTTTATCAATTCAATATTGTCTAGGCGTCAGCCGAATTTTAGCCAAATATTTCGTAATCTGCCAAAAATCAGCCGAAAATCAGCCGCAAATGTCAATTTATGGTCAAATTCGGCTACGCCGGCTATCAGCCGAAAAATTATGTCAGCCAGCCGAAACTTAAAAAAAAATTCGGCTGGCACGTCTAGCTCCGGCTCCCTATTAAGATAGTATCACACGGGACAAAAATGTATAAATATATATGTATTATGGTTTCAAAATATGTGCACATTAGGGTGATAACAAAAAAAAATTTTTATGAAACCACTTGCAATCGAGGAACTTTTATGTGTAATATAAGAATATAAATTGCATTTTTAATTTTTTTGAAAAAAGTTCCCCCACCTCCCCATTTCTTGGAAGAAAAAAGTGAAATAATATTTTTTTTTTCAAAAAAGGACATGATTTTTTTTTAGCTTAATTCAAAAGAGTATTTATAAAAACTAATCAACTTTTATTAACAAATAAGATATAGAACAGTTAGTAATATGTACATAATGTACAAGAAATGTTCAAAACATATTTTGTCCTATGAACTTCAGATTCAAAAATTCATTTTTTTCTCGATTTGGCATGAAGTTCCTCAATTTGTTTCACAGCACGTTCAGCAATTTGGTTAGATCTGGGCATGTCAATTAATGACTTCTCGACTGACCAATGTGTCTTTAAACACTCAATTGCCTTCTTGCATTTTATCTTGATGATTGAGGTAAACATTTCATTGAAGGACGCTTCATTGTAGTGTTGCGAATCTAACCAAGCATTTGCCCATTCGTAGCAGATGAAGTTGCAGGCAGAAGCAAGAATGCTGCGCCACTCTGGTATCAGAAATAATGCTATAACAGTTAATATTGCACGTGAGTTCCATCTTGCCTGGTGTAAATTTGGTAATTTATTCCAGCTGATGCGAGGCCAAGGTGGGTTCTCGCCTGTGCTAACATCTTTGTCGCAAGAAGCGGTAATCAGCTTGAAGAGTGGCATAGTTTTGTGTTAATTTGCCAATGAAGGAATAGTTGAGTTCTGGTTTGCTCGTTGGCTTTTGAATAAGAAAATTCATGACATGTTTCAGAAATAGGTCGAGTGCAAGGTGCTGACAGTCAATATATTGTGACTTCTGAAAGACATTACCAAGACATCATCCTGTATGAGCTTTACAATCCCGTGCAAATGGTCAGTATTTCTGCGGTCGTATTGCAAATTAACATACAAATGTTATCTCAAGCATCATATTCATCTATTAGCTAATGTAGTTCATTGTGAATGGCCGCGGCAGAACCACTCTCACATTTGAGAATACCGAGTTTGATTTTGGTTGTCTACGTTTTCAGCAAACCTACTTGATACTCTTCCCCTTGCACTCTTTTACAATCAAACTGGAGACAATAGGGATCTTTGCTTTGAAGTTTTTGAACAATTTTAGTTTTCATTTTCCGTCCTTCAGAGATTACTCGTTTCCAGACACCCGCCTGACTTGGAACCGGTACATCATGACCCTGTTCAGCAATGGTTGCAAGAACGTCATGTGCTTCATGTGTGGAAATGTTTTTCAGTACTAGTAAGCCCGCCGTTCTAATGCTTGCTCTTTGGTATTTCGGTTTGCATTCAGAAGATGACGTTTAAAAAATAGTTGGCGACTCGGGTGAAGAAGCAGAGGTTGCAGAATCCGAAGATTTTGAGACAGTTGTATGTTTTTGTGTAGGTTTTGAGACAGCTGTATGTGTTTGTGTAGGTTTTGAGACAGTTGTCTGTGTTTGTGTAGGTATTGAGACAGTTGTATTTGTTTTTGTAAGTTGTGAGACAGTTGTATGTGTTTTTGTAGGTTGTGATTGAGAAAAGCTGGCTTGAGATTAAGTTTTTGATAGTCGGATTCGTTTTCTTGGGTGGAATGATTCCAAAGGGGCTTGTTTGACCATTGAATAACCAATCTTTCCTCCACTGTTAACTTGCCTCTGGTAGAGTTCTTTATCCTCCGTGCTTTTCCATTCTCCATTAACGTTGGTGACATCAAATAACTGAGAAAGTGTTATCAGATGGTTTCTTTTTGTTTTTGTCATATAAATCAATTAGACCATTGAGTTTCATTCTGATTAGTGTGCTGGATAATAGTGGAAAGTCTTGAATTTCCCTCCAGAGTAATTCTATATCAGTTATCATAATTTTGATTCGATCCAGTCGCCGTTTTTGGCTATTGAACAGAAAAGTGAAGTTTCCAAGAATTTGACGGTTTGTCGGCATCCATGTGAGATTGATTAGCTTTTCATCAGATAGAATTCTTGGATACCTCTTCTGTTTAGAAGATGAGGTAATATGAGTATAGTAAATGCCTTGTTTATAAACAAATGGAAACAGATGACAGGAATGTGCTTAAAAGCAGTCTAGAAAGTCATATAAAAATTCAGTGTGAAATTGAAACCGAGCGTCAAACTGCGCGATATGAGAAAACAAAAATGAAAAGGTGGGGGAACTTTTTTCAATTTAAAAAAAAATTAATGTTGCTACTGTCATCTACATACAATTGTTCCTCGAATGTAAGGGGTTTCAGTTTCGTTACGAAAAAAAATGAAAATAGTTATCACCCTAGTGTACATACAATATAGTGTAAGCAGCTGTAGTAATTAATCATGCCGTTAAGCATATGAGTAAGCTTATATGTCTTAACTGGTGTGTAAAAATGTGTGTAGGCATGTGTGTAAGCATGTGTGGAAGAATGTGTTTAGACAGTGTCTAAAAATGTGTGTAGGCTTGTCTGTCAGCATGTGTGTAAGCATGTGTTTAAGTATGTGTGTAAGCTTGTGTGTAAGAATGTAAGAATGCTTTTTAGCATGAATATTTTTTCCCTTATTAAACTCTTTATTTGATAATTGTCAAATCCTGTTTTTTAACAATAATGTTAACAAACAACAATAATAATATTATAACAAAAACAAATCATAACAAACAACAACAAATAAGGTTAACAAAAATTAATGTTAAAAAAACAACAATGATGTTAACGAACAAAAATGGTGTTAACAAATTACAATCAGTAATGTTAACAAACAGAAATGCTAACAAACAAACCCATTAATGTTAACAAACAAAAAAACAATGCATTAATGTAAAGAAATAATAATAATATCAGACAATAACGTTAACAAACAACAAAAATTACACCCATTAACGCCAATTATTTAAAAACAATATAAAAAAAAAATTACTGGAAATCAAAATTGACCACAACCGGACGAGAACTGGTCATTAGAGCAATCGAACAACTCTGTAGGTCTCACAATGGGTTGTTTCTGTATTTGAATGTGTTGCTAGAGCACAAGATTAAACGTTCCGAATTTATTTGCGGAAAATACACGCAAAATAAAAGTGAGGCGAAAAATGACAACAATCTTTAATTCTCCTTGTGCATATTAAAAAAAAATACAGAGTAAAACTGAGAATAAATGAGTCAGATATAGACAGAGATTTGAACTTAAATGTATGTGGCTCTTGATAAAGCACGCGTCCCCCAACACAACATCATGCATCCCCCAACACAACAGCACGCATCCCCCAACACACCAGCACGCGTCCCCTAACACAACAGCACGCGTCCCCTAACATAACAGCACGCGTCCTCTAACACAGCAGCACGCGTCCTCTAACGCAGCAGCACGCGTCCCCTAACACAACAGCACGCGTCACCTAACACAACATCACGCGTCCCCAACACAACATCACGCGTCCCCAACACAACAGCACGCGTCCTCTAACACAGCAGCACGCGTCCTCTAACACAACAGCACGCGTCCCCAACACAGCAGCACGCGTCCCCAACACAACAGCACGCGTCCTCTAACACAGCAGCACGCGTCCCCAATACAGCAGCACGCGTCCCCAACACGACAGCACGCGTCCTCTAACACAACAGCATACGTCCTCGAACACAACAGCACGCGTCCCCAACACAGCAGCACGCGTCCCCAACACAACAACACGCGTCCCCAACACAGCAGCACGCGTCCCCTAACACAACAGCACGCGTCACCTAACACAACATCACGCGTCCCCAACACAACATCACGCGTCCCCAACACAACAGCACGCGTCCTCTAACACAGCAGCACGCGTCCTCTAACACAACAGCACGCGTCCCCAACACAGCAGCACGCGTCCCCAACACAACAGCACGCGTCCTCTAACACAGCAGCACGCGTCCCCAATACAGCAGCACGCGTCCCCAACACGACAGCACGCGTCCTCTAACACAACAGCATACGTCCTCGAACACAACAGCACGCGTCCCCAACACAGCAGCACGCGTCCCCAACACAACAACACGCGTCCCCAACACAGCAGCACGCGTCCCCTAACACAACAGCACGCGTCCCCAACACAACAGCACGCGTCACCTAACACAACATCATGCGTCCCCCAACACAACAGCAAAAAGACAATGTTCAGGATTGTGTTCACGTTCCATCCCCCTTAACTGTATCAATAGATGGACTTCACTCATCCCTTGCCCCCTGTATTAATGTATGGACCTCACTCATCCATGCCCTCTTTATATATAAGTTTATTTAATGTGTAGCCCTGCATATTTTTGTAAATAAACAATTTCTGTTACCATCCCGATTGTTTATTGTCCTGTATGCCTGTGTTGTTTTCCGTAAAACGATTTACGATCAAATTCATCATCAATTTAAACAAAAAAAAGACCCAATGTCACTGACAGCCTGGGCCGTCAGCTTGACGTTGACACTGTCATGGAGACCTTGTTTTGTGAAGTTCATAATGCTAATGATGTTTTCCATTATGCCAAAACAACCATTCAGCTAGTGTCCTGTCATTTGTATCTCGGGTTATATGATCACAGTTTATTAAAATATAATCATGAAAAAATCGAATCTGCCCGAAACCAAAAAAAAAAAATAACCTAGCCTACCGATCAAAACTCTTATGTAGAGGTTTTGCAGGGTACAGCTAGTTAATAAGATTAGAGCTTAATATCATACGAGCAGCAGGTGGCAATTACCTACCTACCACACACTCACGCGTTTGTACGAGCCTAACGAGATCTGTGTACATCGTCACTGTTATGTTTGCACGTATGTTTGGGTCAATGATGATTTGTCCTTTATAAAGTTTAACCAAGTTTCATTACAGAGATAATAACTCATATCCGCTGGGTGATCTTTATATATTCTTTTTAAGCTTTATGAGTATTTTAAACATTTGATATCTATTGTGGATGGAGAGGAAATTATCTTTAAATTACCTCAATCCAGCTGATGGAACGATGATTATTAAAGGCAGCTGGGTGGATGAAATTATGGAACATACACCGATGACATGCATTGCACTTACAGCTGAAATCTCAATGAATGTAAAATGTCCCTGAACTTTTTAGAAGTGTAAAAATATTGTTACAAGAAAGTCTTAAATAAAAAAGTTTGAAAATTACTCTCTAGGTTCCGAATGACAATACTTTATATAAATCTCAACAAAAACCTCGAATATGCAAAAACTTTCTGTAAAATTATGTTTAAAGCGAGTAAAGAATTTAACGCCTTGAAATGTGTTATTTGTATTATTATTTGTTTTGAGCTGTATATTTATAGAATTAGGGTGGTGTAAATGGCAAGTACACGTTGTATTTACTATGGCATCGCAAGATGTCTTTTTCATAGGTTGTTGAATTTCGTAACATACAGTCTATGAAAGGTATAGTTTGAATTAATAATTTAGAATTGTTTAAACGGATGGAAAATCTTTAAAATGTTAGATAAAATATTATCATCCCAGGGGCTGAATTAAGCCCGGCTGGGAGTTCGTTCTTGGTTTGGGCCTTTTCGTAAAAGACCCAACGTGGCCCGCAGTTTGAAAATTTAGCCCATCCCTAGTCTCGACTAATATGACGACTTATTAAAAACTGTCCAAAGAGGTGGTACGTCAAGTACGTATTGTCTAATCGAAAGAATCAATTATGTACACTGTAATACAATACTACATGTAATGTCAATCAAGAAGTTGTATGATTGATCGAATCGAAAGAATCACTTCACTACACTGTAGTGAAGTCCGACCAGTTAAGACGTCGCCCCTGCGTCAGTGTTGCATTTCAGCTTAACTATATAGACTAATTAAACATTTTGTAAACCCTACAGCTTGATAACTATGCAATACATTCTGCAGTTGGCAACTTTATCTTAAAGGCATCTGTTTTCTTCAGGTTTAAATGTAAGTAAACGGCCATTGAGGCAATTATAGTCTACCATTTATCTGTTTATGTAACCTCGGCATATGAATGGATTGAGTAGTTAGTACAACGCCCAGCCGCCTTTACTTCCCCACTTAATGACAGGTACCCATTCAAAGCTGGGTGAACTTATGGGGCTTTAACTTAATTTCATCACGACCTAAAAGAACTCCATTGATTCTCACCACGAGTCTCAGGTCAACTGGCAATCATGTACACAACTCGGACGTTTTCTTACTTTAAACTGCACTTAATAAATTATCTTTCGTTTTAAATCATGTCCAACTTCTACTTGCAAATATAATACTGAAAGCTGACTATTTCTAATCATTAACATTCGATACGCACACGTGATTTGATTGGCTAATCATATAATGAGCTTCTCATTCCTCCACATTTCTCCCTGCCCACCACATCTCTCTCCGTCCCCAGTCCAAATTATAAATGTCAATGCCATGTTATTCCGATTGGGGGGGGGACTTTCAGAATCTACTAAATCTGTAATGTTATTTTCTAATGCTGCTTTTTATCCCATCCTAATTACTGACGATAATTATCTCTCTCCCAGCACAATTTTTATTTTTGTCTTACGCTTTCGGTTTCTTATTGTTATTACGTTTTTAGTTGTTTTTTGTACAATCACTGCAAGTCTGCTAGTCTACAACATAGTCAAAAATTGAGTCATGACATTGGCACATGACACAATGTGATAGTTTGACTTATAATGTGACAATGGAGAGAATGGACTCAGTCTCAGTACACTGAGCTGTCATCTCTGTGACTACTACTATTATGCTTCAATCTGTTTCAACAATTGGTCCTGAACAATGATGTTATTTGTTATTGGTGTTTACAAGACTAAAACTAAAAGTGAAACTAAAATGAATAAGACGAAAACTAAAACTCTGGTGTTTTAGTTTTAGTCGACGAAAACTAAAACGAAAACTAAAATTGGGCCTAAAACTAAAACTAGACTAAAACTAAAATTATTACAGTAAAAACGAAATAAAAACTGAAACTAAAATAGGTCCTGGGACTAAAACAACACTAGCTAATTGGTAGCTTTGGCATAATGGGAAACATCATTAGCATTATGAACTTCACATAACAAGGTCTCCATGACAGTGTCAATGTCAAGATGACGGCCCATGCTGTCAGTGACATTGGGTCTTTTTTTGTTTAAATTGATGATGAATTTGATCGTAAATCGTTTTTCGGACTACAACACAGGCGTACAGGACAATAAACAATCGGGATGGTAACAGAAATTGTTTATTTACAAACATATGCAGGGCTACACATTAAATTAACTTATATATAAAGAATAAACGACTGATTCTTCAACCATTATTATGTGTCTGTCAATACTTAATATTTAATGTTCAATACTTTCTCATTCACTATTGGTCTCTGCATCATCTTCATTTCTTCCGCCATACAGTCATCTTGAATATCTCCCTCTTCCTGTTCCCTTTTCTCTCCCTCTCTCTATCTGACACGGGAAACAACTCTATATTTTTATACTTTCCCTTTTCTCAAGAGTTGTGTCACGACTTCTGGTTATTAATTTCCTATGTTAATCATGATTTCGACAATATTTCTAACATACTTATCTGTATTCCTTATAATATATCCTCACTTCATTTACTCATATCCTCTTTTTCAGATTTCTTTACAGGTGAAAGTTCAAGTGAATAATTCATCATTTCCCCTAACATGGCCATAAATGTCAGCGTGGTGCCGAACGGATTCATTCATGTCGCTTCTGATGTGTGCTACTTCTTCTTAACCTTAAACCTGCTTATTTGCGCAGAGCTGATTGTTTGCTTTGGCATTATGGGAAACATTATAAGCATTACGAACTTCATAAAACAAGGTCTAGATGACAGTGTCAATGTCACGTTGACTGCCCAGGCTGTCATTGACATCGGGTTTTTGCTGTTTAACTTCATCATTAGTATTATCGTAAATCATTTTTTGGACTACATCACTCTGCCATTTTCATTGACAGACATAAATTGGTCGATTTATTTCCCTAACGGTTACTTCACCCACGTCAGCGGGTACATCGCAGCTTTCGTCGCCTTTAAAAGACGCCTGTGCGTTGTTCCGCCCCTGAAAGTTGAAGCAATCATCTATAGCTGTATCAATTGCCAATCCGTTGTGTGTGTTTCCTAGAAGTTAAAATAAAACCAATAGGCCTTCTTTGCTTTTTTTCTGGTAAAACTCAACGGAATGTACGGACTTATATTTATGTATTCACAAACATTTACTGTTTACTGCTCTTTATGTACTGTTTACTGAACTATATTTACTGTTTACTGAACTATATTTACTGTTTACTGAACTATATTTACTGTTTACTGCACTATATTTAATGTTTACCGAACTATATTTACTGTTTACTGAACAATATTTACTATTTACTGCACTATCTTTACTATTTACTGCACTATATTTAATGTTTACTGAACTATATTTAATGTTTACTGAACTATATTTACTGTTTACTGAACTATATTTACTGCACTATCTTTACTATTTACTGCACTATATTTACTGTTTACTGAACTATATTTACTGTTTACTGAACTATATTTACTATTTACTGCACTATCTTTACTATTTACTGCACTATATTTACTGTTTACTGAACTATATTTACTATTTACTGCACTATATTTACTGTTTACTGCACTATATTTACTGTTTACTGAACTATATTTACTGTTTACTGAACTATATTTACTGTTTACTGCACTATCTTTACTATTTACTGCACTATATTTACTGTTTACTGCACTAAACTTACTGTTTCCTGCACTATTTTTACTGTTTACTGAACTATATTTACTGTTTACTGCACCAAACTTATTGTTTACTGCACTATATTTACTGTTTACTGCACTATATTTACTGTTTACTGAATTATATATACTGTTTACTGCACTATATTTACTGATTACTGCACTGTAATTTCAGTGTTATTTCTTTATGACAGGACGGACATAAAAATGCCTTCCGATACCTTTATTTATTTTTAGAAAAAGTACACTGAAATTAACCCAGGTTTTTGCTGACATTTAACCATATAAGCAAAGCGGAATCAGTTGATAAAGCTTCCTAGTTCATCACCGACCTAGTGTTACCTTACCTCTCCTTCTTTATACTCATTCTATGCACCGCGCTTATCATTTCATTTTTAAAAGCTAAAGACAAATGGTGACATCCAGTTACCTCAATAAATATTCCAGTTTCAATCAGTAAGGTTGGCTTTATTTTGAGCAAAGAGAAGAAAACTTCTGTCATTTGACCACTATGTCCGTCATCTTTATAGCCAGTTTGACCCTTGGTTGCGCCATGTTGACCACAGTATCCGTCATCTTTATAGCCTGTTTGACACCTGGCTGCAGTGTGTTAACAGCAGTGGGTCTGGTCAAGGAGTCAAAGGCTGACGAGGCCTATTTTGTTCGGACATGGTTTGTGTTTTCATTTACCATTCTACTGAAGACCATTAACTGCAGTGTAATTACGCTTGTCTATTATAACATGAGCTCGAAATACAGAGAAATCATCCATGTCTACTATAACATGAGCTTGAAGTACAGAGAAATCATCCATCTCTGCTATAACATGAGCTTGAAGTACAGAGAAATCATCCATCTCTGCTATAGCATGAGCTTGAAGTACAGAGAAATCATCCATCTCTGCTATAACATGAGCTTGAAGTACAGAGAAATCATCTAGGTCTATTTGCGGCGGAAAGAAATACACAACTCTGTTGTGAAAAAAAACAACAATGTATCGGCAGTCAAAAAATGGCCGGTCCGATAGTTAACCCACAGCGCCAATATCGGTTCGACTATCGGTCGCTCCCTACAAAAATCGGTCGATCCGATATTAACCGATAGTGCCAATATCGGTCCGATACCGATCCGATTATCGGTCGCTTCCTAGTGATTTCTCCATCTGGATTTATTTGTTTAGTTGTAGATTTAATGTATTAGTCCGGTCCTATTGACCCATAACCTAAAAGTTGGGTCCACCCAACGTTTTTTTGCAGTTTCTATATCTTTAAAGCATGCTTATTAAGAATCCGATTGATGTCAAGCTGACACCATTGGGGAAATTTTTATTTTTAATGTTAAAGTTCACTTATAATATATGCACAATAGGGTGGGCTGATAAAACTGAAAGTTGGAATTTCAAAATCTAATAGCGGGGAAAAGTTGCCCCATGGCATGAAAAGAAAACTGAGAATACTGGCATAAGCAACTATTATGATTTGGTATTAGGTGGACGTTGGGTGGATCCAACTTTTAGGTTATGGGTCAAGGTCATGGTCCAGGTGGTATAATAGGCATCACTCTCAATCCACAAGCGCTGAAGAGATGGGCACTTAGTTTACACATCTGTAGTGTTATAACCAAAGACATGAGTGACATGAAAGATATGTACGCATACAGTGACGAAGTTACATGCCATAAAGAAGAAATGCCAGCAAGAATTGCACAGGATTTGAAAGACAGGCGAGCAATATATGAACGTCTTCAAACTTGTATTGATCCACTCAATTCTGGTGACCACCCCATCAGCTTAGTAAACATTGCCACTGGCCAATTCGCTCCCGAATCTGTAAATGTTCATGATGCCATTTCTTTTGGTACGAAGCAGTGGAATGACTATGAGTGTCATTTGCCAGATGGATTTCATAGCTCCATTAGCAAAGTTGTTACCATGGCTGACAGAAAGAAAGCTGAAGCAATGGGATCCGGTATAAGTTATGACACAGAACTCATTTATTCTAGAGTAATTGGATTAATGCCATCCCGTGATTTGCAAATTAGAGATATATTTAAGCACGAATTAGCCTCAGTACCACCATCAATGTTTGATGACAGCGGCAATATGCGAATCACAAAGTCAAAATCGGTGTTGAAACAAAAACTTCAAGTTGAGCATTCAGCTAGAAATTCTCCAGCACCACATGTTGTTGTTGTTGATGGTTGCGCACTTTTATGGATCATACACTGGCCGGTAAATGGTACCTTGCAAGACTTTGTTGATGGATTCATAATGTACATAATGAAAATATTGACTCAACATGATGTTTATGTTGTCTTTGACAGATACTTTCAGTACAGTATTAAAAGTGTAACAAGGAGTGGGCGTGCAGCAAAATCGGCAACCAGACAACACAAGCTGAATCCAACTATGCCCATACAGCCACAGAAAGTCATTCTCACAGTAACAGAAAACAAAGTTCAACTTATTGACATAATTTGTGAGCAACTACTGAACAAAGTACAACATGTACATCCAACAGTTTCTTCATACAATAGCCGGTTAATTGTAACAGGGAAAGACTCCATCCCACAACAAATTTGCTCTGGCATTCGACAAGCTAGAGAAGATATGAAGACAAGCCACGAGGAAGCTGATGTAATCATTCCACAACAAGTTGTGTATGCATTCAATGAAGGAGCTATGTGCATTAAAGTTATATCAGATGACACAGATGTTTTTGCTTTGTTGACACACTACTATATTTCAGAGGATATGACATGCCAGCTGCTCATGGAAAGTACCACCACGATTCGAAAAGTGGTCGACATAGGAGAAACAGCAAGAAAGCATCATCAAATAATACCACACCTTTTAGCTGCGCATGCGCTATCAGGATGTGATACTGTAGCATACATGTTTGGTATCGGCAAAGCTACTGTTCTTAAGTTGCTATTTAAGGGACACACACTTCTCAAATTGGGAGATATAGAATCTGACTTGAACAGTGTGGTAAAAGAAGCTACAAGTTTCATGGCTGCTTGCTACGGGTGTCCGGATGCTGGAAACATGTCTGACACTCGGTATGCCCAATGGCTTTCCAGGACTGGTAAACGAAAAGCCACGATAGCACCTAAATTGAAATCATTGCCCCCGACATCAGAAGCGTTTGAGGAGAATGTTAAGCGTGCCCATATTCAAACATGCATTTGGAAAACTGCTTTACTACGAGATCCTCCAAATCTTGATCCCACCAAATTTGGCTGGCAAAAAGATGACGTAAATAAAACATTAATCCCTATAACACTTCCAGTGGGTGTTGATGTAGCGCCTCCAGAAATTCTTCAGATGATTCGTTGCGGGTGTGGATCGGATGAACCGTGTAGCAGCGGACGATGTGGGTGTTTCAGAGCACAGTTACCTTGCACAATCTTTTGCCAGTGCTATGAAACAGAAAATTGTCAAAATCCATTGACAAAAATTAATGTACTGGTAGATGAAGTGGACGTTGAAAGCGATTCAGGATCTGACGTTGAATCAGAAATTGATTAATCTGTCTGTTGATATTGAAACAGTTAAATTGAAACAGAAATTGTCTGTTGATAATTGCATAATTGTGCCAGATAATATAATTTTTACATTCCATGTGATTGTACAATGTGTATGTATTACAAACAAACTTTAACGCTTAAAAAAATTTTTTCCCCAAAGGTGTCAGCTTGACATCAATCGGATTCTTAATAAGCATGCTTTAAAGATATAGAAACTGCAAAAAAACGTTGGGTGGACCCTACTTTTGGGTCAAGGGGTAAAATGCATTAAGTGAGCCCCAGACTATATTGTGAATTTGTAGTAATAAATAAAGTATTAGCCTAGTTATTGAACCCACGTGTCTTGTGTCAGTCTGTGTGTGTGTATAAAGTTACTACAATATTAATAGATAACGAGTATTTAATGAAAAGTTTTAGTACAGCTAGTGACTATGTCAAATATCACTCACCAGAAATTCGGAAAGAAAAAAAAGCGAAATGGGCCCTGGGTATAGGGGGCCCTACACCATATCTCGAGAATAACTCATCAGTATGTGAGTGGTTTACCCACTTACCAGGTATCAGAAATTACTGACAAACTTTGTCTCTGAATCAATCCCCTCACCCTTACACTCGGGAACTCTGACATGTGTTTAAATTGTCCCCTCTACTCCCTTAGACTCCTTTGCATTTAACTCTCTCTCTCTCTCACAGAACCTTCTTTAGATGTTTCAGGTCCATTAGGCAGATACTTATAGAGATATTGGGGGGGGGCAATGCAAAAAACACCTGGCGGGGCACTCTTAGTATCAGATTTCACAGATTAGTGGGATGGGGGGTGGGGTGTTGTTTACCTGACCATAATAATTTGTTTCCCTTCTCGCCATATAACACACCAGATCCGTTCGTTTACATAGTTAAACTGGGCCCCCCTCACTATCAGGACCATCCACCAAAACAAATGTATTATCAAACCGTTGCTTTGAGGGCCCACACACGTATTTTTATTTAAGACCCCCCCCCCAAATATTTTATAAAGTCTCCACCAATGGTTTGCCTTTAAATCCTAAGACCGTCTCAGCACATAAACACACACACATACTTTCTCTCTCTCTTTCTCATACACACTTTCTTCCTCTAACTCTCTCTCTCCCTCTCTCTCACATACTTTCTTTCTCTCACACACACATACACACTTTCTCTCTCTCTTTCTCTCTCTCACACACACACTTTCTCTCTCTCTCTTTCTCTCTCTCTCTCTCTCTCTCGCTCTCTCTCTATCTCTCTCTCTCTCTCTCTCTCTCTCTCTCTCTCTCTCTCTGTCTCACAGACACAATAAGAAGAAATCAAATAAGGCATTATCAATATGTAGAACATTTTAGAAATAGAACAGACTTTGAAGCTGAAAAGTATTTCATCAAATGATGTTTGATGCATTTTTTTCTTTTTACTTTGTTACAAATATTCCCTTACACATCTAAATCATTTCAAAATGGAACATAATAAGCCTATAACTCCTTATTGATGTTTATTGTGATGTATGGCAGATTATTGAGCATTGGTGAAGTATGTTGTGTGACTTGGGTCACTACATGTTAGCGGCTCATAATGATAAGAAAGGAAAATTAGAATCCATGGAAATTGATGATAATAACAATCAATAATTGAGATGACACCAACCAGTTAATTCCTTTGTAAATTATTTAAACTAGACAAATATAAATATTGAATTACAATGTATGTCTGTTTTAAATAATTTAATTAAATGTACATTTGCGATGATAGTTATAATATTTTTCACTTGAAAATAATATTTACTGTAATCAGCATTTAATAAAATTTAAATTATGTGTGTAAATTTCATGCATAGGAGAAAAATAAAAGAATAATTTAATGTGTCTTGTACACCATTGTTGAAAAGTGTAACATTGTTGAAAAGTGTAACATTGTTGAAACGTCTAACATTGTTGAAAAGTGTAAATAATTTGAAAAGTGTAACATTGTTGACGGTAAAACATTTTGTTCCCTTCTTTCCTTTTTCGGCATGTCAACAATTGTCAAACTTTCTCACATCCCCACTCCCAGCTAGAGCGCAGGTAGAGCGCGAATAGATCTCAGGGTAGAGCCCAGAAATAGCGAGGGTACAGCGCAGCGTATATACATTAATAAATTGATTGATTGATGGAAGGATAGATAGATAGATAGATAGATAGATAGATAGATAGATAGATAGATAGATAGATAGATAGATAGATAGACTTGAACATCTATTTAAGCATAGACCAACCATAAGTACAGGGAGACAACCAGGCCCTGGTCAAACACTTTTGACTTTGACAATGAAGGGGAGTTTTTTTTTTTTTATCGCTGGCCACAAGATGCTGATAAATGTGACATAATGTCCGTACCACGAGCTGAAATGAGAAGGTCCGTACTACGAGATGAAATGATAATGTCCGTACCACGAGCTGAATTGAGAATGTCCGTACCACGAGCTGATATGAGAAGGTCCGTACCACGAGCTGAAATTAGAAGATCAGTACCACGAGCTGAAATAAGAAGGTCCGTACCACGAGCTGAAATTAGAAGGTCCGTACCACGAGCTGAAATGAGAATGTCCGTACCACGAGCTGAAATCAGAAGGTCCGTACCACGAGCTGAAATCAGAAGGTCCGTACCACGAGCTGAAATCAGAAGGTCCGTACCACGAGCTGAAATGAGCGTGCGAGCCCTAATAAAAAGGGACATACAGCATTATATTACACATTGCACGTATACTATTTAACATAGTATTTGCTCAATCAGGTCAGGTTTTTTTTGCAACAGAAATTTAAAAAAAAAATCGTTTTTTTGGAAAAAACAACACATTTTTGCGGTTCATCAGCTGATATTCCCCTGACGATATTTTCCGTTTTACTCAAGAAGTAAAAGTCAACGTATTCAAATTCATTCAGTTTTTTATTATCCACCAAATTTGATAAGCATAATTATCATAATATTAGTATAACAATGAGCGTTACGTGAAACAAAAGTTCAGAATCCAATGCATAACTCGGCGTTTCCTCGATTCCCGTGTGTGAGCAGCTGGTGGGTTGTCTCTCTTCAGCGACCAGCAGTAGTCCGCCAGCATGACTGCGTCCCAACTCCCCTTGTACCTTTCCTCCATTTGGCGGATGGAACCTTTCTCCCTGCTCATCGCTCATCGCCCCAAGGTTTTCAGGAAACTTCTCCATGTGTGAGAACAGGAAGTGCATCTTTATACTCATCAAACACCTGATTACGCCTGAGTAGCCTTTCCCGGTACTCGTTGGTGTACCCATATTACTGAATGAGATCCGCGGTATTAAATAGACCTTTAAAGTGGTTTGTGTAAATTAATATCATAGAAGCTTTATAATCAACTGTACCAGCGTTCAGAGATCATCCTGACAGCGACGATGAGGCCACCACTTTAGACGAGGGAGGAGATACAGAAGAGGAGTATGGATCACAAGATGGTCCGCAGCCGTTCTCACAATGTGGGCTTAAGGGGGTAGATACACCGTGAAATACAAAAAAAAAAAAAAGATTTTTCAATTTTTGATATAAAACTGGTATCAAATTATAGACCATTCATTTCTGCACAATTCTATAGAAATATATTTTTCATAAATTATTTTTTTGTAACGAATTTTCAAATCGTCTAGAGCTCACTAAAGTACAGACCATTTCTTTTATACTAAAATTTCTTTCTCGTTTTCCTTTAAATTTTTGATATTCATGCAGAGTCTACAGTCATAACGTATGTTAATAATAACCAATTTGCATGAAATTTTCTGTACAGCTTTGTTATATATATGTCTATGGCTGGTAGTAAAATAGTTAAATTATTTTAATATTTGACAAAATTATATACATCTAAAATGTACAAATTACTATTGTAAAATACCAATGTTTTTGGATTGTTGCCTAACAATTTTTTTTATTATTTTTTAATTATTTTACTACCAGCCATAATGATACCAGTTTTATAGATACATATAAAAAATCACAAGAATTTAACTTAGAACTTAGTAAATATCTTTGCAGCTTTGCTTTCACTTTTTTACATAATTTTTTTTTCATTAAAATCCATACCTTTAAAATATAAGTTTTTCTTTTTATTATACTACAATATTTATGACAGTATATTCATTACAGCAGCTTTCCTGAAAATTTAACTAATGTATCTCTTGTAGTTTTATTTTTTTTACATTTTTTTGTTTGACATGACTGCGTTCTGGGTGTGCCTCCCCCTTAATGATGTGGTTCGGGATCTCAGCTTGTCGAATAATTCCTCCGAGCTGTTGGCCTCCAGACTCAAAGAGAAAAATCTACTTGGCAAGGACGCGCGTATCACTTTCTTCCGTAGAAGGCATGTGGACTACATGGGCTACTGTTGCCAGGAGGAAGACCTTGTGTACTGCCGAGATGTCGCTGGTCTTCTTGATAAACTCGGCGGTCCACAATACGTTCCGAGATATTGGCGACTCTTCATTGACAGCTGCAAGCACTCTTTGAAGTGTGTACTTCTCCACAACGGGAGCCAGTTTGCCTCAATCCCTCTTGTGCACTCCACAACTCTTGAAGAGACATATGAAGCAGTGAAGTATGTGCTCGACAAAATCCAATATGAGCAGCACCAATGGATCATCTTCGTCGACTTGAAGATGGTGAACTTTCTACTTGGTCAGCAGTCCGGGTTCACGAAGTACCCATGATTTATATGAATGTGGGACAGTCGAGACAGAACCCAGCACTAGGTAAATAATAAGTGGCCGGCGCGAGAGCAGTTAGTACCTGGGGCGAGAAACGTCATTAACGAACCTCTTGTTGACCGGGAGAAGATATTGATCCCACCGCTACACATGAAGCTTGGGTTAATGAAACAATTTTCGCACGCTCTGGACAAGGATAGGATGTGCTTCAACTAAATGTGCCGATCATTTCCTCAACTGACCATTGAGAAGCTGAAGGCCGGCATTTTCGACAGCCCACAGATACGGCAGCTCATTAAGGACACAGAGTTCCCAAACTTCATGTACACGCTTGAGTGCGCCGCCTGGAAATCGTTTGTGCAGGTGGGGAACAACTTCTTGGGGAACACGAAGGAAGCAAACCATGCCATACTCATCAGCAGCATGATAGAGGACTTCCAAAAAACTCGGGTGTTTGATGAGTATAAAGATGCACTTCGTGTTCTCACACATGGAGAAGTTTCCTGAAAACCTTGGGGCGATGAGCGATGAGCAGGGAGAAAGGTTCCATCCGCCAAATGGAGGAAAGGAACCAGGGGAGGTGGGACGCAGTCATGCTGGCAGACTACTGCTGGTCGCTGAAGAGATGCAACCCAGCAGCTGCTCACACACGGGAATCGAAGAAACGCCGATTTATGCCTTGAACTCTGAACTTTTGTTTCACGTAACGCTCATTGTTATACTAATATTATGATAATTTTGCTTATCAAATTTGGTGGATTAATAAAAACTGAAAGAATTTGAATACGTTGACTTTTACTTCTTGAATAAAACGGAAAAAAATCGTCAGGGGTTTATCAGCTTATGATCCGCAAAAATGTGTTTTTTTTTTTTTTTAAAAAACGATTTTGTTTATTTCTGTAGGAAAAATTCCTGACCAGATTGAGCAAAACCAATGTCATTTTCGGACTCAGAGCAACAAAATTAGTCTAATTCAGCTGGAAAACCCTGTACGATTTAAAAAAAAAATATTTTTTTTGTTGCCCAGTGTTATTTTTCTTTTAATTAATTATGTTCCTTTCATCCCTGCAGTCATGGTACAGATATTTCTTAATCCGGGTTTCTGCTAGTATTGATTGTCTCCTCCCAATGACAGAACTCCTTACCTGACACTGATGAGAGTCATGATGTGTGAATCAGTTTACAGACCAACAACAACAAACAAAATAAACACCCAGAGTTCATTCTCTTAACATTTTTTTTTTAATTTGTATCAAACAAAATGTTCTCGTATTACTGAAAGTCATTTACTGTATGAAACACTGTATGACACAGAAAACAAGACAAAATTAATATATTTCAATAGCACTAATGTAAAACATACTTTATATACCTGGTGCGAACTCATGTCTAAACTTATGAAATGACAGGTTTACATGAAATAGGTTAGACATATCCTTATCAAAACTGAATTGTTGTTCCATTGCTGAGACTGCCTAGATTTATTAGATAGATAAATAGACAGACATAGAAATGTATTTTTTGTTCAACAGTATAAAATATTCTCTACGTGAGATCGATGCAGTTCTGCAAATTTATTGAATTGATTTTTGTATCGCACACTACTAAACACCCACTTCTAAACACACACCTCTAAACACACACTTTTAAACACACACTTCTAAACAAATACTTCTAAACACACACTTCTAAACGCACACTTCTAAACACACAAATCTTTAACACACGCTGCTAAAAACACAATTCTAAACACACACTTCTAAACGCACACTTCTAAACACACACTTCTAAACGCACACTTCTAACGCACACTTCTACACGCACACTTCTAAACGCACACTTCTAACGCACACTTCTAAACGCACACTTCTAACGCATACTTCTAAACACGCACGACCCTAGACCTCTGCCCTGTGTGAACGAAAAAAAAAGAAAGAAGTGATCCGCTTGATTTTGATTGGATTGGAAAAAATTCAAATGATCGAACTCAGCCAATATGTCGACAGTCGATCTCTGCATCGTACGTACCATCCAACCCCTCAGTGATGTCTGCAACTGTCTTCCCAGCTCGCCAGTCATGACTTCCGAATTAAAATGAGCTTGTCTTTAAAACATTTTTTTAAATTATTGTTCTTTTATTTTTTTTATATCGCGAGCTGAGGCCTATAATTAAATCATCATATAGTGTCCTTACGTACACAATTGGTCGAATAATTGTCTCAGTCGGCGGCGAATAAATCATTAAATTATGGGATAAAACGGACTGTTCTCTTGTGAAAGTCATAGGCATTCTAATGACGTTTTTTTTTCTTTCGTTAACTTTCATTATATTTTTATAAGTTTCATTGTCTCTCCCCCCCCCCCCCAACCACCTCCCCTTTATCTTTCCTCCCTTAAACACTTATTGGCCGACCGTTGTAAATGTGTTCTAGATAATGTTTTTGTATTTTTAAAGTTAAGGGCGTGTAACTCGAGATGGGCAGACGCCAAGGGTGCTTAACTATGGAGGGGCGCTGTACTAGCGAATGGCAGTAAACAGGAGACGGGCGCTGGACTGGGGAGGTGCGCCGAACAAGGGCGTGAAAGAAAAAGGTTTGGGGGGTGCAGAAGTAAAGAGCGGGTCTAAAGAGATGGGCGCCGAACTAGAAGGGGTGGGGCTAATTAGGGAGGGATGACGAATAATAAGGTTTAAAAAAGCATGGGAGAGGCGTCGTACTAGAAAGAGGTCATGAACTAAGGATCGGCGCCGAACTAGAAAGAGGTCATGAACTAAGGATCGGCGCCGAACTAGAAAGAGATCATGAACTAAGGAACAATGAATTATATACTAAACTATAAAAGCTCTTTTCTCAGTTAAAACAGACAAAAAAAAATCCAAGTAGATCGACAATGAATCATGAAAGGCTTGATTCCTTATCGCTGCTAACGATTGATGCAGACTTGTTGCACAAAATTAACTTGGATGTTGTAATCAATAACTTTGCCAGACGTAAATCTTGAAAAAAAAAACTTTAAACTGTAAATGTGTGCTCTCTTTGACCTTCTGATCTATTAAAAAAGTTACAGTTTTTGTGTCTATTATTATTACACAATTAATTAACTATTAATTTTAAAAAGAAATACTTAATTGTAGGTTATATACGAGTAATAGTAATCCAGACATATGTGTTTTTTCTTCGCTAGTAATTTGCATAATTTTAACAGACCAGCGGTCAGTGGAGGATCGGGGAACTTGAGGCAGAAGGGGGCACTCGTGTAGGTTTGTGAGTAGGGCATTAAGATGGCTTAACCCGTCCCTGCACCTGGACATCTAGACCAATATATTGATTGGCTAATTGTCAGGACTAAAAACTAGCATGTCACCTATTTAATTTTATATAATGCAATAGAAATAAATCAAATGATTTCCACAATAAATCAAATGATTTCTACAATCAATCACTTTAAACAAAGTTGTAATCTCAGTTTTAAAAAACAAACTACAACTATTCAATCAAAGAAAAATGTGTGCTGTTTTGATTTAGGAGCACATTATAAAAAAGAAAAAAAAAACATCTAATTGATTGACACATGTGCATTTTGGTGCATTCGTACAAAAGCTCTGTAACTCAGGTTGAAGACTGCAAATTTCATTTGAACAACGTGACTTGTATCTGTCTGAATGTCAATGGGAGGATGTTGGCGGTGGGCGGTGGCTGCAGACATCTTGAGTGGATCAAGGGCAGTGAAGCATCGTTTTGTTAAGTAGAAAATAATCGAGAGATCAAGAGTTGCACATCTTTGGACCTTTTTTTTTCTTTCTTTTTATAGCGTAAAATGGGGCGAGGGTGGATGGGGGGTGGGGGATAGAACTTGTGGGAAAGGTGACATCATCATGGACGTGTTTTAGTCACAACGATTAGTTCAATACGTCGATGGTGTCATTTTAATGATGATACGATTGAAGAGTGCAGATCAAATATAAATGAAAGTTACTTGACAGTTGCGAAATATCAAATATAAATAATAATAAATTTGCCTTACCATTAGTAATAAACTTCATTCGAATCAACGGAGCAGACACTAAGCTCTTTAAAAACTATTCTACTTTCAGTTATCAAAACAAAAATTTCATTTTTCGAGGAAATGATACGAAATAAACTGTGTAAACATACAAACATATGTTTATTTCTCGAGACAATGATACCAAATAAACTGTGTAAACAAACCAACCAATGTTTAGTTATTAAGAAAACGAATGGGCGTTACATTGTGTACATACAGTCGAGTAGACACATGACCGCGGACTTGACATGTTGTTACATGTCAATCAAAATGGTTTGATCGAAAAATATGCAGTTTGGGCTTGACCAGACGGTGTCCACAAAAAGGCAAGGGATGTCCTCTGAGTATTGAGTACAGATTTCGCCCAACTGTGACCAGGCGGTGACCACAAAGAAGCAAGGGATGTCCTCTGAGTACTGAGTACAGGTGTCGCCCATGTGTGACCAGACTAGGGAGCGACCGATAATCGGACCGGTATCGGACCGATATTGGAACTATCGGTTGATATCGGACCAATATTGGTACTATCGATTAACTATCGGACCGGCCGTTTTTGTCTGCCGATACATTTTTTTTTCACAAATCTAGTAACTCTAAACTGGTTTTGTTTACAGAGTTAAAGTTTACTTACAGACCCAGTTAACTGTTCACCGGAGTGAAGTGATTAACTGGTATAATTAAGTGTTTTTAATTTTTCAAACGTTTTAAAAAATCTGCTACAAGTAAATTCAGTAAAAATTACGAAGACTAACTAAGAAAATTATTTTAATTTAATTACAACTTTCACATGTTAGTGAAGTTACAATTAACAATTAATACATTTTTACTTTTTTTTAGTTTGACATGAATTATTTACAACTGTATCTTACTTTTCTGTTTGTGTACAAGTAAAAAGTAAAAACAACCGATTGTTTATTATAAGTGTAATTTTAAACTATAAACATGCAGATTATGCATGCATAGTTTGTGTTTCTGACTTCGGTCTTCCGGTCTGTCTTTTCAAATCTTTTGTTTTTCTAATCTTCTTCATTGGCAATACAGCCTTTCATTAATAGCAAAATATCGGTATCGGTAAAAAATACGGTGGAATAATATCGGTATTGGAATATCGATAAAAAGGCATATCGGTCGCTCCCTACTTATTTCAGTTCTTTGACCAAGCGTTACCATGACAATACTGTCGTTGTATTTAGAATAAAATTTGCTTTGTCATTTTGCTAATAAAGTAGACTGAATAGGCTCTATTTGAACAACGTAATCAGCTTGTTCATTCAATTGAACAATTTGGACTTCTTCATTAATTGTATAGGTTTTTAATAACCAGTTGAGGTTAGTCAGTCAGAGAGGAGAGTTGAGCTTGGACTGCGAGTCAGTCAACCCGATCCTGGCTGGGTAAAACACACTGAGTTGTTGGACTTAGGTGTTACATGAGATAGACAACTGACTCAGCCCTTGTACAGCTAAGAGGTCATTTGCTACGAGTAGACCCCAGAGCCTGTGCCGCGCGCCGAAAACGCCTCCAGATTTTCGTCCGCCGTAAATCCGCCAAAAAAAAAAGCGACGCGCGCATTAGCCGCCGTATTGTGTGCGCCGTTAGATTAACCGTCGCATTACTTAATCTTGCTGCACATGACCTTTCTGACCATATCAGCTCTGTCTTGAAAAGCTTTTCTGCTGATCACAAAAAGCTGTTCATAAGTAGCTGTCATGATGGTGCCACAAATATGATAAAGACGTCAAAGCATTTGAAGGTTGACTCTTATCTGCACAGTATAGCACACACAATGCACCTTCTGCTTACTACCGACAGCATCAATAAAAATGAAAACGTTCTGTAGATACTGCGAAAGTGCCGCAACATCGTAACTGCACTTTATTTCAAGACCGCAAACATAGAAGACGACGCAGCATTCACAGAGGATAAAGAAATGATAAAGACCCGGAAAGAAGACATCTCTTCAGTGTGTTAATAGCTACGTGTAGACGATCAGTTAAGTGCATAAATAGTGGATGACTTTAAGAGCAGCACTAACGCCATCGTTGAAAGTCATAGACACAATTATAAGTCAGTGAAGACATCATGTCCAACGCTTTGTAAATCAACACTGATGATGATTCAGTCTATACTAGACTTGAAAAGAAATATTTAAAATACTCTCAAGCGTATTGGTCGAGTTGATATTTGTCTCCATGAAGATGAAATCGACTTTTTCAGTGAACTCGTTACCTTTCTGAAACCATTTCGAGACCTAACTGATCTCTTCAGCTTTTCAATGCCAACCTTATCAACTATTCCACTAGTGAAAATGCACATAAGAAAGATCTGCACTGCGTCAAATGCTGATGATGACAAGATATGAATGAACAAGTTGTCAGTCCTCAACCAGCTTGACAATCTATTTCCTGTAGATGATAACATCAAGCAGCATCAGCTGCTTGATCCAGGTTCCTAATAATTGATTCCACGGCTAGAAGTAACCACAATTCTGGAGAACGCCATACACAAATCCCCGTCTCTGTAGAAATTTGTGTTCATCCCCGGCACTGGTTTTTTCTTAAATCGAGCACTGGTTAGTACTGTTGTGTAGATTTGTTGAACATTTATTTCAGATGGCAGTGGAAATAGTAACTATTTGACGGCGCCTGTTGTTCAGTTTCATGATGTCCTCGCTTTCTGGCGTATTAGTGTTGCATCATCCTCGTATCCACAACTTACACAACTGGCTCGTATTCACTTATCATCATCAGCATCATCTGTAGCAGTGGAGTACGTGTGTTCGCTTAATGGTTTGATAATGAACAGCAAACGATCAAGCCTAAGAGCTGATAAACTGCATCGCGTTTTGTTTTATTCATGACAATTATAATCTGATATTTTAAGTGTTTATCAAGGTATTGAGTAACAGAAACAGAATGAGTGGAATGTATTCATGCACTGTATTAGTAGGATAGCATATAAAACTGGTTTTTTTTCTTTTGTTTTAATAAAACTTTTCGCCAAGTATTGTAAAAGTGTTTTATTGCTAAAGTTTTATCATTCATTATTGTCTAGGCTTAAGCCGAATTTTTGCCAAATATTTCGTAAACAGCCGAAAATCAGCTGCAAATGTCAATTGACTCAATTTACGCTGAAATCCGGCTAATCCGGATATCAGCCGGGCGAAATTAAAAAAAAAAATTCGGCTGGCAGGTCTGGTTACGGGCATGCGGGACTCATTAGGTGGAATTCGGCAGATCAGGGGCACGTAGACGATTGGACGGTTCCCTTAAGGCAGGGATGTCATACATGATGAATACCTCATGTCTCACTGGTTTGACAAGCTCACGCTCAACCCTGAGTCCTTTTAAGAACAATCAGCAAGCAGTAAGGACCTTCCGGCCTTTCTGTTTTGTAGATATTGCATATGTTATTGTTAAGGTAGCCGCTCAAGGTAAGCACAAGGATTCCGCAAGGGGCCCTAATAAAAATAGATAAGAGTATATAAGTAAAAAAGCCTGAATGATTGCCAAAATATACACTTTAAAGTTTTTATTATTATTGATTTATTGAACAAAATGTTTGATGCTATATAGCTGTTATTATTAAAATTATAAAAAAAAACTCAAATCATGAACGGGAGGGGGGGCTTAGGTCTTGCTCGGGGTGGGGGGGCTTGAATTCAATGACGCCATCGTGAACATTCTGGGTGCCTTCGATGCTCCGCACGTGCCATTCTCTTGTAGTGCTGCGTAATCGCATGGGCCGTTACAGAAGTCGACATCGCAGAACTGGTAGCACACAAGGAAACCGGGCAACGTGGCACAGGTCGTCTTAATGTTAGGCTCCAGGTTCTGAAACCTGGGATGTTCATAGGCCTCGAACGTCTTTCCGTCATGACAGCCACGATGGAATAACCTCTGCTCACCTGGGAACAAAATTAGTCAAGTTTAGTAAATATCATACATCACTCATGGAAACAAATTACCAATGGAACATTATAGTAAGGAATCAATACATTAATAAAACAATCACTAGGGAAATCAGTTAATAAGAAAATTAGGAAAAGATATTTGTGGACATAGTCAATAATATATATTAATTTATGAAATCAATGTCAACGAATTCATTCATTCATGAAATAAATCATTCACGAAACTTATCATTCTTGAAATCAATTATTTATTCTCGTCAATCGTTAATAAAATCAATAATTTATGAATCAATCATTCGTGGAATCAATCGTTCATGACTTCAATACTGCATCATCTTATAAATAGTTTTATTTAAAAAAAAAAAAAAAAAAAACTGTCTGAAGTAATTAGCTGTAATGTTAATGAAACGGGACGGATGGCCGTTTCATGTGAGGCCCATGAAATTTTTCCAGGTGAAATTCGGTACAAAGTCGTCCCACAAGTCCACCCAGCTTTAAATGGGTACCTGACTTAAGTTGGGGAAGTTAAGGCGGCTGGGCGTTGTGCTAACCACACAATCCCTTCATATGCCGAGGTTACAGAAACATAAATTCTACAATTCATCTTCCCCGATGGCCCGTTAGGGCTAATGGAACTTTAATGAAACTATATTTATATGTATGCAGAGTTCAGCCAATCTTATGCAGAGTGGTTCAGTCTATATTAATTTTAGACTAAGTTTCGAGAAAGTACTAGTTTCTAATTCCGTTATGTTTATTAATGCAATGCTTGTAGATGTACAATCTTTTTTGTCGTTTCATTGTGAGTGTATACAGATTATCTGGTTTGCCGAATCTGGAACAGGTCACATTTAACTGTCTTAAACAAAAATTACAATCAATTAAGTAAAGAGAACAAGTGTACGATACCGTTTGATAGATACAAAATTTACTGACGAAATATTAGTTGGTACTTGGTGACTTTTCATTTACCTCCCTTAGTTTAAAAAAAAAAAGTCAACTCAAGCAATTATACCAAACCTATTGATTACATCTTTTTTTAAATACAACAAATGTGATATCTATAAAATACATATATAAAACACGCCCAGTAATGTACTGCAATTTTGTATCAAACATTTCAAGGCAATCTGTTGCGGGTTATTTTAATATATTCTTTGATTATTGCTAGAATTCCAAGCACACAGTCAAATACACATATATATCAACAGATGAGTCAACACTTATTAAATTGAAATATAAAATAACTAAACTTTATTTAAACTGCTCGTGACTGCACGACTATCTAATACAAAACTGTAATACAACACTCTGCAAACTCAAATCAAACTCTGACTAAAACTAAATTAAACTTCTGTCTCGATTGACTGCTCACCCCTGAATGTCGAGGGAAGAGAAGAGGGTGAGGGGCGTTTCCGACATCAAAGCCTGGCTCAGGGGGTTTTCTCTGAGTCCAGTAGGGTTTTGATCTTGGTCAGTGGCCAAAGGTGCGAAGGCGCACCTTCGTCCAGCTATCGTCCAGCTTCCGAGCACCTGATAGCTTTGATCACGCTCCGCTGACCACATATCTAACGGGGGTGGGGATGAGGGGAACATAATATGAGGTAGCTGTGATGTAACACAATCACTGAAGAAATTTTGGAGTGATGCGATCATTCTACTTGCATTTTTATTTTATATAGAAATACATTTTCTTAAAAAAATAGTTTTTTTATTGAAACAATAACAACATTAATATAAACAAACAAATAATCACGATTGTTTGGAAATACCATCACCTGTAACAAAGTCCACTACTGTCTCAATCATACACCTGTCGAACTTAATGTTGGTATCAGAACAGTCCTGGTAATACTCTGTGTTGTTGTCTGTCGGATTCTGTGCTGTGTGATACAATCCTGCGATATCATGTTGACACTGAAGAGAGCTTGTCTTGTTTCCGCTGACATCGGCACATTGGTAGCACAGGAGACCTGCACACACAAATCATGATTGATAGATTGTTATGTGGGTCCCGTATATTCGGACCGCGATGCACATAACAACATTTTAAGAAAATCATTAACAGTTCTCATAAATCGGTTTTCTGTGCACTGCTCCCAGTCTGAAAAATGAACAAAACTTTTAACAACACTCTTTCGGTACCCACACCTAGCTCGGCGCCCTGTGCGGGGGGGGGGGAGGGCAACCCAATAGTGCAGTCCCCTCATACGCCACTGTCTGCACCACAGATTTAAGAACAAGAGGTGTTTGTGTTTTGTTGTTTGTCAATATGTATAACAGATTCATATTTGGATATAATCGAAACAAATATAATATAAATACAGCCAAATACATTAGAAATAATTGCTGAAGTGTTTTTTCTTAGGCAAAATTCCCCATCTCAGACCAGTCTACATCTGTTTGCGTCTGATGGCAAGGCGGTATGCTACAAGAGAGATCATGCCGACAGCTGTTAGCCCATTACTGTATATGTGTCTTCCCTCGTCTAGCCCACTACTGTATATGTGTCTTCCCTCGTCTAGCCCACTACTGTATATGTGTCTTCCCTCGTTTAGCCCACCACTCTATATGTGTCTACCATCGTCTAGCTCAACATTCTATATGTGTCTAACCTCGTTTAGCCCAACACTCTATATTAGGGTGGTTCAATTTTTTTTTAGTAACTTATAGTGCTTTTTGATTTTTCTGTTATATGTCATGAGATAATGAAATAACAACAAAAACTGAGTCATTCTATCAACATTTACTACTGCCTCATGAGGATTAAAAATTGTGATAACTGCCGATTTTCTCGTTTTTGTATCATTAAGCCAGAAAAAATGTTGAGGTTTCCACATTGAAATTATAAATGTGCTGAGAGTTCCAAACAGTCAACAAAATGTTCACAGACTCTGAAAATTAACATTCATTCAGTAATCAGTACTGCCTAATTGGATTTGAAAATTACAATAACGGCCCTTTTTCGTTTACGCAACATAAACTCAGAACAATGTTGAGCTTTCAACAATTAAAATATAAATGCATTGCACACAGTGTTTTGGGCCAATCAGTAAAATGTTCACAGAACCAGTTAAATAACATAAAACACTACAACACTGTTCATTGTTCATTCATTGATTGAGTGTTGCCTTCTTTGCATCTGGGTACTGTTTACGGTGTGACTCAACAACCTGATGCAAGTACTGCTTTTCATCTTTCTTTTTTGTTAATGACTTGTTGAAGTTGGTTGCCAATGCAATGCCTCGCTCTGCTGAGTCATTAACAACTTTTAGTGAATGGGCAGCCACCTTTGCGTGTTGGTACGCTTCCAGCTGTGACCACTGCTCAACAGGCAAGTTCAGAAACGATTTGTCGAGATTCAAGACCTGAAAGAAGAAGTGTGATCTGCTTCCAATAAAATAATCAAGTTTCTTATCACAGAGTTCTTCTTTGCCAGTGTATTTGATTGACCTTTCTAAAGATGTTTCATGTTCGCTGGCAGTTATAAGACAAGATGCCATTCTTGTCTTGACCTTGGCTGAAACATGGTCAGAAAACAGAGCAAGTGGCACGAGTTTTTGTCCCAAGTACCATAGATGGCGTCCAAGTGCCGCAATTCCTGTGTCTGCAATGATCTTGGAAGTGGTACGATAGTTGGTGAGGCTTAGAATAAGAGACAGATCGTTTATAGGAGCATCACAAAGTGATGTACAAGATATCCACGCTTTGACATACACCAATGTTGTGAACAGTCCAAATTCTAAGCATGCTGTGCTCTCATGTTGACTGAGCTTAAACTGTTCCTGAAACAGATCTGACATGATGGAAAGCCCCAGGTACACGGAATTGAATGCCACGTGGTGGTGTCTGTCCCAGAAAAATCATGGTCAGCTCTAATAATTCCCTGTAGTCTTCTCTTGGAATTGCTCCCCTGTTACCAGTCAAAATGTCCTGACAGAATTTCAATATTTCCTGTTTTAGCACTGCTAGACTTTCAGTCATTAGGCGGGTGTCTGCACATGGTTTGTATGCCACTTGGTCAATATTTGGCCAAAATTCCTGAAATCTGCGAAATAATATCACATTTGGCCCTGATGTTGGGCCAAACTCCTTTTTAAAAATGTCGCTGCATAGGACTTCAAGGATGTGGTGTCGGCAAGCCAACCATAGCAGTTCTTTGCCTAGTTTTTGCTCCAGTCGCACACATGCGCCATTGAGATGGCCGGTGTTTGCTGCAGTTGTATCAAATGGCATTCCTGCAATGCCGTTAGTCAGTTCCCAATCAGTGATGGTTTCTGCTGCAGCTTTGGCTATTTGCTCACCTGTTCCTTGTACAACTTTTGGAATAGCCAAAAGCTTTTCAGTTGTACGACCTGTTACAATGATTGCTACGCGATCTTCTTTTCCTGGACCGCCAGCTATTGAAGGAAGCAATTTGTAATCGAAATGTATAACCAGTGGGCCATCTCTGTTGAATGCAGACTTCACATCAGCAGCTGCTTTGATCTTGTTCTTCTGATGCTGCTGACAGACAAGGACATACCTTATGCATTTTGTCCATAAGTCGTAGCTGCTGCATGTAGAATATATGCAGCATCTCGATTGCTGACACTTGTACGATCTAGTGCTGCAGCTAACTGTGGACTTACAGCTTCATTTGCAGATATTTTTGCACGCTTTTGCTGTGTTTGACCTTGTGTGTCTGAACTGTCAGATGATTTGCATTCATGATTGTAGTCATTGAGTTCTGCACTACTTTCTTCATCAAGATCACTAATGTCACTGGTGTCACCATTATTCAAACTTGACGATGCTGGTGCACTTGCCTGAGCTAAATCATTTAGCCTCCTGTCTTCTTTGGTCCTCAGTACAGCTTCTCTTTGTATTCTTACTGCTCGTCGACCTTCTACTGCTGTAAGCTGCTGGTCTATTTCACCCATGACATACACCCTTTCTGTTCTTTGATCAGCCAGAAAAACCCTATCTTCTTCAATTTTTATTCGGTTCATCGCATCATGATGAGCAATATCAAACAGGCCATTTATATCAGCTTCAAAATTTGACTCCCTTGCCATCTGAGCTGTGCCACCATTGTCTTATTATCAACAAGAAGTTTTAGCTTGTGGATAATATTTCTTTCTTCAGCTGATGGTACTCTTGCTCTGGCCCATATCTCGCAAACCTGTCTAACAGTAACTGTAACCGATTCAGTTTTAGACAGTTTTTCATTATTGTGATGATGATAGTAGAAATGTAAAACTTCTCTAGTTGTTGGTAGCATATTTCCATTAAATAACTGTACTGGTTCGCCAATCAGATTAACATATGTCTGAGATCTTGTAACAGCCATTAAAAAAAATTGTCTCTAATAAATCAATAGCCAATACCTCCTAGAAATAAATGAAAATTAAGACAAATATTAAAAACTTGTAGACAGTACAATCAAAATGGAGTTGTGTACTTTTTTAAAAGTTAAATATTCTTTGTACTTGCAAAAAATAAGTAACAGTTGACCAGTCTTCAATTTGATCTTTAAGCTGGAAATAATATTGATTTTTGGGACCAAACAAAAAATTCAGGTGCTTTGAGGCAGTACTAAATTAACTTTAAATGGAGTTATATTTTATACTTAAGGTTTCTGTAGCACAGGTAACAAAATGTGTATAAAGTACTAGCAATTTTTCAACTTTTATTTTTTACCTATGCATTGTGAACCACCCTACTCTATATGTGTCTACCATCGTCTAGCCCACCACTCTATATGTGTCTACCATCGTCTAGCCCACCACTCTATATGTGTCTACCATATTCTAGCCCTCCACTGTATATGTGTCATTCACCGTCTAGCCAACCACTGTATATGTGTCTACCCTCGTCTAGCCCACCACTGTTATGTGTCATCCCTCGTCTAGTCCACAACTCTATATGTGCCTTCCCATCATATAGCCCACCACTGTATATGTGTCTACCATCGTCTAGCCCACCACTCTATATGTGTCTACCATGGTCTAGCCCTCCACTGTATATGTGTCATTCACCGTCTAGCCAACCACTGTATGTGTGTCTACCCTCGTCTAGCCCACCACTGTATATGTGTCATCCCTCGTCTAGTCCACAACTCTATATGTGCCTTCCCATCGTATAGCCCACCACTGTATATGTGCCATCCCTCGTCTAGCCCACCACTATATATGTGTCTTCCCTCGTCTAGCCCACCACTGTATATGTGTCTAACATCGTCTAGCCCATCACTCTGTATATGTCTAACATCGTCTAGCCCACCACTGTATATGTGTCTCCCTCGTCTAGCCCACCACTCTATATGTGTCTTCCCTCGTCTAGCCCACCACTGTATATGTGCCATCCCTCGTCTAGTCCACAACTCTATATGTGCCTTCCCATCGTATAGCCCACCACTGTATATGTGTCTTCCCTCGTCTAGCCCACCACTGTATATGTGTCTTCTTTCGTCTAGCCCACCACTGCATATGTGTCTTTCTTCGTCTAGCCCACCACTCTATATGTGTCTAACATCGTCTAGCCCACCACTCTATATGTGTCTTCCCTCGTCTAGCCCACCACTGTATATGTGTCTTCCCTCGTCTAGCCCACCACTGTATATGTGTCTTCACTCGTCTAGCCAAACACTCTATATGTGTCTTCCCTCGTCTAGCCCACCACTGTATATGTGTCTTCCCTCGTCTAGCCCACCACTCTATATTTGTCTAACATCGTCTAGCCCACCACTGTATATGTGTCTTCCATTGTCTAGACCACCACTCTATATGTGTCTTCCATTGTCTAGACCACCACTCTATATGTGTCTTCCCGCGTCTAGCACACCACTCTATATTTGTCTAATATCGTCTAGCCCACCACTGTATATGTGTCTTCCCTCGTCTAGACCACCACTCTATATGTGTCTTCCATTGTCTAGACAACCACTCTATATGTGTCTTCCATTGTCTAGACCACCACTCTATATGTGTCTTCCCTCGTCTAGACCACCACTCTATATGTGCCTTCCCATCGTATAGCCCACCACTGTATATGTGTCTTCCCTCGTCTAGCCCACCACTGTATATGTGTCTTCCATTGTCTAGACCACCACTCTATATGTGCCTTCCCTCGTCTAGCCAACCACTGTATATGTGTCTTCCCTCGTCTAGACCACCACTCTATATGTGTCTTCCATTGTCTAGACCACCACTCTATATGTGTCTTCCCTCGTCTAGCCCACCACTGTATATGTGTCTTCCCTCGTCTAGACCACCACTCTATATGTGTCTAAGAGAATAGTGGTGCCCCGAACTTATTGATTAACTATAGTTAATAGTGGGCCCCCACCATATTGATTATCTATAGTTAATCATTTCGCAGGGGCCCATAAATCTGTTCAGACATTCCACATAACACCCTCGTCTATCTCACCACTGTATATGTGTCTACCCTCGTCTAGCTCACCACTGTATATGTGTCTTCCCTCGTCTATCGAACCACTCTATATGTGCCTTCCCATCGTATAGCCCACCACTGTATATGTGTCTATCCTCATCTATCGAACCACTCTATATGCGTCTATCCTTGTCTAGCCCACCACTGTATATGTATCTACCCTCGTCTAGCCCACCACTATATATGTATCTACCCTCGTCTAGCCCACCACTGTATATGTATCTACCCTCGTCTAGCCCACCACTGTATATGTATCTACCCTCGTCTAGCCCACCACTGTATATGTGTCTTCCCTCGTCTAGCCCACCACTCTATATGTGTCTATCATCGTCTAGCCCACCACTGTATATGTATCTACCCTCGTCTAGCCCACCACTGTATATGTGTCTACCCTCATTAAGCCCACCACTCTATATGTGTCTACCATCGTCTAGCCCACCACTGTATATGTGTCTACCCTCGTCTAGCTCTCCTTTTTATATGTGTCTTTCACCGTCTAGCCCACCATTGTATATGTGTCTACCCTCGTCTAGCTCTCCTTTTTATATGTGTCTTTCACCGTCTAACCCACCATTGTATATGTGTCTTTCACCGTTCAGACATCCCACATAACACTGTCATCCTACTTATAAAGCAGCTAATCTTGTCCGGGTCGCGATGTGTGGGGAATCCGTTCTATAAATAAATAAACGACCTCCAGAAATAAATAAAACATTAGTATTTGATAAAGTAATCACTTGACCAGCAAGGTCACGAAAACATAATTCAAAATGGCGTTTTGCGTTGAATCGATTTGATATATCTTTTTTCAAAAATCTACAGTTTTAAATAGTTTCTTTGGTTTGTAAAAGACCTAAATATTAGATAATAGTAATATATTCAAATTATTTTCGTTTTTATTACAACAGATAACATTTTAACATCGTCAAAGTGAGTCAAACGTAGGTCAAGGTCACTAGCGAGCGCGTTCGTAAATAAAGTTTATTATATTAAAAAAAAAATTCTGCAAATATCTATTCAAATTAAGTCACTATCTACGTTTGTGACAACAAAACTTCTGCATCCGAAGGTACACATTTTTTACTAATTTAAATTTATACTATTTGTAAATATTACATTTGCTAATATAAAGGTGGGAGGTATATCACAGGGTATTCCCTAAGTGCAGTTAAGGACATCATGTCCCACATGGCAATTTTGTGTCCCAAAAAATGATGACGTCGAGAAGTTGAATGGAGAAATTATGGACGTGCTGGAGGGAGAATACGTGACCTACTTAAGTGATGATTGTATTTTAACAGATGACGATGAGGTGATGAATAATTTTCCTGTTGAACTGCTGCACATTAGGAAGGTGGCATAAATCAGCACCTAATTTACCTAATTAAATTGATTAAATTGATTAGGAAGGGGTTTCACATTACACCTAGATTTCCCGGGCAACGCCGGGCTTAATATCTAGTTTATACATACAGAAATACATCAGTTTCAAACTATACAATAATTTTCACCTTTAGTTGAATGTATTATGAATCCTAAGCAAGTTAATCCTACAAATATGATCAAGTTTTCCATCACTAAAGTCCACTGGTTTATTTTGTATCCTTAATGAAACAAAAATCAGTCTTCCTTGTAAAGTGCTACACAACGAAATACTTATTTTAGGTGCGATATTTCTATCCAGCTATTTTAAAGAATGAACAAACCATGTGACTACATTATCCATACAATGAACCAGTTTCAAGTAATAAGGTAGGAGGGTGGGATGGTTTATCTGATAATGTCACAACTTCCGTCAAAGGCTGTGAAAGAATGTTATCAAACTAGGTCAATATCACGAACATTAACTCTGAAAATACAAGAGCAGTTCTCCAGCTTTCAGTGGCGTCAGGTGCAAGAGACGGGGGCCACATGCAGGGGGGGGGGGTTAAGTCATGCAGGAGACAGATACTCTCACCCAAGAATTGTTTGTGCCTTGATTATGCTAGAATATTCGAACAATAAAATGTTGTTTTTTTTAAATACGCCTCAATATGAACATTTTCATTAAATCGTATCAAAGTAAGCAATAAATATTTACAAACCAAATTAAGAAAAATTTAAATGGAACTGTTACTCCCTATGTAAAGATGAAACTGTGACTCCCTATGTAAAGATGAAACTGTGACTCCCTATGTAAAGATGAAACTGTGACTCCCTATGTAAAGATGAAACTGTGACTCCCTATGTAAAGATGAAACTGTTACTCCCTATGTAAAGATAAAACTGTGACTCCCTATGTAAAGATGAAACTGTTACTCCCTATGTAAAGATGAAACTGTTACTCCCTATGTAAAGATGAAACTGTGACTCCCTATGTAAAGATGTAATAATTGTGCTCTGATTTCCTTCAAACACCTATTGCGAAAAACAAAACAATGCCAAATCACCTCATTTATGTTGGAATAGTTGAATAATTCATTGAGAAGAAGAAAACCATTGTATGGAGCACTGGATGAGCGAGGGGCTGTTATCTATGCCTTTAGCTACAGTCGTTCTGCAAAAGCACAAATATCCTGATATTGGTGATATTGAATGCTGATCAAAAAAATGCCGATCATCTATGGTATCTATCTCCGGAAATGATTGCTTTGGCACTCTTTGATGACAGTTTGTGTTCTGAAACCAAGAGGTTGATGGTAATTCCATGTAAAATGAAGATAATCCTGAACATGATTATACAAAGTGCATCACAGTAGATTTGTTTCGAAATAAACGCTTGTACAATTTTTTATGCAAAGTCAAAGTTACTGTTTCAAATCCTAAAGTTGCCAGACACATTTTTAACAACAGATCCGTATTGCTGGCATTTTCAGGAGGAGTTTCAGCATGCTATGGAAACCGTTCTCGCTCTTAAGGTCGTTAATGACCATGCCGATCGAGCGAGGAGTTGCCCTTATTCGGGAATTCACAAGGTTGATGACACACGAGGAGTCACAACTTCAGTTTCTATCAGTGCCGAAGCGAGCTTAACTCGCGCCCGGGGCACAATACCGTTTTAATGCCTTTTTAGCGCCCCCCCCCCCATTCGAAATCCATATAATATTATATGTAAAATATACCATTTTGGCGCCCCCTGAACCTCGGCCCCTGGATCATATGTACCCCCCGCACCATCCCCTAGCTACGCATCTGGTTTCTACAACAGGTTGTCCAGCAACATCCAGATATGAATCCTAACAGCAAGAAGGAGACACTTGAAGCTTTAGCGGTATAATTTAGCAGATAATAACATTTTTCTTCAAACTTTTTTTTAAACTCATTTACTAAATTTTTACATTAACATTTAATTTCATTTACATTTACTCATTTACCAAGCAGTGTTAGTGTGTGTAACTTGTATTAATTGCATTTAGTTGAATAAATGATCAAATAATAATAAAGAGTCGACGTGTTTCGTTTTTCGCAATAATTTGACTTTCTCATCAACTTTCACATCATTGAGCTACCTCTAAATGATGAGATAAGAAGGTCAATTCTTTTTAATGTTTTAACACGGATTGAAACACTTTCAGAGGGTAAGACAGCAAAAAGTAAATATTTTTATTTTCAAGCTCCACCCTAATATATATATATATATATATATATATATATATATATATATATATATATATATTTATATTAATCTCATGATTGAAATAAGTGGAGTTAAAGTTATTAATGAAGGGGAAATATGAAATATAACATGGACCTTCCTCAAAATAGTTTCAACATCAACAACATTCAACAAGTATGTATGTTGTACAAACAAGAAGACAGATACTCTTGTACATGTACTACTAACCTGCAATGATAAAATAAAGCCACACATATTTATGCACACTTACAAGCATCTCCGATACAAACACATAGATCATTCATACAAGATCTCCGATACAAACACATACACACATACAGAGGCGTTCTTATTTATAGGCTAATTAGGCATATGCCCCTTACAACTCTATCTATCTATCTATTTATCTATCTATCTATCTTTCTTTCTATATATCTATCTATTTATCTATCTATCTATCTTTCTATCTATCTATCTATTTATCTATCTATCTATCTGTCAATTTATCTATATATTTATCTATCTATCTTTCTTTCTATCTATCAATCTATCTATCTATCTTTCTATCTATTTATCTATCTATCTATCTATCTATCTTTCTTTCTTTCTATCTATCTATCTATCTATCTATCTATCTATCTATCTATCTATCTATCTATCTATCTATCTATCTATCTATCTATCTATCTATCTATCTATCTATCTATCTATCTATCTATCTATCTATCTATCTATCTATCTATCTATCTATCAATTTATCTATATATTTATCTATCTATCTTTCTTTCTATCTATCAATCTATCTATCTATCTATTTATCTATCTATCTATCTATATATATATCTATTTATCTGTCTATCTATTTATCTATCTTTCTTTCTATCTATCTATCTATCTATCTATCAATCTATCTGTCTGTCTCTCTATTAATTTGACTAAATATCAATCTATTTAAATATTAAGCCCCTCAACCCCGTTAGAAAATTGGGGTCCACCTTCTGAAAACCCTCAACTGTTTAGCTATTTTAAAACGATTTTGCTAATTTTCGCATTTTTTCTAATTTCCTTTCTTTTTAATGATAGAATATTTCTGAAAGGTGGTCCATCAAGCAGTGTATGCCATTTAGTTGTCCAAACCCACGGTTCATTCTGTTTTATATGTATAATACATTATTCATATTATGATTTATAATTTACATAATTCATATACTACATAGCAGATATGGTTATGAATTACACAAAAAACTAGATCATATTAACAGGTTACAATAAATTGTCTATCGGCCTCAGCTCTAGTGTTTCCATCTTGTTGTCATTGTGCTCTTGCGTCTCATCCGGCTAGTCCACGCTATAACACATCTGCACGTCGTTTCGCCCTCTACGTTGGGGCTCGTCTCGCAGATGTTCTGCGCCGTGTCGCCGCTCCCGTCTCCCTGGTTTGGTTCCGCGGAGCAGCAGGGCCGAAAGAACAGCCTCTTGTGCAGGGTCAGAATGTTCAGGGCGAAGATGATGTAGTAGAAGAGCTCGAAAAGGCGCTGGTAGATGAGGTTGGACAGAGTGGGCGACTGGCCCAGGAGGTGACGCAAGAGTAGGCGGAGCCGGATGATGTGGCTGGGCGTGTGCAGGGTGAAGAAGGTGACGGACATTGCGGTCAGCATGGCGGTCAAGCGTCCATACGGCGACAGGCACAAATGTTTAAGCTGACGCTGTCGACCTGTTAAGGGGGAAAAAAAGCAAATTTGTCATTAGAAATGACATTACCGTTAACATTACCAATGTCAAGTATGATGTTATTACAAATGTCAAGCTGAGTGTTATTACAAATGTCAAGTTAGTTGTCACTACAAATGTCAAGTTTATCTGTAAGCAGCTACTTACAGGGGCCTCTGTTGGTTTTTATTTTTTTTTAATTTTTGTAATCAACAATGAAGGGTCACACGATTAGTGATCAGAGATCAGTTTAAAGTGATTCTACTTTCATGGCTGTCTGAAGCGGGCCATTGTTTTCAAATATTACAAAAAACTAGAGCTGCTGTTCGATTAAAAAAAAATTGATCGAAATTAACGCGTGATTAAAAATTTTAATCGCAAATTAACGCACATTTTAATCGACACAATATAATACAATTGTTGGTATTCAAACTAATATGTCATAATATCAAAGCATAACATTGGCATAGTAAACAAGTTATTTTAATTTATGAAAGAGGTTTAATGAATTTTAACATATTTATTAAGGATTAGCATATATGTCTATTGAGACCAGTTTATGGACATGTATCAATGATGCGAATTTTTTTTTATTAAACAACTAGTCTAACCTTTTTTTCGTACCATAGTTTCCGAACTAATGACGTATGTCAACCCCTCTTCCCTCCCTCCCTGTCACATTTTGCTTCACTTCGCCTACACGTAAGCCTTGCTTACCCTACCCATCCCAAAAAAAATACACACGTCATGTATATCTCAAATGTAACTTTTCTTTCATAAAATAATAGTATAGCCAGAAAGTTGTCGCTCACTTATTATTAACACGTTTTTATTTTCTTTATTCTCCCCCCCCCTTTTTCCACAAGTCACATTTTTAACACTCTCTCTCTCTCCAATTACAGATATCCCAAAAACATGTCGACACCGGTTCCATTGTTTCAAACTAGGAGCACGCGTCAGAAATGACAACCACAGTCGCCGAGTTGAAGGACAAATTTACTTTTAATCTTCATTTGAAGTTTTTGCTTTGCGCGTCAATGTCTATAAATGTTAATCTTATATTCTTTCATTCATTTACTTTCATACTATAAACTATTTGTTCAACGTTTTAGTGAACAACAGAAAAGAAAATTGTATTTTTTTATGTCTGTCAGTTAAATTAATAAAAAAGTATCTTGCAAAATGGCACTCTTTAATGTTACCGTTTCAAACGTTCAAAGCAAAATTTTCATAGGTCGGCTTTCATTTTTAATCTTCTATTATTCTTTCGTATGTCAAAATTTAAAATTCTTTCTTTCGTTTCATTTTGGTTATAGCAACAGTTGTATCAGAGTGTTTGCCGGTCTATTTCTTAGAGAAAAAACTATTGATGTTTTAATTGCTATATACAAAGCACAAACGAGAATATGCCTTTCTTTCCATCATATCGACACCGCTAGTTTCATAACGTTAATTAATATAAAATATTAAATTTAGCTCAGTATCACAATAATTCTGAAAAATACATACACTGTCTCGTGTACTGATGTTTGCATAGCATAGTCTAGACCATGTCTAGACATTGATTTCAAGTGCCATGAAACTATTAGTGCAGCTGATGCAAGACGCTGTATTTTCAAATGCGATAAAAAATTGGGCGCAAAAAAATTAGTGATAGAAAATTACTAACATCTCGTTATTTTGACCTAATTATAAGCGAGTTCACCAAACACTTGTCGTTCTTTTACTTCCACCAGTACACTACAGTACCTCCACCAATACACTAGAGTACCTCCACCAGTACACTACAGTACCTCCACCAATACACTACAGTATATAATGTAAACTAGTGAATAAAACTTTTTTTCTTTTTATATCGACCGGGAAGGGAGCAGGAGGTTCACTTGTCGAAGGGCTATATAACAAAACATCTTCATTTTATATTACAATTTGGGCTTTTGTCGACGTACCTAGGGGTGAGGGCGTGAAGACATTATGACAGGGTGGGGATGGTAGATCTACTTAATAAGTGAACGGACTTCAAATTGTTGCGTGAAATTCCGTTATTTATCGATTTGGTGAACTGTCAGCATCTTGGTCAAATTAACGCATTTAGGTGTTGCGTTAAAAATTTTAATCGCAATTTTGATTGACGCGTTAATTGCAAATTAACGCAGTTTAATCAGCAGCCTACAAAAAACCCAACATAATTGTATTTATCTGTGAATATACGGCCTGTATGTGTGAAATAACGAAATAACTCTGAAATGTATCATTCATACCATCTATCTATCTATCTATATATCAGTTTTTATTTAGTCTTTTGCCTAGCAGATTTAGTTTTCGTCTAGTTTTAGTCTTACTGCTAATTTTAATTTTAGTTTTAGTTTTCGTTGATGAAAAGTCAACATTTTCGTTAACGAATGTTTTAGTTTTAGTTTTCGTCGACGAAAACAACCCTACAAAAAAGGATGTACATAATAGCTAACAGACATTCAACAAAAATTAAGCTTCTTTCAAATTGAGTTTTTTTTTTAATTATTATGAAAATCCTTTCAATAAACATGAAATATAATACAATTATTAGTTTTTTGGTCAAACACTAAGGACAAAGTGTAATAATATAAGTCGTCCTGGCATATTTGAATGTTTCAAGAGTAATAGTTTGCAGCCTGGGGATTTTCCAAACAATCACCATTGTTTGTTGAATCATTTAAAAAGAAAAAAAAAAAAGCCTTCCATCAATTGTTCTGCAATTAATTCCTGTATAATAGGTGATACGTTTTGTATTTATCTAAATTAAGTTACAGTAGTAAGCAATAAGTAGTTTTTAGTTGACTACCATTTTTTAGATTGATATTTTCGTTAATTTATTTTTCTAAATTAGACGTTAGTAAATTCGTTTGACGTGCATTACACTTTTGATAAGGATTGAAGGATTTCTTTTGACTCAACGTAAAAAATAGCAACTTTAGATTGAAAAACAGGGAAAGATCGAATGCATATTGAAACATTTTTTGTTATGGTGAATCCATAGCTAAAGATATTGAAAATGAATAAAGCCGCAAAGTAGAAACTCTTTTATTTCTAGTCCTGCATCAAAGACCAAATTAGCATTATATTTAAGAGGGAGATGAAGGACAGAAAAGATTTTAGCGATTGAGATTGAGTATCTATCTTCAAGTATCAATTAATTTATGGATATGATGTCATTAAATGCACAGAAAGATTAATGTTATACATACTTCTGGCAAACTTTTAATGTAATCTGTTTTGTAATATCTTTCTCTCATTAAGTCGAAACTTTTGTGGGTTTTTAATGAAACTATTAACTTTATACTTGAATTCTTATATTGTCTTTTTATTAGTTTTGTTATGCGGGATTTTTGCGGTGCATATCACCAGCATACTAAAATAAACCTTACAAAACATATCTTTACTATTTCAGAAAAGCCATACATGTAAAAAAACACATGGGTCAAAAAATGTCAATTGGTTTTGTTTATGAGTTCTGTCAAGATCGAAACGTTTCCTACAGTGGGTCTCAATACTACAGAAGGTAGGAACTATTTGACAGCTAAGAGCATACAGGTATTTCCCTCTTTATCTCGCTCGTTAAACTAGACCTTCACCAACCTCCTACTATATTTTTAAAAATAAATATTTTACATCTTCGTCAATGTTAAATCAATAAGTAGAGAGTTATAAATATGTAAGTAAAGCAATAAAAGATACTAATTTTCTTTGCCGTTTTATTGTACATGCCTATATATAAAAAATGAATAAAAAAATTAGCATAATTTTACGAAATAAAACTTCTCTAAATGATTATAAAATGAATATAGCGTCTTTTGGAAATATTTCATAAACAACTTTACATTTTTTTACCGCCAGGCATTTCAATATCTATACGACCATCATGTAAATGATTCTGATTGGTTCTTGAAAGCAGACGACGATACCTATGTCATCATGGAGAACTTGAGATACTTCCTGTCTGATGAGGATTCTATTGAACCGGTATACTTTGGTCAAATCTTCAAGTTCAACTCAGATTTGAGATATGCCTCTGGTGAGGCAGGCTACATCTTGAGCAGAGAAGCCTTAAGGCGCTTCGGTGATAATTTTACAAAGACATGTCGACCTAATTCAGGCCATGAAGACGTAGAGGTGGGCAGGTGTCTAAGAAGCCTCGGGGTAAAAGTCAAGTCAACGTTTGATGTTCTAAACAATCACATATTTCAATGGGGTTCTCCGGAGACTTACTTTAGGGGAATTTCCCTGATGTATTTAAAAATGGAATCGATGCTGATGGCGGTAGAGAGGTAATTATTGTTATCATTTTATATATAATTTTAAAACTGCGTTTTTCGAGACAATTAATTATTATTTCCAAAGTTATTTTACAGTTTTATTTATTTATAATATGCGAAATTTATTTTTGATTAAATTTTGTGTTCCTATTTTTCTTTAACATTTGTAGTAAAATGAAGCAATTAATTCCATCAGGTGATCTGTGTATGATCTCATTCTAGACATCCGGGTTTCTCCCAGTCGATGCGGTCTTATTTGAGTACATGACATAGTTATTGAAATAATGGCCAATGTAATATGTGCTCGAAACATAATCCTCCTAATTGACGTGGCTTAGAAAAAACTAAAATGTTCTATACTTTATCTGCCCTGATGGTCTTAAGGGCTTATAGAATACTTTATCTGCCCTGATGGTCTTAAGGGCTTATAGAATACTTTATCTGCCCTGATGGTCTTAAGGGCTTATAGAACTTAACTTTTTCTTATTTAAAAATACTTTATTCTGATCAATAGTAAATGGTTGAGTTTATTTGTTCTATTTAAACATTGTCATATTTTTGTAACACTTACATGAGTTTATGTTCGGTATTTCCAGTTTCAAAATTTAATGACATTATGATATTCGACAAATATAGTTGGGCTTTTTTAAAGATTTGCCGACCATCATCTTTGTTTAGTAAATAATTTTCTCATGTTCTTGAGAATAGTTTATTAGCCTATCATGTTATGTAATATTAAAATTTTCTAAAAATAAAAATAATATTTTGTTTACATTGAAAACATGAGCAACTACGCCATCTCATTTCACTACGTCAGTGGAACTAAAATGTACGACCTGGAGCATTATGTTTACCATTTACGTCCGTATGGAATATTGAACTTACCTTTAGAGCTAAATAACAAGACAATGCATGATTAAATACAATGATATTTATTTGATGGTTGTCTTGATTAAATACAATGATATTTACTTAATGGTTGTCTTGATTAAATACAATGATATTTACTTGATGGTTGTCTTGATTAAATGGAGCTTGGTAGAATAGATGGCGCTGTATATCACTTAATCTCATTTCCTGCATGTGATTTTGACGAAAATCACATGGGAGTCACTTCCGGCGTACAAGAGTTTTCTAGCAATAGTAATTGTATAGAGGAGAAGGCAACATTTTAAACAGTTTATTTCATAAAATGGCCTCTTTTTTAGGTAAGAATACGTTTTATTTTCTATAACTAGAAACACAATAACTAAATTAATGTATAGTTTTCTAAAATTGTCTTGAAAATTCCTAAATATCAAAATAAATGCATGGCGTAACATAACATGGTTATTTATGCCTTATGGCAAGTTTGTTTGTAATGTGTACGCAACGTTCTGCTGTGTGTTTGTAAAAAAAAAAAATTTCACGAAATGGCCCATTATTCAAACAAAAATATAATTATAATAGTTTTTTTTTTAAAGTGACATATTCTGACATTAATACAAGTAAAATTAGCTTAATTATTTATCCGTCATGTTCGCCTTGACACTAAGACTCAGTGTAGGGCTGTATTTTAGGCCAAGCCAAGGCTAAGAACGTGAACGTGGTTTCATGTGGTTATAACTTAAATGTCATGATATTTATAAAAAAAAAAGCTATGATATAGTAGTTTAAATTAGCTAAATTTAAATGTTGCACCATTTAATACTGCAGTCATCATAACTTATAAGGTTATTTAGTAAATAGTAATAAGGATCATAAGGCTGAGCACTAAGTGTTAAAGCAAGGTTTAACTTAACCTAAGCATAAATAGTAAAAGCTGTGAAAATTATTATTTTTTATCAACAGTTAAACTTTTCTGTTAGAAAAATGTATTTATTATTATAAATAAATAATAATTTTATTTCTGAGAAAAAGCTTTTTTTGCTACATAGGGAAAAAGATAATTATTTTTACAATGCATTAAGAAAAAAATAAAATGTGTACAAATACTCTTTATTTGATCAATGAACAATTTTTTTCTATTTTACTTAGGCATCTTAGGAACACAAACTAATGCCTTGATTGAAGTGTGCAAGATCTGAACCTGCAGAGTATATAAGGAAGCCTGCAGTGGAACCCCCAAGGCCAGAGAAAAATTGACCACCCAAAGACCACTTGGAGAAGGTCTTACGAGCAGGAGATGAAAAGCCGTAAACAGACATGGAGGGAATTGAAAAAGGCCCCCCTAAAAACAGAGTGCTCTAGAGAGTGGTTGCAGAGGTCCTTTGCTTCGCAAGGAGTTCAAGTAAGTCAAGATTGTATAAATGGGGATGGGTGGTAGGGTGGTGTAGAGCGCTTGACTGTTAACCGGAGGGTCCCGGGTTCGAATCTCACTGAAACCCTTGGGATTTTTCAGGTCCTGGTGTAAGTCCCCAAGTCCACCCAGCTTTATATTGGTACCTGACTTTAAGTTGGGGGAGTAAAGGCAGCTGGGCATTGTGCTAACCACACAATCCCTTTATATGCCAAGGCTACTGAAACACTTCATCTGCCCCAATGAGCCCTTAGGGGCTTAAGAGAACTTCACTATTGTATAAAGCTGATTTAGTTGACATGTCATAGGGATTTGCTCAGTGTGTTGGAACTAGAAGGGAGCCAACTTGTGTTTGTAAGGATGGTCCTAGTTTTTCATCAGCAGCTGATACTTATATTATTAACTAACAGTTGTTACTTATATTAGTCATTAATTCTGTACCAGTACATGAAATGTAACTAATTATGCATTGTAATAAAATTTGTTAGAAACAGAAAATTACATTGGTCTCTGTATACAGATAAATAATTTAATTAAAAATAATATTAGCTAAATTAAAAGCAAATGAGCCATATTTACAGGCAATTTGTTTTTGCTTGGATTCCCAATAGTCAGAATTATAGATCAGTAATGGCTTTGAGCTATGGCGTTTATTATAAACCTTTAGTATAAAATCATAAATATGCTATGTACTAAAACTAATTCACTTTGATTACATTCTTTTTTCTAGAAATACTTTGTTACTGGTGCAAAGCTCAAAAGCTTCATTTCTGTCAAATGACTATGGTGACAAGAAGGATCAACCTTTACGGTTTTTTCAATGTCTTTTTTTTTTTTGGTAAATGATTTGTATAAATATAGTTATTGAATACAGTGTTGAATATTTTACGAATATTCTTTGTAATCTTAAGCACCAGTAAAAACCATAAAACTTGATGACCAATGATTAGTGTGATTTATTTTAAAATAAATAAAATATAACGTTATTTAATTAATTATGATGTTAACACATTTTTATTGTTAAAGATAAAATCAAGCATGATCGTTCTGTTTAGGAGGAGTGGGCAGTACAGTGTAGAGCACTTGACTTGACCCAAGGATCTAAGGTTCAAACCGTTGGTCCTGGTGAAAGTTCACCCAGCTTTATGTATGCATCTGACATATTTTGTGGAAGCAAAGCCATCAGGGCATTGTGATAACAAGACTGAAACTGATGAAATGAGCCCGTGTTAGGTTGTTTTTTTTTAGATTGTTATTTTTATAAACAACTTTTTTTTTCTCTTTCTAGATAAGTCATCATTTTGTCTTCCTGGTATGCATTTTAAAGAAAGTTTCAAAAGTCCCAGAATTCCATTCATTTGCTGTTAATGTCCATCAAAGAATGAGATTTTCTTAATGGAGTTAATAGAAGATAATTGCTAATAAACATCTAATAGCTGTAATATGTGAAGTGTTTTTTTTACTGTTGTGACTGAATTTGTATTATTTATTAGACACACAGTGTTTTAAAGTTATGTTTACACAAATAAAACATTAGCAATTGTCACATCAAACTTATTCATTATGTACACAATATGAGACAATGCTTTTCTATATTGTTAAAGCTTTATTTTAATTAATAAATATTTACTAAATGTAATACTAATTCAACTTTATAATCAGGCAGGATGTCTATCCTATACTTGTGAAATACTGTCATTTGGCTGACTTTGCACATTTCAATCAATGCTTTAAGACTGAGAGTTGTGGTTATACTTCAACTTTTGAAGACCTATTAAATAAAAAAAATTGAGACCCCTAAAGATGGGTGCATTAAAACAGGCATCACTTTTTAATTACTCAGTAAATTACTGGAAAAAAAATTATGCTTTAAACCATAAAATATAAATAATTAAGTAAAAGTAATAAATTCAAATTAATAATATGTGCTATCCTATACAATACATTTTTACCTCAATCAGAAAGTATTTACTATCACAAACAGTTGTCACAGCTTTGGGATTTGGTAACTGTGTCTTAACCATTCTTTGAACTAAAATTCAATCATGAAGAACTGGAATGAAAAAAAAATAAGCCTAGTTTTGAAAAAGGGTTGTAACATGCCATCCTGGTGTATTTGTTATTACATCTCAGTGAGTAATGTATTGGCGGCTCCAACTTCAGTATCGGACGTTTAAATTGATGGGAAACTTTAGGTGTTGATGTCAAAATCCTCGAGATTTTCACATAGAAATAATTTTATGAACTAACATTGCATTATTAGGCTGTCAATGTGGTGGAATATTTCTCCTGTTGCCCCCCTTACATTCGAAAACCATATAATATTATATGTAAAATATATCATATACTTCCTTTGTTAGTAGCGCCGGGCATAATGCCCAACATTACCCACCTCTCGATAAGCCTTTGATTACATAGTTAAACAGAGATTTTGAGTAAATACAGGAGCAGTTTAAACACAGCTTGCTAGAATGGTTTGGTGTTAACACTACTTAACTAAACCTTTTGTAGAAACATAACACTTATGCTATACAATCGACTATCAGATAGACTAGACCATAAAATCATAACAGATATACAAGACTATATACCGGAGCAAAGACTGGAACATAGAGAATGTAACCTAGAAGGCAGTAACACAGATTACACACATAGACTAAATATGAGTAGAATAGGTTATTGCAACAAAGTCCACCACCATTAATTGATAACGTTTCGTTTTTCAACTCCCTGCAGGTCATCCACAACAAATTATTATCCAAAGCCTCCAGAATCTCAGCGTCAGCCAAGTGGACAACATGGATGTCCAGAATGCGCTGAATCTCGCCTGTGACAATAGTGTCATCTTTAATGCTACTAGTTTATCCAACTCTTTAATGAAGCAACTCTTCTACAACCAGTGTGAAAAAATTAAAAGCCATATAGATTGTTCATATCAATCAAAAGTTGATGTTTAAAATCTTTGAAAATCTTCAAGTATTTTTCCTTGAATATTTTCATGTTGGGGCATGGATATAAAATAGAAGATAAACGTGATGCTAAAAGCAAATATAATGGATCAAATTTTCCTGGCATAGCCGTGATGTATATTAACATATGAAATGAATTATATACGTATTATAGTTTTTGACTCATATGCGTGTTATTCAAACAATTGTTTGTTATTTGAGAGGTTACGTTATTGTCAAAGGCTTGCCCGTCTAGTTGACCAGTAAAGATCTAAACCTTTATGACTCTGGTTCAATCCCCGATTAAATGAATCAAAATCAAAACGTGATACCTGTTTTTCTTTCTTACAAAGACGCAGAGCCTGATAAGAGCAAAGAAAAAAATATTACATGATTTTATATTAAAAATGATATGGTTTAATAATTGAATACGTTTCTTTAATGAAATGTAAATGTGTATTACAGTTGTACTTACAGTGATATGTACCACTAAATGTAAGTACCGGTGTTGTGTGATAGATCTCAAGACAGTTCAACTCAATATCATCGTCATAGGCTACTAGCACGATTCCTCATTCTTCAGGTACTTTGTCCCCCGTGGTGCCTCCTAGCTCCAGTCTCATATCTCCTCCGTGGTGCCTCCATGTCCTGCGTGGTGCCTCCAAGCTCTTGTCTTATATCTCCTCCTTGGTGCCTCTATGCTCCAGTCACCTATGTACCCCGTGGTGCCTCCATGCTTCAATCACCTTCGTCACCCGTGGTGCCTCCTTGATCCTGTACTCATGTCCCCTGTGGTGCCTCCATGCTTAAATCCACCTTTGTTCCCCATGGTGCCTCCATGCCTCAGTCCCCATGTCCCCCGTGGTGCTTCCATGCTTGAAGTACCTTCGTCCCCGAGGTGCCTCCTGCTTCAATCACCTTCGTTCCTCATGGTGCCTCCACCTCGGTCCCCATGTCCCCCGTGGTGCCTCCATGCTCCAGTCCCCATGTCCCCCGTGGTGCCTCCATGCTACAGTCCCTCATCCCCCATGGTGCCTCCCATGCTCCAGTCACCTATGTACCCGTGGTGCCTCCATGATCAGTCCCCATGTCCCCCGTGGTGCCTCCATGCTCCAGTCCCCACATGTCCCTCGTGGTGCCTCCATGCTCCAGTCCCCATGTCCCCCGTGATACTACCATGCTCCAGTCCCCATGTCGCCCGTGGTGCCTCCATACTCCAGTCCCCATGTCGCCCGTGGTGCCACCATACTCAGTCCCCATGTCCCCCGTGGTGCCTCCATGCTACAGTCCATATATCCTCGTGGTGCCTCCATGCTCCAGTCACCTATGTACCCGTGGTGCCTCCATGATTCAGTCCCCATGTCCCCCGTGGTGCCTCCATGCTCCAGTCCCTATATCACCCACGGTGGCTGCATGCTCCAGTCACCTATGTTTCCTTGGTGCCTCCATGCTCCAGTCACCTATGTACCCGTGGTGCCTCCATGCTCCAGTCACCTATGTGCCCGTGGTGCCTCCATGCTCCAGTCATCTATGTACCCGTGGTGCCTCCATGCTCCAGTCACCTATGTACCCGCGGTGTCTGCATGCTTCAATCACCTTCGTCCCCCATGGTGCCTTCATGCTCCAGTCATCTATGTACCGTTGTGCCACCATACTCCAGTCCCCATGCCCCCGTGGTGCCTCCATGCTCCAGTCCCTATCCCCTGTGGTGCCTCAGTGACATGTTCATTCAGAGATTGTAAATATGGCAATCCTGCCCTCCATTACTCAACAACTCATCACGAGGCATCCAAGGCCACGTAAGTACTAGTACACTAAACACGCAAATCCAACTTTTTGTACATAGCTAAATGAACATAAAAACTTCATGCAAACAAACTACCTAAGAAAGTTCATATTTATCAGTTTACTACAACTCCATAAAACAGGGGTTACTGATCATTCATCAGTATGGTAGTAATGTTATCCACAAAGTATAATGCAATAATAATGATGCTGTTATTGTGAAGTTTTTTACTGCGCTGGTTGTGTGAATGTTTGTTATGTATTATGTTATTGACCCGTGTATGTATGGATATTTACATATGTTTTTTTTTCTGTGAAAAGAAGATGACTCAAAAAAACTTAGCAGTAGATTCATTATGTCATAACTTATTGCTGTTCAATAAGTAATAATTCACTGTTTGTGTATAACTTTACAAAAATGACTTGTATTGTTTACTGATAATTACTTCTCTCATTATTTACTTTATTTTGTACTTGTTTTTTTACATTTCTCTTACTCTTATTACTATTGTCGGATTTGATTAAAACTTATACAATTTTATATCAAATAAATTTGTTCCTTTTTTTTACTACTAAGCGCGTTAAACAGTGATTTCGTTGCCAGTGATATTTGAATCATTTTATACAAAGTCAACCATGCTGATTTAGAATATGTAAGTGCTTTTGCTACATTTGAAATATTTTACGAGATAATTAAAATTAATTGAATAATGTATGCACCGTGTTTGGAATTCGTCAAGAATTGCATGAAGTATAATAGTATACAAACAAAGTAGTGAAACTGTTAATTGTCATGCAAGAATTTGTTCAAAAATATGTGTAATAGTGTTATAGAAGAAAACATTTTCATTTGAAAAACTAATTATGTCTTTTTAATTAATTAATTAATATGTTAATTGTCTACTTAAGTAATGCATTAGCAAATCGCTATTTGCTCGACTTCCTTTGTATGTGTCGTTGGTGCAATTGCGCTGGAGGCTCCAACAGTAGTCAGCCATCTTATGTATGTCCCATCTTCCTTGATATCTCTCCTCCATCACCATCATATCCTGATGGAACCTCTCGCCTTGTTCCTCTGAAGTCCCCAAGGTTACCTGGAAATTTGTCCTAAATGACTGTGCAGGTAATGTACCTTGATGCTCATATTTGCTCCAATGTTTCTGAAGTTAGCGAGCATAACTTGCACCAGTTCTTCGTAATTCTATGCTCTGTTATTACCTAAGAAGTTCATGACAACTGAAACAAAACTGTTCCATGAAGAATCTTCAAGGTGATCCATAAAAATTAGTATAATGTCGATTGTTGATGAGTTTCAGAATCTGAGGACCGTCAAAATCCCAGCTTTGAAGCTTCTCCATGCTCAATCCAGGAATGATCTGCAAATATACTTGAAGCATTTGCCAGATTTGTCCAAAGCCTTAACAAATTGTTTCATTAAACCTAATTTGATATAAAGCGGTGGGAGAATGATCTTATTTTTGTCTACAGTCATGGTTTCCCTTGCAGGCCATGTTACGCTTGTCCAATGATCTTGCTTTGCCCTGCTATCCCAAAGGCACATGAAGCATGGGTATTTTGTGTATCCTGACTGCTGCCCAAGCAAGAAGTTTACCATTTTTAGATCAACACAAATTGACCACTTATGCTCGCAATAACGGACTTTCTGCAATACTGTTTTGATATTCTCATACCCTTCTTTAAGTGTTTTTGAGTGAGCAGTGGGAAGAGATGCATATCGGTTACCATTGTTTAACCAGAACACATTTCAAGCTTGTGGGGGAACTGTCTGTAAAAAGACGCCGTCTTCGGAATGGTAGTCTTAGTCCCATTTGGAGCGGAAGTCCCAGGGATGTCATTACAGTAAACTTAAATATTGAAAAAATCTTCTC